>CM021104.1:157739971-157790962 GCA_007115665.2 Sequoiadendron giganteum | reverse complement strand
TTCCCATCAAATGAACAAGATAGTCTTCAAGGCTCTCTCAACCCAAAGATGGAAGGTGTGAAGCCCGTCTTAGGTGTTACCAGGTATAGATCTCAGCTCAAAGGCCGAGTTGCACATGTAGAGGTGATGATTCTTAGAAAGGAGAAGAAGTTTGTGGGGTATAAGAAGGGATCAAAGGCCAAGTTGAGGTTCGGTCGTGGCTCTCTAGGTAGATAGAATTCACCCATTGATGTCTCAGATGGCTCTGGTAATAGTGATATGGAGACTGACTCTGATTACAGCTATTTCGTCATGGCTCTGACTGAAATAGCTAGTGTTAATGAAGAGGTCCTCGCAATTTCTCCAATTACTATGGTGATACCATGTAATGTTGCTAGCTCTGGTGCTGAGAAGTGTGCCAATGATGAAGAAGAGGTGGTGGTTTCACCTCCTACAGTGGTGAAGACATGAAGTGGTCATTTCTACTGTGGTCATGGTGTTGTTTTGGGTTCTGGGTGATGGTGTGGTTTCCTGGGTTTTTACTTTTTGTTGTGATGATGATGTTGTTCTTGTAGACACATAAAAATGGCCTAGACCCGCAAACCACATTTTATACAGTTTATCATGCTTCGTCTCAACATAATTAAAATATTTAATTATGTCATATAGTTCAATGTCAACTATTAATTAAATAATTCTTAATTATTTAATTAATTCACGTCTTTTATTCCTCCTGGCTATTTTAAATAAATAAATTACATTTATTGTTTAAATACGCCGCTAATTGCTTATGTCACTCTATAATTAAATAAATTCCTAAATTTATTTAATTACTTCCTCATGATTATTTAAATAAATAAACTTTATTTATTTATTTAATACGTCATTAATTATTTATGTCTTCTCATAATTAAATAAATTCCTATTATTTATTTAATTATTATCCTCTCCAAATTTCTTTCTAATTTTAAATAAAATCATATTTAAAATCACCCACTTTCTAATTTTCCTCCACAATTAAATAAAATCATATTTAAAATTGTCTTATTGATTTTCTTTCTAAATTTAAATAAAAGCATTTTATTTAAATTGGCAACTTCCCTCTTTCCAAAGTAAATAATTTTAAATTATTATTATTTACTGTCACATGAATTCACCATTTTGGAATTAATTTAAAAGATTAATTCCAAAATAGCATTTCTCTCCACAAATTAAGTTAGTTCTAAAATAACTTGATTTTCTAATTCATCCTTTTGATTTTACTAATTTTTATCTTAATGTCACGTTTATTCTCCACCATTGATTTAATTTCTTAAATTAAATCTTATCCACACATTTGGAGATTTTTACCCTAACCCTAATTGAGAGTTGTAATTTTGAATCTTAACCATTGATTCTAGGGCATTTCTCAATCTCTCATCTTGTCTGTCCGTTCAAGATTGCATTTTCTATAAAATGACAATCTTGTTCTCATTTTTCGGGATCTTTAATACCTTGTAATTCTCCTTCCTCTTCTCTTCTTTTCTTTTTTATCTAACATTGTCTTTTACAGATTTTCTTATTGCATGTAGGATTAATCTTCTCTTGCATAATCTTTAACAAATCCTTCAACACTTGCTAGGTCATGTCATAGTCAATCATTTGCTCACACAAAAGGCTAAGGGCATCCATCATATTGCAGCAAAAAGAGAAGGTGCAAGGAAGGTGATTCATGGGGGTTGAGGGCATTTGGTGAGATCTTTCCATTTGTTTTGTTGTTTCCTCCTTTGTTCTTTCTTGCTTATTTAGGTTGATTGTTTATGCATTTAATCATTGCTAGCTTGATATTACCCTATGTTACATTGGTGAACCCGACCCATTATTAACACGTTTTTGGTAGATTTTCTTACGGCTTCTAGTTTTATTTTTGGAGGTACATATACAGAATGACGCAACTGCTAGGTTGTGCAACGCAAACGTTATGTTGCACCACATATGATTTATCCAGCAATGCATTCAACATATCGCAACGCATTTGACCCTTAGAGAGCCGCAACTGACCTGCTGCAACACATTTGCCAGAACCTGAACTGCAAATGCAATACTGAGCCACATCTACTCTGTCGAGCTGCATCTGCTATGTCGAGCTGCATCTGCTATGCCAAGCCGCATCTGCTCTGTCTCATTCTATAATCTCATTCTATAATCTCATTCTTAAATTATTGTCTGGATCTGACATGACCATGGCCAGTGGTTTTATTGATGTCTGGGGATTAAAATGAACCAATCCTAGGATAGACACTTAAATCTGGAATTTATCAATCCTAGGATAGTCACCAAACTTTATTTTTATGTCGATTAAAATGAATCCAATACTTGTTGTGAAGCAACATCTTCACTTACTGTAGAAAATCATCATTTGGATTTAAAACTAAACCATTTGTTTGTTGTGATTGTTGGGTAATAGGTATATGCTCTCCCCTTTACTAGGTGATCAAAAAACTAGACTTACCTATTTCATATTTATGCATTTTATGTTTTATTAAATCCTTTAGAAGGCCTGCCGTAGCAGGCAAAGGTACTCACCCTATAGGAATGACCTAAGTGGGAACAACCAAAGCCAGATTTTCCAACCCATTATAATCAAAAGTGAATTTTGGGGAAACCCATATTCAATGGAACTGAGCAAGATAACCATCCTCAAAATCTTTGTTCTAAATATTGGGAGGTCTCTTGAGGGAGTTTATCTATTGCCACACCGAACGGAAACCTTTACTACAAACCATAGTGTAGAAAGCCATCCGTGTCAGTATCCAAACATCATTTCAATCACAGTGCAAGGGGAGGGAAGAATCTACCCCAAAGACACTCACCATATAATCTTCATGGATTGTTTGCTCAAGGGATTGAGAAATCTAACCTTGAGTATGCACCTGGAAAAGACAAAAACACAGGCGCCCTCTAGGGGGTGACACAGCTATGTGAGTCGACACGATTTTAAGCTATGGGTTGTGATTGCTATGATAACCCTTTGACCATTAAGAGTGAGTCTGTTTGAAGTGTCTTCTTGTTCAAATACTAGTGAAAATAAAAAAAGGGTCATGCTTGATCCTTGAACATACACTCAATGTTTTAGATTCTATGTCTTGCCTAAATTTACAAACTCAACACATGAACATCAAACTTGTCTAAATCTAAAACAAACTGGTCAAACTGCTGAAATTTATTCTAAGCCGCAATTGCTCTGTTGAGCCGCAATCGTCCTATCAAACCATAATTGATCATGTCTGAGTCGCAATCGCTCTATTGAGCCGCATTGGCAATTTTAAACATCGCATTCATCATATTGCACCGCAATTTCCTATCCCTAAGTTGCATATGCTCTGTCAAATCACAATCGCCCTCTGTAATGCCGCAATCGGCTATCATTTGACGCATTTATCTGATAAAATGCCGCATTCGCAATTTTGAACCGCAATTTCTTAATATTGAGGAGCATGTGCTCTATCAAGCTACTATCACCCTTTGAAATAGTGCATTTTCCATCCTGAAACACATTTTCTACTTATAATAATGCATTTGACACTGCAACATATTTGAAACCTGAAGTGGCGCATTTGCCTGTCATTTAGAGAAACATTATTGCTGTTCGAAACCCGAGGTCACACATTTGTAACTAGAATTTCTGGCATCTTTTTCCAGCAGCCTTTGTCCAAACCAAAACCAACACTTGTCCAAGTCATCCATCTATGCATTTACATTTAGCTTGCAATCCGTCATCCTCGTCTTCATAGGCAAAGTCTTAAGGTCTCAAATTTACACCTTTGGGATAGGCAAACTTTCCTTCCTTTGTCAAACCATTTTCTCAAACATACATTATCATTGGACCAAATCAAAACAAATCAGTCCTTAGTAATTTCCCTCTTGTGAGACATTTCCAACTCATAAGTCTAGTGTGGAAATCTCACCTTGTCATCTTGTCCTTCAAACCAGTCCTTTGACAATCCAAATTGAGACATTGGCCAAACTTTGAGTAGTTAGAAAACCTTTCCTAAAGGTCATTTGGCATAAGGCACTCATTACCACTTTGTATTTGACATTCCCTTTCTAACACTTTGCATAGTCTTGGTCTCATTCCATCCACCATCATGTCTTCAAGTCACTATGACATACTTGCTAGTCAAATTGAATGCTAATTCATTAGTAATGGTCAAGCACAACTAGCTGGGGAATTCAAAACACTATACCTCCAATCCAAGTCCAAATTCACCTCAACCTATAGTCCTCCATCCATCTATCCCTCTTACCAATAATTCATGAGTCCTAGTCCTTTATCCATCTACTATCAAGAGTCCCCTAACACCATCCATGACACTAAGTCACAACAAACTTTCATTACCCACCCTAACCTTGACAAGGGAAACCAACCATCCATCAATCCTAGTCCGTCATACACTCATCCCTTCCACATCTCCACATCATATCTCAGTCCTCCATCCACATCATATCCTAGTCCTTCATCCTATCCTAATCCTCTATCTACATCATATCCTAGTCCTCCATTCACATCATATCCTAGTCCTTCATCCTATCCTAGTCCTCCACTCACATCATATCCTAGTGCTCCATCCACGTCATATCCTTGTCATGCAGTCATGTCCTATCCTAGTCCATCATACACTAATCCATTCCAAGATGCTCCATGTTTTCATGAAAACATATCTTGTCATTGTCTCCAAAGTCCCATCTTCTTACCTACACTTGAGGATACATGTCAAGAGGCAAGTCCAAAGCACGACATCATAACGTCATTGTCATGTCAAGATCAAAGTAGTCTATCCAATGACCCCATCTTTACGTCCATTCAAGAAGTCCTCTTAGACATTCATGGCATACCAAAGAAACCTATCCTTGGTCAAGAGTCCATCCACAACCATGTCATTCAAGATGACCCTATCCTTGGTCGAGATCTTGTTTCCAATCATGACATTCAAATGCACCCATCTTTGATCAAGACACTATCTTTGATCAAGAAGTCCAAAATGATCCACTGCTTGACCTCTATGCCAATCATGATCAAACACTTGAACATGACCCTATCCAAACTTTGGATATTGACACTTCCAAAAGTGATACACTTGCCTCCATGGGACACATAGATGATCTACCACTAGAACAAGAGTCTTCCAGCATGGACATATTTGCAAATGATTAAGCTATAGCTGAATTTTGTGGGCTTTATGACACTGTCCATCAAGACAGTTTTGGCATAGACTTGGAAGCACCAGCAGAATCATCATAATCTGATATGATAGAAAATCAAACCAAAGATGACAATCAAAAATCTGTCCAGCATGTTAGTAAAGCTACAACATCCTATCAATTAGGATCATCTATATTTTTTAGAGCAGGCTTCCTTACAAAGGAGAAGATTTCAAGCATTAATTTCCACAATAAGGATGGGTTAGCATCTTGCTTCCAAAGTAAAAAGTATCCCATCGCCAACAAAATCTGTTAGAACATGCATTATCAAGGAAAAGAATTAGGCCTACATGAACGAGGAATTATTGAGACAATACAAGTTCAAGCAAATTACAGACATCAAGGTCTTAGCTACTCCTTAGTCAGAGAATCTAACAATGTTATTGGTCCCTCCTCGATATTGGGGGCAACCTTATCTAATACAAAAATCAAAATGGGTATCATGAATAGTCCTTGTCATAAGATTGTTGCCAATACCCCTTCCCTCCACACCCCAAACCATCATTCCAGCATGAATAAACCTTCCATTTGGAACCAACAAAAGTATTACAAATCCAAAGTTCAAAATCGCTTGTCAAAGGCCATAGAATCAACCAAAAATACAAGTGGACAAATGAAGCTAAAGTGGATCCCAAAGAAAAATGGATCAATTCAAGAAAAGAATGAATCAGGCAAAGAAAATATGCCAAATCCAAAAGTCAAGCAAAATGTGGAGCCACAGCACAAGAGGACTCCCACATATAATACATGTCCACCCCCTTCAAAAAGGCCATCAAGCAAGACATATAAAAGTGTTGGTTCCAAATGATTTCAAAAATCCAACCTCCATCAGCCATTACCCCAAGTTTGGAGAATAAAAATGGCTACATCCAAACATTTAACCAACCCCTCCATGTCCACCATCATCTGTCATAATCCTACATCCTCCTTAAAGTCCAAACATCCCATGTCACAAATCCGTCGCATCTTGGCAACAACTCTCTATCATAAGGACTCTCATGGCACTCTATCGTGATGTGCGTATTTAGATAAGGCCATCTCTAATATCAACAAGGATCACAATGACATTAATAAGTTGTATGCAAGCACTATCATCCTGACAAGGAAACTACTTTAGAAAGGTCACTATTGGCATGTCATGGCACCAGTCTCTACATCGGCACTGTCAAAGGCTTCAACACAGTTAGTGGTCATCTAAAGCATCAAGGCTATCTAGCAAAATTCAAAAATACAAAAAAAAAAAAAACAATCGTCACCTTGATGAAAACCTGGCAAACAGGCGTCTTGGTCACACCAAAAAAAATCAGAAAATATTGAAAATAGTAAAGAGAAAAATTTCATCCAATAGTGAAAACCTGGCAAACAGGTGCTTTGGATAAGTACCATGATGAAAACCTGGCAAACAGGCGTCATGTGTAGAATAAATCATCTATGTGGACCATTGCAATTGGGGGCAAGTTGTCTCATCTCCCATACCCTTCACATGACATTTCCCTCCATCCATCTGAGCCCTTTCATGTCCATCCATTTTCCCACCTACTTTGATCTTGACAAAGACTAGGGTACAAACACAAATCATGCATTGGAAAACTTTTGACATGTCTATCTTTTGGTCATACCTTATTCATTGAATATCATGTCATTACCTTCATAACCTCCTTTTCGCTATGCAACATCGTCCTTAGGAGCTATATGAGAATTCTCCTAGTCCAATCCATCCATGTCTCCTATCTTTTACAAAAGCCATCCATTGTCCTTTTATACCTATCACCCATCTTGTTTTCCCTTGTCAATGGTTTATAGATCCCTCATCATTCCATCTAGTCCTCACCAAGTCATTCCAAATGTGACAATATGGAAAACCTAGCACATTATCCAAAACATTCATTGGCTTTGTCCCTAGCCCTATTGCAGACTTTTATACTCTTGTCATCTCATTGTCATCTTCACGTTGTTTCGGGATGTGTCCTTCCCACGTCAAACAATGTTTTCATTGTCCTCGTCACCTATCAATTGGTATTCAACTTGACTAGCAGCAAAATCATGGTTGTCCTTGGATTCATGTGTGTCGGCATCATTCACATGCATTTGTCACAATTTTCCATAAAACATCAAAAAGTCATAAAAATCATAAAAGTCCTGACAAAATCATAAAAATCAGAAAAGTCCTGAAAAAGTCTTGAAAAAAGTCATAAAAATCTGAAAAAGTCCTGAAAAAAGACCTAAAAATCATAAAATGTCTTGAGAAAACATAAAAACATCCAAATCAATGTCAAAATCCAAAATAGAATCAAAGTCAATGTCAGTCCTATCAGTTCAGTCAATCACGTCAGTCAATCTTCGTCCTAGTCTGAAATACGTTGTCTTTGTGCCTTTGCCACATAGGCAAGATTCATCTTTGAATCCCCGAGACATTAGGTCGATCCCTTTAGGCTTGATAAAATAAGATCATAAGTCAAACATGGTCGTGGCAATCAAATAAAGTATACATAGTCGCACTCGACACAAGGTAGTCATTTGAAATGTCACCGTCAAAATTGGTCAAAATTAGACAACATAAGCCAACCAATTATACAGTCAACATCAGTCAGCTTGCCAAAGCATTAGTCAAAATGTCAATCTCGTCACTTTTTGGTCCTCTTCAAGATGTGTCCTTGGATTTGGACCTCGAAAAAGCGTCATTTTCCTTTTCAGGATGTGTCCTTCCTGACCTTAGGCACCGTCAGACCGTCAAACTATCAAAACGGTCAACCTATCAAATAATTAATCTTCGGCAAACAAACATTGGCAATACAATTAAATGGCTATTAATTTTTGGCTATTTTGTCTTATCTTTTTATTGACTTGTCTATTGGTCACGTTACCAGCTACCTCGAGGATGTCCCATAAAGGATTTAGAGGTGCGATGACGTATCATGACCTATTCAATTTTTCTTTGACTGTTGTCTGTGGATTGTCTTGACAAAAAGACTAGGGCAAATGGGCCTCTAGTATGAGTTAGGACATTCCTTGTCTACGATTGTCTATTTTGCAAGTGGATGACCTTGCACACCTTGGTCTATGTCATACCCTGGAGTTTATTGCCCATTTGTGTCATTTTTACCGCCCAATGATGATTCAAGCAACACTTATTAGTACCTTGGAAAATATTGAAGGATTCTAACATGCATTTCTTTTTCCACATTAACTTGCATCTCCTTCCCCATATCAACGTTCATGTCTTCTATCCCAGCATTCATCTTTTTCTCTCTAACATTTCTTCTAGTTTGCATCATTATCATCCTTATCCATCTTTCCTATATACTTTTGTCTTTCATCTTCTAGTCTTCTCATCCATTTCGAGAGCACACTCGTGTCCTCTAAACCCAACTGTCCTCTTGAGGGGGCATACCACAACCCTCCTCGTCATTCTTCCTCATCCTATTTTGCACTGGGGCATATTTTTGACTTGTTTTCTTTGCCACAATGTGACAAGCTGCATTATGACAAAGAGTGGCAAATGTAGACACATAAAAATGGCCTAGATCCGCAAACCACATTTTATACAGTTTATCATGCTTCGTCTCAACATAATTAAAATATTTAATTATGTCATATAGTTCAATGTCAACTATTAATTAAATAATTCTTAATTATTTACTTAATTCACGTCTTTTATTCCTCTTGGCTATTTTAAATAAATAAATTACATTTATTGTTTAAATACGCCGCTAATTGCTTATGTCACTCTATAAGTAAATAAATTCCTAAATTTATTTAATTACTTCCTCATGATTATTTAAATAAATAAACTTTATTTATTTATTTAATACGTCATTAATTATTTATGTCTTCTCATTATTAAATAAATTCCTATTATTTATTTAATTATTATCCTCTCCAACTTTCTTTCAAATTTTAAATAAAATCATATTTAAAATTACCCACTTTCTAATTTTTCTCCACAATTAAATAAAATCATATTTAAAATTGTCTTATTGATTTTCTTTCTAAATTTAAATAAAAGCATTTTATTTAAATTGGCAACTTCCCTCTTTCCAAGTAAATAATTTTAAATTATTATTATTTACTATCACATGAATTCACCATTTTGGAATTAATTTAAAAGATTAATTCCAAAATAGCATTTCTCTCCACAAATTAAGTTATTTCTAAAATAACTTGATTTTACTAATTTTTATCTTAATGTCACGTTTATTCTCCACCATTGATTTAATTTCTTAAATTGAATCTTATCCACACATTTGGAGATTTTTACCCTAACCCTAATTGAGAGTTGTCATTTTGAATCTTAACCATTGATTCTAGGGCATTTCCCAATCTCTCATCTAGTTCGTCCGTTCAAGATTGCATTTTCTATAAAATGACAATCTTGTTCTCATTTTTCGAGATCTTTAATACCTCTTAATTCTTCTTCCTCTTCTCTTCTTTTCTTTTTTATCTAACATTGTCTTTTGCATATGTTCTTATTGCATGTAGGATTAATCTTCTCTTGCATAATCTTTAACAAATCCTTCAACACTTGCTAGGTCATGTCATAGTCAATCATTTGCTCACACAAAAGGCTGAGGGCATCCATCATATTGCAGCAAAAAGAGAAGGTGCAAGGAAGGTGATTCATGGGGGTTGAGGGCATTTGGTGAGATCTTTCCATTTGTTTTGTTGTTTCCTCCTTTGTTCTTTCTTGCTTATTTAGGTTGATTGATTATGCATTTAATCATTGCTAACTTGATATTACCCTATGTTACAGTTCTTTTGGGTCTCAACGTGCACATGGACCACTAGGCCTCTGGAGGAATTTTTCTATGGGTATGGTGATACCGAATGGTTACATGGGTTGTAACAGTTTTGATTCCCTTATGTGGTAAATGATTACATCCAACTGTCTGGGAATTTTAAAATACAAATGCAATTCTATTGTGAAATGAAATTTTGGTGAAATTTAAATGCAATCCCGATTCTTCTCGCTCTCTTGTTCTTATAAAAGAGATCTCAAGGCTCATTGCAAGGGTCAGATTTTTTGAGTCCTAGAAGGTCAAGGTAGGGAAAAGTGAACATACAGAATGCAGAATTCCTGATGAATCTGCCACTAATTGTCTTGGGTAGGGTATATGTATGAAATAGTCTTAAATGGTCTTATGTAATTACTAATATCGAAACAAATCTGAAAAATTTAAAGTATGTGCTCTCCCGTGCGTTGCTATGACAAACTATGAATGAAAGTATCAAGTGTAATTTCATTTATCTTTAAATGGTTTATTTGGAATGTATGATTCTTTCGCTTGCTTTAGCTCAATGAGTTAATTATATGCCTAAGGAATAATTGTAAGTTTGTGATAATGGGCTAAGGATTTGATAAGTAGTGATGCTTTAGATACAGTGAAGTTAAATGATGTAATACATTGTAAAACATTCACCCATATCAGGATATAGTATTGTATATGACTAAATGTTTCATGCTTGACTCCTGCCCAATTTGATGAGGCATTGGCTTATTCATTTAGAATTCTCATAGTTAATGAAGTCAGAGAATACCCATCTATGGATTCAAATTTAGAACACTACTTAATTCATATTCTATTCATGATTAGATGTAAATCTCGAAGTTACCAAATGTTCCTAGCAACTTAGAGGTCATTTGTTTAAGGTTGGCCGAGCCTCTAATAAATTATATCTAATTACACTCAATGGGGACAAATCTATGTGTAGAAGTGTTCTTGAGATATTGGAAATCATATGAACATAATAAGGAACACCCTCCTTGGTTTCACAAAGCCTAAAGAGTAGGAGTAAAGACCTTAGGATATTTTCTCATTGTGTTGGCTTCCTAGCCCTAAATATTCTTGAGTATAAGGTATGGCATCCCTTTAGAGATATCCGGGCCTAGCAAGAAAAAACACCAACAAAAATGGCGACTCTGTTAGGGAGAACTTTTGAGAAATTTAAAAGAAAAGAGGAATCCCAGGTGTAGATGGTAGTATCATAGAGTCAAGCATTTGGTGAATCTGAACTTTAAGTTCAGATGTTGAAAAATTTTGGACCTGGAAGAGGTTTTGTTGCAGCAAAGTGTTAGAGAATTGGTGAGTGACTCCATTGTTGGAGAAGACCCGAAATGAGATTTTCTCTTAAAGGGACTTCATGCTACTTGAGGATTGTTCCTCTATGAAAGAGGTGGTGACTCTGTCTAAAGAACCAGTTGAAATGTGAAGAAGACTTCCAGATTTGTAGAATTTGCAGCCAAGAAGAAAGGTTAATAGTTGTTACAAAGTTTCCAGGTATTCTCATAAATTTAAACAAAGCATTATTTTGTTTGAAAGAAGTTTGTGAGAAATTTCAAGGCTTGAGATGATAAATGGTTCCTTGTTAAATGAAATTGCATTAATATAGGGAATAATAGTAGTTCTTTTCATACTTATAGTATGTAATATCAATGATGATATGTGGAGTATGTTAATTTTACCCTTGAGTATTTTTCCTTATAAAATATCAAGTGAGAGAATGCAGGGCAAACAGTTTTTGTCATGCCCTCCAAGGGATTTTGTTATTGAAAGGTATATGCCACTCGATTTTGTTATTGAAAGGTATATGCCACTGGATTTTAGTGGTATTAAATTTTTTATGAATTTGATTCCTAAAAATGTTAGGAAACATTTTCCCAAGTTCACAGGGTAGAGCTCTGAATCAGCCTCTAGGAATTTGCTTACATTCATGGATTTGATGGGAGATTATGAGGTAAATCATGAAGATGTTGTCATGAAATTTTTTGTTCAGTCTCTTAGGGATGATGCTAGAGATTGGTTCTCATATTTACCATGTTCTATAGTTTCATGAAATCAATTTAAGAATTCTTTTGTAGAATAGTTTGGTGAAAGGATAAATCCAGGTATGATAAGGAAAAGCTTTATAGAAATTTATAAAAATAAAGATGAATTGGTCCCTGTTTTCAATCTTAGATTTACAAAGGTGATAAGGGATATTCCAGAAAGCATAAGACCCAATGATGTAGAGTGTATGTTTGTATATATAGGGGCTTTTGATAAAAGGATGGGCTATCTATTAAGGGATAAAGAGCCTACAACACTAGGCCAAGCATACCAGAATGCTATGGACATTGAGAACAACCTCAAATATTCAATGATGAAAGGATGTTTAGCTACTGGCATTGATTAGTTTGATACAATTTGTGCAACTGTGGTTGTGGAAGAAACCCTTGAGGAATCATGCCAAGAATATATAGCCTCAGTTGTCCTAGCTGAACCATTACCACTATGTGTTGATCTTAGTGAGCTCCAAGAGAAGGACCCTCTAGTGTTAGGAAGCGTTGATCATGTTTCTCCTGCTAGAATATTATGTGATATAAGGAGAGGTTAGGGTGAGTCACCCCATGACCTATTCCATAGGTTTGTGGATTTTTTGTTGGAAATACCAAAGGGTGTCAGGCCTAAAGAGTTAATGTGTATTGACTTGTTTTTTGAAATATACTAGTCGGGAACAAGCATGTTGCCAAATGAATTAAAGCCTAAAAGTCTAGGCCAAGTGGTTGACTAGATGCAGCTGGCAAAAGGAATTGTGAGTAAACATGTACAACAAAAAATGCTCTTAAATATCAGTGATCTTAATCTTGCTAGGGAGAGGTAAAAAGTAGTACAAACCGGCAAAGAGAATGAATTAGAATTAGATGATTGCAACCAATTCACTAATGTTGTATGGACATATTATCTTTGCAATGATAGGGGTGACGATCCCTATTGTGGTGAAAGGGGTGATGTGTCTGAATCAGGCTCTTGGGAAGTAATAAGGGATGGAGAGCTAGATGAGGTTCAAATGGTTGCACCATAAAATGATCTAACCAATAGCTATGATTATGATCAGTTTGTTACTGAAGATCAAGATATCAATCGTATACATTATGGTACTCAGTCTAAGGGATCCAAATGCAGCCTCACTATTGATGAGTTCTCATATTGTGGTGGTTGTGAGGATACAGAGTCATGTCTCTCTTTCAATGACTATGAATATCCCTACCATATGAAGGTAGACCCTCTTTCAAAATATTACAAGGATTCTATGGGTAATGAGAAGCTATAAAAGATTTACTCTCATCTACAAGGGACAGGGGTTTCTTGGATAGAAATGAGTATAATAGAAAACCCTCTCTTTGATAAACATCCATCCATGCCAATTGATAAAGATGCATCTCTTGTTTGGTACAGGGATAACCCACTTTTTGAATATTTTGATGATGCTTTGGATGTATGGTTAGAACATGGTTGTGAGCAGTGCACTAATAGGTTCATTAATGATAATACCTATGAAACTTTCACATTTGGTACTACTATGGAGCTTGAGATTAAGGATCTGAGGGAAACTAGAGTCCTTGAATGTCTCTCCTAGGAATGTTACTATTCCCATGAAATCAACTTGCAAATACCTCAGTCACAAGAAGAGGAGCACTTTGAGTCTAGTGGAAAATTCTTGAAGAATGATGTGTGCACAGATAAGGGAAGAGTTCAAATAACTAGTGATCAGGTTACATATTCTAATGCACATGCAAATTATGGAGTGGCATTGAAGCTCACAAAAGATGAATGGCTAGGTGACTTAGGTGCAAGGCAACTGATTTATGTCGAATATGATATTGGCCAGCATGAGTGTGTGGTTGAATTTTTTGCTGATACTCCTCATCTCTAGGGTATCATTATGAATTTTTTTCCACGTAGCAGGGATGGAATTTATGTGAAGCAGGGTGAAGACTTTCTTGCATCTGTGCCTCTCACTTTTGACTCTTCATAGGATTGCTTGCCTAGTCTGATGCATAATTTTTTTGAATGTTTCAAATTTGATGTGTAGAGTGAGTGTGATCAGGTGGAATATGGATGCTTCATTTTTCCATTTCAACTGGACAAGCCAAAGATTTATAAGCAAGGCAAGTATAAGGAAATCAGTATTTATCAAAGTAGTACAAACTGTTGGGAATTGTCTAACATTATTATTCATCCAATGAAGGTATGTGAAAAGGTGGCCTTTGATAAGGATAAGACTTGGCTCCAAAGCTTGGAAGGTCTTGAAACACCAATCTTAAAAATTGAAGCCAGTGGAATTGGATGAACTCTCATAATGAAGAGATAGTGTACAATGTTGTAAATTATGTATATAGGTGTGGTTTGTTCTTTTCCTGATGTGTCTGCTTGTCTTGTTCAGACAAGCTCCTAGTTTGATGTATTTGGGGTTGGTCTACTTCTACCTTAGATTTGGATTATCACCATGCCTGCCAAGGGTATGTGTCCTCGAGCTAGAGCCACTAATAGAGCTTTCAAAATTTTACAAATTTTAGCTGATTCCAAGGGAAAATTTTGTCGGTTTTTCACCTTTGTGTTTGTTGGCCTAGGGTTTAGGGTTTTGTCACCCTTGTTCAATTTTTTTCAAAATTATCAAACCCTTGTGTTATATTTTCATGTTGACCCATTATACCAGGTCACTGGTCATCTTAGTTATGAATTATGGCATCATGTCCATTATCTTTATCGGCCTCATTGTTTACGCATGCCGATCATCGGGTATTTATCAAACTTTATTATACTTTATGGTTGGCCCAAAATATTTCATCTTTTAAAGACTTATGTATTAAGTCTTTATTTATTTGAGGGGTCATTATCCATCACCTAGCCCATAGCCCCTTCATCACAACAAACAATATGCATGTGCAAAAGTATGAGCCATTAGGTTTAATCAATGAAATCCAAGCCCTTGCGCGCACACTGTGCAATGTTAATATAATGAATTTTGGTTGGGCTACATGGTGTTCACGATTATGCCATGCATCCTTTTGTTCATTTGGGACCCATTTCCCATGGTTGGATTGATCTCCCGTTGCAGAGGATTGACGAATCTGATGTACCAATGAGTCTTAATCTGATTCGTAGCACGCATACCACATAAAATATTAATTGGTTTCACTTAATGTCATGCACGGTCTACGCGATGGCACCACGTGGTTTCGGCTGCCGGTATATGGAGGTTGGATGGGGCCTGTGGATCATATACGTGTATTCTAACTGGGAGAGGTATCATTGGTTGATGGATCTACCATGTGATGGTATGGAATTTTCAAAATAAAAATGACTAAATCTGAGTTGGTCAATGAGCCAACACACTGGTGCATCGACGACTCATATTCAAAATATAGAATTGGCCATGTGATGGCTAATGAGGCTCTACAAATGGAAAGCATTAATGGTGCAAGCTCTTCGAAGGATATCATCCTGATTTCCATGCGTTTGAAGGGCTACTAACTGGAAATTATGATGGATTGTACATCGATTTCCATATACATGGGAATTAATGGTGATGATGCAAATGCCAACGAATGATCACTCATTCGCTCGTACTTCAATTAGAGCATTGATGATTGTTTCATCAATGTGATAAATAAATTTGGATGATGGTTTTTCATTTTTTACCATAGCAATTAAGATTCTTGAATACATTGTGCTTCTTTGGTGAGTAGTTGCTCCTGTGAAAATTTTGAGTCTTGGTGCAAAAGGAGCAAGTTGATTGCATCTCCATGAATAGTGCGTAGGTCAGCCATGGGTAATGTTCAAAAATATTGTGGTGACTTCCCATCAGATGAACAAGATAGTCTTCAAGGCTCTCTCAGCCTTAAGATGGAAGGTGTTACCAGGTGTAGATCTCAACTCAAAGGCCGAGTTGCACGTGTAGAGGTGATGATGCTTAGAAAGGAGAAGAATTTTGTGGGGTATAAGAAGGGATCAAAGGCCAGGTTGAGGTATGGTCATGGCTCTCTAGGTAGAAAAAATTCACCCATTGATGTCTCATATGGCTCTGGTAATAGTGATACAAAGATTGACTCTGATTATAGCTATTTCCTCATGGCTCTGACTAAAATGCATAGTGTTAATGAAGAGATCCTCGCGGTTTCTCCAATTACTGTGGTGGGACCATGTAATGTTGTTCGTTCTATAGCTAAGAAGTGTGCCAATGATGAAGAAGAGGTGGTGGTTTCACCTCCTACATTGGTGAAGACATGAAGTGGTTGTTTGTACTGTGGTTGTGGTGTTATTCCAGGTGATGGTGTGGTTTCCTGGGTTTTTACTTTTTGTTGTGATGATGATGTCGTTCTTTTGGGTCTCGACGTGGACATGGACAACTAGGCCTCTAGTGTAATTTTGCTATGGGTATGGTGATACCGACTGGTTACATAGGTTGTGATAGTTTTGATTCCCTTATGCAGTAAATGATTACATCCAACCGTCTGGGAATTTTGAAATGCAAATGAAATTCTATTGTGAAATAAAATTTTGGTGAAATGTAAATGCAATGAGCTTGATGCTTGTCACTCTCTTATTCTTATAAAAGAGATCTCAAGGTTCATTGCAAGGGTCAAATTTTTTGAGTCTTGGAAGGTCTGGGTAGGGAAAAGTGAACATACAAAATGCAAAATTTCTGATGAATCTACCACTAATTGTCTTGGGTAGGGTATATGTATGAAATATCCTTAAATGGTCCTATGTAATTACTGATATCAAAACAAATCTGAAAAATTTAAAGTATGTTCTCTCTTGTGTGTTGTTATGACAGACTATGAATGAAAGTATCAAGTGTAATTTCATTTATCTTTCAATGGTTTATTTGGAATGTATGATTCTTTTGCTTGCTTTAGCTCAATGAGTTAATTATATGCTTAAGGAAGAATTGTAAGTTTTATGATAATGGGCTAAGGATTTGATAAGTAGTGATGCTTTAGATATAGTTAAGTTCTATGATGTAATGCATTGTAAAACATTCACCCATATCAAGCTATAGTATTGTATATGACTAAATATTTCATGCTTGGATCCTACCCAATTTGATGAGGCATTGGTTTATTCATTTAGAATTCTCATAGTTATTAAATTTAGATAATACCCATATGTGGATTTGAGGTCAGAAAACTACTTAATTCACATTCTATTCATGATGAGATGCAAATCTCGAAGTTACCAAATGTTCCTAGCAACTTAGAGGTCATTTTTTTAAGGTTGGTCGAGCCTCTAATAAATTATATCTAACTACACTCAATAGGGACAAATCTATGTGTAGAAGTGTTCTTGAGATATTGGAAATCATATGAACACAATAAGGAACACCCTCCTTGGTTTCACAGAGCCTAAAGAGTAGGAGTAAAGGCCTTAAGATCTTTTCTCATTGTCTTGGCTTCCTAGCCCTAAATATTCTTGAGTATAAGGCATGGCATCCCTTTAGAGATATATGGGCCTAGCAAGAAAAACACCAACATCATCCACCTTCTTCTTTAAAATAGTAATTTATTTATTCTTATCTATAATCTCTTCATCACTTTGTTCAATTTCCTTCTTTAGCCTACATTTTTCTACTTTCCATTCTATTTCCCTCCTTTGTACTTCTTTCAACAAGTTTAGAATTACCGTGTTCATTAAAAAATCAGAGGGCATGTGTAGTCCTACTATTATTTTACTTGGCACTTGTGCTTGCCCTTGGTAGAGTACCAGTTGCAGGGCTCCTATTTTCTTAGCCAATTCTAGCTGCAAGGGTGCTCTCAGTTCAAGTTGTAGGTCCTCTTGCTCTTGTTCATGCTACAGGAACTCTTGCTATAGGAGTTCTTGATTTTCCTCACATGCCTAGTTTTCAACTTTCTCTGTAATATCAACAAGATCTTCTAGCGTTAAATTTGTTGCTTCCTCAAACATGTCCTTTTCTTCAACATTTACCTGCTCCATTGGAGCTTATATATCCTCCCATGGTGATTTCCCAGGTTTAAGGCTTTCCTCAGGAGATACCCTAATGACTGGCCCAGTTGATCTTCATTTTCTGGGAGGGTTTCTTCATTTTTCCTTTGTTGCAAGAAGAACAATGTCAGCCTTCCATTTCTTGGAGCTTGGTGCTTCTTTTTCTACCATTTTCTCTTTAGATTTTCCTTTCTTTAGTTTTGCCTTCTTCTTTTATGCCCTAGTTTTCATTAAGGTTCCAAGAGGAACCTCATCATCAGAATCAAGAGAGGAACTCTCTTCATTAGAATGCTCTACCTCAAAAGAACTAATCTCAATAGTTTGTTTGGTTGTAGGAGGGTTTCCACTAGGTCTTGCGTCAAAATTTGAGGCACCAGGAGTGGCCCCAACATTGCTCCATCTCCTCCCAACCCTACGAGGTTGATGAAAAACCCTAGGTTACAAATTCTTTGGTCTAATTTGATCAATACTCAAAAAAAATTCCCAAGAAATATCAGACACATCATGTAGAGACTTTTCAACTAATAATTTAATTAGACAATGGTGGGAGATGGAACTATCCTTACCTTTTTGGGTCTCTGCTGCCATGATCGAAAGAAGGTGGTATAGAATGTTGGGCACATTCATTCTCCTTTCATGCCTCATGTGGTTCAGGAGCTTAAAATGCATGGAATGTAAATTTGACTAGCGACCTTCACAAGTGATATACTTGACAACATAGACTACTACCTACTTACATAGCTCAAGCAGAGAATTCCTCTTCACTCCTTATTTTTCCACACTCAACGGAGGGTCATTAGGTTTTGTAAATTTTCCCCTAGCTGACCTAGCGTCTCTGGGAACAAGATAATTTTCACCATCGATAGACAACCCTATAACTTCTACAATTCTTTCCTCCGTAGTTGTGACTTCCAACCCTTTTACCCTGGCTTTTCCTCCAGACAATGCCTAAGCGAATTCCAATGCAACACCTTCATCAAAACCATTTAGCTTTAAGAAATAGTCTAGCCATCCACTATTTATAAACTTAGCCAAGCAAGGTGCGTCCTTCAATAATACATCAGGAATCATGGATTCATTTCGAATCAACCCATCTCCCATTGTCTGCAATCAAATAGTCACTCTACAAAAAAAAAAATTCTTCTTGCAATCTTCGTTTGAACACCAAACTTATCCTTCCTGTACTCTCATAAATTTCCAATGCTGGTGTCATTTGAATTCTACCTTTTGGCTTAGGATTGTCATAGGAGCAATTAAAGCAATAAAGGAGTAATAAATACAGGCTATGGTTAAGGAAAATGGCGGGAAAGGATTTGTATTTCGCACATACGAGCCGTCATCTCACTCAAAATTTGAATTGTCTCAAATAACTTAAATTTTACTGACGTGAACCAATAAGGACAGACATGCAGACATGGCATTGGCATGTTCCCCCCAACCTAAATTTGCACATGTGTCCTCACATGTGAGGTGGAATGTCGATTTGACGGGGCAAGGAATAATTACATGCTATGGCGAATATTTCATATTAATTCACAATAATTAAATAAATGCACTAGAAGAAAATTAAGATATAATAATTAATGTGTGGGTACCTAAATTTGTGGAAGATTCATTGCAAAGAACATGGAGAAAGTATCGGTTACTTTTCAATAAATTAGTTGAGCAATCAATGAAAGTAAAGAAGAATGAGGTGGAGTGAAATAAAGTGAAGTGAAATGATGGTGGCGAGGTAGAAGAGAGAGAAAGGTGGAATGATTGGTCGAATGGGTGAAGAAGTGGACCCCCACAAAGTGGGAATCTTTATTATGATAAGTTACATACCTTAATCAGCCAAAAGAAGGGACACTAGGTCCACTTCTTTCGGCTGCAGGAAGTTTGAGCGTTGCATGTTGAGTGAAATGTTGCAGGAACTCTTCCTTAGAAGTTGGCTTATGATACAATCATAGGTGATGATCATTCACTAGCAGCTTAAACCTGACAAGGTTAATGGTAGTAAGTTGAATAGCTCCATTGAAAATACTTCAGCCACCTCATAAGGTTCGAGCCACCTTGTCTGCAATTTTCCTGCATTATCCTGATATCTTGAGTCATAGAGCAGTGCTCAATATCTAGGCTGAAATTTCTTATCCTTGATGAATTTATCATGCCACTTTATTCACTGAGTCTGCACTACCTCCGTGTGATGCAAATCTACCTTCCTCATCTCATCCAAATCATTCAGCTACATGATTTTATCCCATTGTGCCTCAGAGATATCCATCCCCAATTCTACTGCAGTCCTAAGAGTCTTATGCTCAAATTCAATGGGCATCATGGTTGTCTTTCCATACAACAACTCAAATGGAGTGAATCCTATAGTTGTTTTCCAAGTGGTTCTGTAAGCCCAAATAGCTTCTGGTAGCCTGCTTTTCCAATCCTTTTTATGGATAGCCATTGTTTTGGTTAGAAGGGCCTAGATTTCTCTGTTGGTCACCTCAACTTCGCCATTGGCCTGAGGGTGATAAGGAGTATACTTCCTATGCCTAATGTTGTACTCATTGACCAGTGTTGTAACAAAGGTTGAAGTGAATTGAGTCCCTTAATCAGTCACTATCTCTCTTGGAACCCTATATCATGTGAAAATTTCTTCATATAGAAATTTTGCAACCTTATTATCCCTTGCATGCTTCATGGCCTTAACTTCTACCCATTTAGTTACATAATCAGTGCATACTAAAATATAGGATTTACCTTTTGATGGAGGATCAATGAGTCCTGCAAAATCTAGCCCCCACTTATCAAATGGACTGATTACTACTTGGGGGTGAAGTGGCATCTCATCATATTTGGTTGGCCGACCCATCCTTTGGCATCTGTCACACTTCCTTGTATATCTCCCTGCATCCTTGTGGAGTGTTGGCCAGTAGTATCTTGTGTTCAAAATATTCATTGTTGTCCTTTTGGCTACAAAATGTCCTCCACAGGGTTCATTGTGGCATGCATGTAGAATATCATATATCTCATCTTCCCTTACACATATCCTCATGACTTGGTCAGGTCTAGTGTAGAGTAAACATCCAGCAATCCATGAAAAAGGGAAAGATTTTTCAATGAGTACCCTCCTCACTTTTGGAGAGAAGTGAGGAGGGACTCTCCCTATGATGAGAAAATTAGTATATCAGCATACCAGGGTGTCTACACACTAATGGAAAATAAGTCTCATCGGAGAAATAATCATCTATGGATTGGTTGTCATCTGATGTGGTCAGCCTTGAAAGAAAATCTGCAACAACATTGGCTTTTCCTAGTTTATCCACAATGGTTATGTCAAACTCCTGCATCAGCAGTAACCATCTCGCTAGCCTTCTTGAAATCAAAGTTTTATTCATGAGGTATCTAATGGTTGCATGGTTGGTGTGCATAAATATTTTGTAGCCTGTTATGTAATGTCTATTTTTTTATAAAGCATAGATCACTGCTAACATTTTCTTTTTGTCATTGTATAGTTGAATTCAGCTCCTTGCAGATTTTTGTTGACAAAGTAAATAGCATTTTCAATATCTCCTTATTTCTATCCTAGGACTACTCATATAGAATAGTCCGATGCATCTATATGGATGTGAAAAGGAAACTCCCAATTAGATCCCTTGAGCACATGAGCATGTGTTAAAGTTTCTTTCAATTTAGAAAATGCCTTTTCACAGTCTTTTGTCCATTGGAACTCAGCATCTTTAGTTAGGAGATTATACAATGGTGCTTCCATTTTTCTGAAGTATTTGATGAACCTCTTGTAATAACTTGCATGTCCTAAAAAACTCCTAACATCTTTTTGTTTTGCAAGGATAGGTAGATTGGTAATCACCTCAATCTTTGTAGGATCTACTTGAATTCCTTTGTGAGAGATGTAGTGGCCAAGAACTAGACCTTCCTACATCATCATGAAGCACTTCTCACTATTTAAAAATAGATTGTGGTCTTCACATCTTTGTAGGACTCTCTTAAGATTTTTCAATGCTTCATTTAAATCAGCACCATAAGTAGTGAAATTATCCATATAAATTTTCATGCAATCATGTGAGATGTCTAAAAATATGCTAATGACTACTCTCTGAAAAGTTGCGGGTGCATTGCATAAGCTAAATGGAAGTACTAAGTAGGAATAGGTTCCCCAAGAATAGGTAAAGGTGGTCTTCTCTTGCTCCTCTGGTGCAATTTGGATATGATTATAGCCACTAAATCCATCAAGAAAACAAAAGTAGAAAATGGTCCTTTTTGGTGGCAGAGTTAAGTTCCTTGTAATCAATACAAACTTGCCACTTCCCTTTTTTTGGGGGCATAATCGCTAGTGGGGACACCCACTAGCTATCTAAAATGGGGTAGATAAATCCTACATCTAGCAATTTTTGCAGTTCCCCTTTTACTATTTCTCTTAATGTAGGGTTAATTCTTCTTTGTGGTTGCATCACTGGTGTACAATCATCTCTTATGTATATTCTATGACTGCAAATTTTAGGATCCAATCCCTTCATATCATGATAGTCCTATGCAAATTCATTTTGGTGGGCCCTCAATAAGTTTGCTAAAGACAATTGTTGTTCTTCACTCAATATACTATTGATATTTTGATATTTCCCTTCTGAAACATGCACTTGTGTAGTTAACTCAACCATAGTTGCTTCACTAATGACTAGTACCTTAAGTTCATGTGGCAGTTATGCATGAAACATACTTGTTGCTACAGGAATGGTGTCTGTAGGAAGAGCGGTTGTAGGATGAGCAGCTGCAGGAAGAGTAGGAAGGAGTGTTTTCACTATAGCAACAGAATCAGATACATGAGAGGATGATGCTTCCTCTACCTCATAATGGTTCTGAATTATGCGAGACAATACTTCATCTTCATCTTGAAGCTGCAGGAAAGGACTTTTGCTTAACATCATAAGTTGTGCCACATAATTAACTTCATTGGCCTCTTCACCAACATGTGGCCATACTGGATTATCCTTATCATAGGATGGTTGAGTAGGAGGGTAGAGAACAAGATTTTTGGTGCTATTTCCATCAGAAATGGTCATGTCTCCTATTCAGCATCCAATATAATCATCGGCTATTTCTAACCATGGTATTCCAAGAATAATGGGGTACCCTCCTAGTGTGGCTTAAGGAAAATGAATCATAAAATCTGTTGGGTACTCCCAAGAGTCTAGAGCTACCACTAGATCTTCCACTATACCATTAGGCTTAATAGTAGAACTATCAACAAGTTGCAAGATAGTAGGAGTGGGTCCAATGCTTATAATATTTAGTTGCTACAGGATTTCCTTGCTCATTACATTTATCACTACTCCCAAATCAATCAAAGCATTCTTTATCTACATCCCATTTATAACAACTCCTACCATAGGACTCCCTGGGTCATTTTAGTTGGGAACAGTCACTTTTCAAAGCATGATGTCATCAAGCTATCCCACCACATGAACTGTAGTGGGGTCTTTCTTCTTCCTACTTGGCTTCTTAAGGCATGCTTCCTTGATTTCCTTTCCATATATGGGAACATCTTGTATGGCTTGAAATAGAGGTATATGGACACATATATGCTTCAACTGATCTAGAATGTCAAAATTTGTGTCCTCCTTTTCTTCCTTTTGTTTCATAGTTTCCAACCTCTAGGGGAATGGTGGTTCAGGATCGGTTTGCTTGGCTAAGACTGGTTAAGGATTTTTAGGTGCACAAGGCTGAATAAGGACATTCAGGGGCTCCTCTTCTTCCATAGAAGCTCAATGATAATAGGCGTGGAAGGAGCTAGCAAAATAGTTCTTGAACGCAAATGGATGTCACTTACACTCACAGCATATGCAAGGAATTGATGTGGATCAGCAGAGTATATAGGCTGCAAATGTGGTTTATTATTTGGGTTAGATGTGGGCTGGGCTGGTAGCTAGGTAGATTTAGGCACATTTGAAATTGGATTAGCATAGTATGTTGTTGGGGATGAGAAGGTGGTTGCATGTAATTGGTTGTCTAGTTTGGCCATTGTTGTCCTCCCCTCCATTGAGATGTTTGTTGCCAGTTTTCTAGAGGTGGATGCCAGTTTCCTTGAAACTGCTACCAATTCCCCTGAGGTTTCTACCACTGGGGTTGAGATTTTAGGTAATTAGGCCAAGAATTTTGAGGGTTACTCCAAGGATGTGGTGGATATCCTCCATAATTGGGTGGATATGGGGGTTTACACTGATTACTAGATGAATAAGAAAATATGGCCCAACAAAAATAGTGGATCTGGTGGCATACCCTATCTTGGAGCACATGGCCTCCTTTGTGCAACATAGTAGACTTGATCATCTTCTCCCTAGATTGTCTTGAACTCAGGTTCCATCTTCTTTCTGTCAATACTAGCTATCATCTTGCATCTGCATTCCTTCTTCTTTTTTTAGCAATGAGGGCAATATTTTTCCAATAATGCCTTTATCTCCTCTTGTTGCTTCTTGGCCTGAAGTGAATCCAGTTGAGTAGCCAAATTGTTTATGATGTCTTGCTTGAAATTTGTCAGTAAGTGAGTAATCTCCATCCTTGAAACTCCACTGGTAGATGACTTACCCATAGAGGATTGGTATGCTCTCCCTTTCTTTGAGGCTGCCCTAGAATAGTTCTAACATATCTTCTTGATATCCTCCCAAGGAACTTGGGTGATATCTCCTCCTCCCATCAAGTCCAATGCATCAGTGTAGTTGTCATTAATTCCTCTCAAGAAAAGAAACTTCTATGATTCTTCATTGAGTGTATGGTGTGGAGATTTCTATAGACAGAATAGAAACCTTGAAATGTAATCTTCCAGGCTCTCATCCTCCTTTTGTTGCATCCTTAAAATGATATCTCCTCTCATGTCACTGCCCCTACAATAGTCTTTGTATTTCTCAAGGAAATTTGTCATGTCCTCCCAAGTCTCCATAGTATGTCTACCTAGGCTCATGAACCATCTTAATGCAACTTCTTTCAAGGTGGCAGGGAATAGCTTAAGCCTATGGGCATCAGTGGTATAGTCATAACTTCTATAGAGTATATCAAACTCAAACAAGAATGTATCAGGATCTTCTATGACAAGTCCATAGAACTTAGGAAGAATTGAAGCATGGATATTTTTGAGGTTGTATACTTCATTCTGATGAGCAATGGGGAAATGAAAAGCTAGTTGGTTAGCTCTATTAGGTCTGTTTCCATTTGCATCACCCATGCTTGCTTGAAGAAATTCCAATTCAAGGGGGTTCTCAACCTAATTTTTATCTTCAGAGGAAGCTTCAGAACTAGGGTTAGATCTGGAAATTTATCAGCAAAGAGGTGTGGCTCTTCTTCTTCTTCATCTCTAGGCAGGTTCTGATACTCAACTATCTGGAATAGATCAAGATTGTTAGGAAGGAATCTCCCATGAGCATCTCTTCTCCTTTCTCTAGTAAAAAAAAAGGGGGTCATAACTCTACTAAGAACAAACTACCAGAAATACTACAACAAAAAAACTATCAATGACTCCAAAGAAATTCCTAGTTTGACACCATCCCCGGCAACAACGCCAAAAATATTGGCCTCCTATAATGATTCAACAACTAAGCCTTTACAGCTATGATTCAAAGATTGGACATCCAACCTGAATAGTTATCTCAATCATGATGAAGGTGCATTTAAATTGTCAACCCAAGGACATAAACTTGAAATGGGTCAGCACTATATGTGCACTAGGAATCCAAAGTAGCCATAACTATACTATAGCTAAGAAAAACACAATGTTGAAAGTAAATTGCTTGGAAGGAAATAACATAAATGTTGAACATCAACCAATAACTAGACCAAGCTGAAATGCATGACAAAAATGAAAATTTGAGCGAACAAACAAGAAACTACTTTGTCTACTTTGGTTGTAGGAACAATCACATAATGGAATTCTAGTGGTTGTAGGAACAGTCAGTGCCAGATTCTTATCTAATTACTGAACAAAAAATAAAAACTAAAATAAACTAAGGTATGGGATGGAATACACACCAAGTGGGCTCCCTTGGATAAGTATTCCCTAAAACTAAGATGGACTCAAATGCACAAAGTTATAACTTCATTTCATTCATTGAAAAACATGATTACAATTGAGGAACATGACTGTATGGCTGAAAAACTAAGAATGTGAGTACATCATAAAATTAACATTCTTTGACTTGAGAGTGAGAGAGCGAGAGCTCAAAGGAACATCAGAGCCTTATTTATCTAACCGCCTAGCAAGTCAAACAACTTTAACAAAACTAGAGGACTCCACTTAGGGAAACTGCAGAAAAGAGCAGAGGCAACTATGCATGCATAGAATCTATTAGGCATGTTTTCCTTAACATGACTTTGGAACAACAATAATTCCTACACATTCTCAACATAATTTAAGACCATTACAAGGAAGTTACAATCCAATTTTCATGAGGAATCTCTAGCTGCCAAGAGTCTTCTCTCCATTAAAAGACCACCTTGTTGACTAATATGGCACACGACTAGCTGGCGGAATCTTCTTGAAATGCAGGCCTCAAATTATTTGCATGACAATGTTAGCACACACAACAACTACATAACTACATATCCATAATCATCTTAAAGTGACATTCATTAATCACATGCAAAATTAACACAGTCAGCTCGTATAGCATGTCAATATCATTTGAGAGTTATGAAAATAAACTCATGTCCAAAGCTTATAGTTTTAAGGAAATATTATGAAAAGATCAACTCCCAAGCATAAAAGTCTTCTGACAACTACAAGAAATGGACAACAACCCTATCAATAATTAGGCCATAAACTAGACTCATCACCTAATTTTCAATCGGATAAATCTTCTCAAGATCAAGTAAAAGAATTTATTGTAGCCTTGGAATCCCATGCATCGAAAGATGTGTGATTGATAGACTCGAGTGCTTATTTCCACATGACTTCTCACAGAGGATGGTTCTCAAAGTATGAGGAGTATGATGGTGGTAAGGTGTATTTGGGTGATGGTTCTCACCTGAAGATCATTGGTTGTGGAAGAGTCAAAATTAGATTTCTCGATGGAAGAGTGAAGGGGATTGATGGTGTCTTGTACATCCTGATTTTGGCACAAAACCTACTTTTTATGAGTAAACTGAAGGATTCAGGAGTGAATTTGTTTTCTCTAGTGGAGGATGCAAAATTGCTAGAGGATCTATGGTGCTGGCTAAGGTTATTCAAGGTGGCACCTTGTACAAGTTGGATGAATGCACAATACAATGTAAGAGTTCTTCTGACATACCAAAGAAGTGACCTTTGGATTCTTCATCCTCACCATCAAAATCTACAAAAATAATTTTGTTGCATATACATCCAATGGTCATGCATTTTGGGTACATAAGGGTGCTCATTCCATGGAAATGAATCTTCTTGCAGAGAAGACAATGCTATGGCACCAACGACTTGGTCACATAATTGAGAAGGGTCTTAGAACCCTAAAATAAGAGCCTTCATGATTGTAATATCGAGTTCAACTTTTGAAAATATTGTGTTTATGGAAAACGAAACTGTGTTTCTTTTTACTCTAGTTTGCACAATTCTTCTAGGGTTTTGGACTATGTTCATGCAGATGTGTTTGGTCCTGTGAATATTCCTTCGTTATCAAATTTTTTATATTTTGTTTCTTTCATAGATTATTATAGTGGAAGGAAATTCATTTACTTTCTCAAAAGTAAATATGAAGCATTTAGTCGATTTAAAGAGTTTAAGGCCTTGGTAGAAAATTAGACTAGTAGAAAGATTAAGTGTTTGAGGACTAACAATGGTACTGAGTTTTGTTCAGTAGAGTTCAACAAGTTTTGTAAAGAGAATGGGATTGAGAGACATAAGACAACTCCATACACCCCACAACAAAATGGATTTGTAGAGAGGATGTGTTGGATGATGTGGTTGTGTTGGTGATATGTGGTTGTCATTGATGCCAACACTATTAGTATTGATGATTTTGAAGGCTGTATATGTCAAGGATATTGAGAAAATTAGAATAAATATGTTGCAGGCAGTCTGTGAAGCTATGTTGATCTGAATGGTGGAAAGTTGTGTGTGTTGATAATCAGAATTCACATTTCAAAGGGTTTGTTGATGAGCCTATCTAGTATGTTTTTTGGAAGTTTCAGTTGTATGCATCAAGATTGGAGAAAGTTATGAGTTTCTAAGTTTCTACAGGTATTCTATTTCTATAGCAGGTGTTTCTGGAAGAAGTGAATTAATTCTAATAAATTGAGTTTTTGTGTATGTTGTTGTAATGTTCAGTGATGTTTCTAGATCATTCTCTATCATTGTGGTACGTCTGTGTTGATCGATGTGCTCGTGGTCAAAGTTTTTCCTCTTTGTGCTCAATGTTTTCATGTTCTTGGCCGACATGTTGGTGGTAGCATGTTGTGGATCCTTATGGATTAATATTTTATTATTTGGCATGTTCAAGGATGTTTATTTAAGTATTCATTATGATTTTATCGACTTAGGTTGGTGTCCATTGATATTTGTTCATGAATTGGGCTGATAGTTTATAATTTATTCTTTATTTGTGGCTGACAAAGTTGTTGATGTAAATTCATGTAGTGGATATATAAGAGTGATTGTTTCCTCATTTTGAAGTGTGTGTGTGGTGTGTATTCTCAGTGAATGTATGCAAAATGTGAAAATAAAGATCATATCATTTGATTTTAGAGCAAAGTGTGAAGAAGTGTTACTGTGCCTAACCAGAACTGACAATAGGCTTTTGTAGAAGCTAATTTCTTAGTTCAACCTCATCAGATGGATTTAATCTGATTGTTCTATGCAAGGCAGTGAGCCTTCACTTTGATCAATGAGCTCTAGGAAGTGTGCCTGAAACCATGTGCATTCCCTATTCATTTCTTCATTATACTTATAACAGGGTATAATATTGTGGACTAACATCCACCATGGTTTTCCGCCTAATAGGGTTTCCACATATAAAATCTTGGTGTTCATGTGTTTCTAATGTTTTGTTGATTTATGCTTCCACTGTTAACTATCAGATCTAAGATTAAAGGTTGATTAAGGTTGAATAAGTTTAAATTTTGTAACAACTGATTCACCCCCCCCCCCTCTCAATTGTATATCCTTGTTTTGCAAACAATTGGTATCATAGTTGGTTCCTCTAAAGAAGTTTAATAGCTTGAGGTGATCTGAGATGGAATCATACAAGAAGGATAGTCCAAGATTCGATGGCACAAATTACTCTTTGTGGAAATTCAGAATGGAGTGTCATTTGAACTGCATTAGTGAACCCTTCTGGAAGATTACAAAGAACAGATATAATATTCCTCAGAATGGTCCCACTACTCCTGATGAGATCAAAGAAGCTGAAAATAATATCAGGGCTATAGAAGCATTGCTAAGTGCTTTGACAGATTCAAATATGACAAATGTGATACTTCTAAAGATAGCACATGAGATATGGATGAAATTGGAGACATTGTATGAAGGAGATGCACAAGTAAAGATTGCTAAGCTAACAAGTCTGAAAGGCAAGTGGGAGAATTTGAAGATGAGTGAAGATGAAAATATTGTTGCTTTCATGCAAAAGTTAAATGAACTAGTGATGGGTATCAGGTGTGCCAGTGGAGCTATGGAAGAAGATGAGATTGTGGCTAAAGTGCTAAGATCAGTACCTACTTCTTACAAAACAAAATCTCATGCTATTGAAGAGCTCAAGACAGTAAAAAATGTGACAAGATACATGTTGATTAGTAAACTAGCTACCTTTGAGTTGAGTGAATTTGGTGAGTCTACTCCTAAGACAGAATCTACATTTAAAGCTACTATATCTAGAAAAAGACAATAGAGATATGATCCGAGAGAAAGTTTGAGAAAGACATTCAAGTATGAAGATGAAGAAAGAGAGCTAGAAGAACTGGAAGCATTGATTGTGAAAAAAGAATCCAGAGGACATGGTAAGTACAAAGGAAATCTACCTATTAAATGTTTCTCTTGCAGTAAGTTGGTCATTTTTGCATCAAGGTGTCCTAAAAGATTTTCTAAGTATAAATTTGACAAGTCTAGATTTCAAAAGGAATGTTGTTATGCTGAAGAAGGTGTTACTGATGATGAATCTAATAAAGAAATTGGAAATGAAGATGGATGTGTATTCATTGCTATCAAGGAAAATGGTATGGTGTCCACTGAATCTGCTAACAATCAAAATATCGAGAAAACTCTTGTAGCTAGAATTGATGAAAAGAATGAATGGGTGATTGATAGCGGATGCTCACATCATATGACTGGTGACAAAAGAAAGTTTCTTAAGGTTGGAAAATTATGACGGTGGTGTTGTAAGATTTGGAGATAACAATGTTAGTGTGATTTTTGGCAGAGGCACTATTTCTCTTGGTGGTAAATGTAATACTGATGATGTTCTTTATGTTGAAGGATTGAAACATAACTTGTTGAGTGTTGGATAGATGGTAGACAAGGGACACAATATTTAGTTCAAATATGGTAAGTGCAAGATATTGGGAAGCTCTGGAAATGTAATTTCTTCAGGTACAAAGACAAGAGGTAATATTTTTCACCTGAGTGCTGCTAGTGAAAGTTTCTGAATTGTTCAAGTTGATGTAAGTTGGTTATGGCATAGGAGGTTGTTTCACGTAAATTTTCATAACATTATCAAAGTAAGCTCCACTCAAGCAGTCAGAGATCTACCTAAGTTAGTCAAGCTTACTAACACTATGTGCAAGGAATGTAAAATGGGAAAATAGACAAGAATTTCTTTTAGGAGAAAACAGCATCATTCAAATGGAGTGTTGGAGTTGGTTCATACTGATCTATGTCGTCCATCTAGAATTAGAAGTCTATAAGGAAAAAGAAAATGAGACGGGTTTGAAAGTCAAATGCTTAAGATCAGACAAAGGAGGTGAATTCACTTCCTGGGAGTTCAATACATTTTGTGAAGAGCATGGAACCAATGGACAGTTATCTACTCCCCGGACCCCTCAACAAAATGGAGTTGTTGAATGGAAGAACAAAAGAATTCTAGATGTTGCTAGAACTATGATGTTGGAAGGTAATGTTCCTCATATCTACTAGAGAGAATTTGTAAGCACTGTTGTATACACTATCAACCAGGTAAATGTTAATGGTAAATCTGGTAAGACTCCTTTTGAGTTGTGGTTTGGTTATAAGCCTATTGTTAAATATTTCAAAATATTTGGAAGTAGATTTTATATTAAGAGAGATAAAGATCTTAGCAAGTTTGATGCTAGAAGTGATGAAGGAATCTTTATGGGTTACTCTACTAAGAGCAAAGTATACCTGTGCTATAATAGAAGATTGAAGAAAATGGTTGAAAGTGAAAATGTCGGAGTTGATGAAGACACTATTAGATCATCCAGATACTATGGATAATGGAAAGAATGTGCAGACACATAATCAAGTTCAAATTGTTTTGATGAATCAAGAGAATTATGAAGAAGAAGCTAGTGGAAGTGCAGAAGAGAGAACAGAAGAAGCTAGTGGAAGTGCAGAAGAGAGAACAGAAGAACCAGAAGCTAGAGTGAACCCAAAAGTTCCAAGGTATGTAAAGCTAAATCACTCTGAGAATCAGATTATAGGAGACAAGAACAAAGGTGTGCATACTAGAAGAAGAATTGTAGAAGAATATTGCCTGATTTCCAAAACTGAGCCTAGTAATGTCAATGAAGCATGTAAAGATGAATATTGGATGGAAGCAATGAAGGAAGAACTGATGCAAATAGAGAAAAATGATACATGGACTCTTGTTCCTAGACCTCGGGATAAAACTGTGATTGGAACCAAATGGGTCTTTTGGAATAAGTTGAATGAACAAGTTGAAGTTGTTAGAAATAAAGAAAGACTGGTATGTAAAGGATACTCACAAATGGAAGGTATTGATTTTGAAGAAACCTTTGCCCCTATTGCTAAAATTGAAGGTATAAGATTATTTCTTGCTTATACTACTTTCAAAAATTAAAAATTCTATCAAATGGATGTGAAGTCAACATTTCTTAATGGTGAATTAGAAGAAGAAGTTTATGTTGATCAACCGGATGGATTTCATCTGACTGATGAAAAAGACATGGTTTTTCGATTGAAGAAAGCACTATATGGACTCAAACAAGCCTCTAGAGCCTTGTATGCAAGACTGGATAATACTTGTTGTAGCTTAGATTCAACAAAGGTACTACTGACATCAATTTGTATTTCAAGATGGATCAGGACAAAGAATTGATTATTGAAGTTCTAGTTGATCATTATTTTTGAAGGTGATGATGACTTATGCATGAAATTTGTTGATGAAATGAAAAGTGAATTTGAGATGTCAATGATTGGAGAGCTGAAATTCTTTCTAGGATTGCAAATAACTCGGTTAGAGATGGAATTTTCATATCTCAGTCCAAATATATAAAAGAGTTACTGAAAAAGTTTGGCATGGAAGATTCAAAATCAGTTGGTACACCCATGGTAATCAGATGCAAGTTAACACAGAATGATGATTCTCCTAAGGCTAATCAAACAACATACAGGTCAATGATTGGTGGACTATTATATTTGACTCATACTAGACCAGACATTATGAATGTTGTATGTATGGTTGCTAGATATCAAGTTGATCCAAAGGAATCACATGTGACTGCAATAAAGAGGATTTTTAGATACTTGAAAGGAACAGTTGATTTTGGTCTTTGGTATCCTAAGGATGATGATTTTACTCTGAATGCCTTTATAGATGCAGATTGGTCAGGAGATGTAGATGATAGGAAAAGTACAAGTGGTGGTGCATTCTTCTTACAGAAGACGTTGGTGTCTTGGCTAAGTAAAATGCAGAAATTTCATTTCCTTATCTATTGTTTAAGCGGAATATATTGTTGCTACAAAAAATTGCACTCAAGTATTATGGATGAAATGGATGCTGAGAGATATCAGAATTGAGTATAATGAGCCTATTGCTATATTTTGTGACAATTCAAGTGCCATAAACATTTCTAAGAATCTGGTGTTACACTCAAACACAAAACATATATCTATCAAGTATCACTTTTTGAGAGACAAAGTGAGTGACAAAGAAGTTAGATTGGAATATGTGCTCACTAAGGAACAAATTGCACATATCTTTACTAAACCATTGCCTAAGGATACTTTTGAGTATCTCAGAGGAAATTTAGGGTTGATTTCCCCTCCTAATTTGAACTAAGATGCAATTATTTGCATCAATTTGTGCACTCACAGTCAAATCTTGTTTCAGATTGATGTTGTGGTGGCTGGTACTCAGGGAGAGTAGTCAAATGATTCAGATACGTGGTTTAGAGATTGTTTACCTTTGCCATTGATGTCAAAGGGGGAGAAGTGTAATGTGAAAATAAAAAACTTTGTGCTATAAGGAGGAGAAGTGTAGAACAAAGAGGGAGAAGAGTATTGTGTGAAGAGCTAGTTGTGTTGATGGTATTTTTCACATCATGTGTTTCCATCAATGCCAAAGGGGGAGATTGTTGGATGATGTGGCTGTGTTTCTGATATTTGGTTGTCATTGATGTCAACACTATTAGTATTGATGATTCTGAAGGTTGTATATGTCGAGGATATTGAGAAAATTAGAATAAATATGTTGCAAGCAGTCTGTGAAGTTGTGTTGATTTGAATGGTGGAAAGTTTTGTATGTTGATAATCAGAAGTCATGCTTCAAAGGGTTTTTTTTTTAGCCTATCTCATATGTTATCCATAAGTTTCAGTGGTACGCATCAAGATTGGAGAAAGTTATGAGTTTATGAGTTTTTACAGGTATTATGTTTCTGTAGTAGGTGTTTTTGGAAGAAGTGAATGCAATTATGGTAAATTTATTTGTTGTGTATGCTACTATAATGTTCAGTGATGTTTCTAGATCATTCTCTATCATTTTGGTACATCTACGTTGATTGATGTGCTTGTGATAAAAAAAATTCCTTTGGGTGCTCGAGGTTTTCATGTTCTTGTTTGACATGATGGTGGTAGCATGTTGCGGATCCTTATGGATTAATATTTTATTGTTTGACATGTTTAAGGATGTTTATTTAAGTCTTCATTATGATGTGACCGACTTAGGATGGTGCACATTGAGATTTCTTCATGAATCGGGCTGACAGTTTATAATTATTCTTTACTTGTGGCCGATAGAGTTGTTGATGTAAATTCATGTAGCGGATATATAAGAGTGATTGTTTCCTCATTTTGAAGTGTGTGTGTGGTGTGTATTCTAGGTGAATGTATGTGAAATGTGTGAATAAAGATCAGATCATTTGATTTTAGAGAAAAGTGTGAAGAAGTGTTATTATTCCTAACTGGAACTGTCATCAAGCTTTTGTAGAAGCTAATTTCTCAATTCAACCTCATCAGATGGATTTAATCTAATTTTTCTATGTAAGGTAGTGAGCCTTCCCTTTGAGCAATGAGCTCTAGGCAGTGTACCTAAATGCATGTGCATTCCCTATTCATTTCTTCATTATACTTCTAACAGGGTATAATCTTGTGGAGTAACATCCATCATGGTTTTTCCCCTAACAGGGTTTCCACATATAAAATCTCGATGTTCATGTGTTTCTAATGTTTTATTGATTTATGCTTCCACTATTAATTATCAGATCTAAGATTAAAGGTTGATTAAGGTTGAATAAGTTTAAATTTTGTAACAACTGATTCACCCCCCCTCTTAGTTGTCTATCCTTGTTTTTCCAAGAGGATGAAGAAGACATTGATGGAGAGGGCTAGGATTATGTTGAGGTGGTGTTGGCCTTGAGAATAATTTTTGAGCTAAAGCGATAGCCACTGCATGTTATATAATCAAAAGATCTCCTAAATTGGTGCTTGTTGGAAAGACACCCATGGAGATTTGGTCTGGGAAAAATCCTTCAATGATACATCTTAGAGTATTTGGTTGTGAAGCTTACACTCATGTTCTAATTAAGAAGAGGTCCAAGTTGGAGAACAAGACAGTTAAGTGTATCTTCATTGGCTATGGTATCGGTGTGAAGGGGTACAAGCTTTGGTATCTAGATGCTCAAAAGGTTCTCTGCAGTAGAAGTGTAACTTTTAGAGAGATGAAACCTTCCATTGTTGAGTTGTCGCTAGAGAAAGAGGAGAAATGGAACAAGGAGGTACTTTAGATTGCATCCACTCTAATGAAAGATGAGCTACGTACTCCTATTGGACCTAATGAGGAGGAGGGCTCAAGTAGCTCAATTTTTTATAAAGAAGAAGAAGAACCTCAACTTCAACAATTCAAGAGGTCTACACAAGTTAGGTGGAAACCAAAAAGGTTTGGTTATTCATTATTGGATTCCAGTTGCATTTTTGCTTTGATTGCTAACATTGATGAGCCTAAGACTAGAGGCTATGGGTATTAGTGATGCAGATTCTTGGATGAAGGACATGGATGAGGAGATGGTTGCATTGAATAAAAATAAGACTTGGGATCTGGTACCTTTTCCCTTTGGATGCAATTCTGTTGGTTGTAAATGGGTGTTCAAGAAGAAGTGTAGTCCTAATGGCAGTGTTGAGAAGCATAAGGCATAGTTTTTCACTAAAGTCTTTTCTCAAGTGGAGGGAATTGACTATGGTGAGATATTCTCTCTTGTTGTGAAGTTGACATCTATCTGATTCTTGTTATCACTTGTAGCAGTGTATGATTTGAAAGTGGAATAGATGGATTTGAAGACAAAATTCCTTCATGGTGACTTACAGGAAGAGATTTATATGTCATAGCCACAACACTTCATTGAAAAACATAAAGAAAATCTAGTTTTCAAACTGAAGAAGTCTTTGTATGGTTTGAAACAATTTCCTAGAATGTGGTACTAGAATTTTGATGCCTATGTGTTGTCATTGGGATTTATTATATCTAATTCTAACCATCATGTGTATTATAAATCTTATAATGGTTGCATTCTCATTATTTATTTATATGTAGATGATACATTGTTTATTGGGAATGATAAAATTATGATTTCAGATTTGAATTTTCAGTTATCAACATAGTTTGAGATGAATGACCTAGGTGCAGCTCTTTGTATATTATAGGGATGGAAATTAGGAGAGATAGAGATTAAAAAAAAGCTTTGGTTAAGCCAGAGAAAGTATGTGAATTCAGTGTTGGAGAGATTCAACATGGAAAATTGCAAACAATTGGTTGTTCCTATGATTCAGGGGATGAAGCTTTCTCTGAATGATTGTCCAAAATCTCCTACTAAGATGGAGAACATGACCAGAGTACCATATGCTAGTGTTTTTGGTAGTTTGATGTATGCTATGGCGTGTACAAGACCATACATTTCCCAAGCAATGGGAGTCCTTAGTCGTTTTATGGATAATATTGGATAAATACATTGGGATGCAGTTAAGAGAGTGTTATGATGCTTACAAAGTACATTTGAGTATGTCCTATGTTTTAATGGTCATCCTACTATATCTTGACATTCTATGAGTATTCATGGATATGTGGATTCAAATTGGGCAAGTGACATTGACAGCAGAAGATCCATTAGTGGTTATGTGTTTATGATGCTTTGAGGTTCTATTACTTGGATGAGTAAGCGACACGTTGTAGTTTCTTATGTTGATAAGTTGTTGAATTGGTTTAGCATTGTTGGCATTGATGTCAAAACTTGATCCAAAAGGTTGTACTTCAGATGACATATAGAAATGATCCATCCTATTGTATGATATGATGTTGTGTAGTGTGGATGATTATCCTTGATCCAGATGTGGTAGTACCTCTTTTTTTTTTGGGACATCTTGATGGCACTCTCAAATTTGCAAAGTTTGAGATGCCTATTTCAAAAAATTTCCTTTGAATTTTTAGAAGTGCAACTGATGAATCACTCTAAGTGACCCACTTTGGAGGCTTATACTTTGAAGCCTGTTGATTGTCGTGCAAAACCCATTTGCGGACATATTTTTTTAACATATGTGAACGTGTGTGTCAGTTTTCATCTTCCCACGATAATTTTTGACAAAGTTTCGAAAAGTGAAGCTAGAGGGTTTTGACACTGTTCTGTTGTTTGCAAATTGTTATTTTTGCGAAACAGCTTCCTATTTGAGCTTGGATTTTGCAACTAGTTGACTGTCATGTCAGAATGAATGTTGTTCTGTATTCTCCATATCAAGATCTCACATGTCATATTTCAGAGCCTCATGATCTGATTTGTTATTTTTAATAGATCAAAACCAAATGTATTTTTTTTAGTTTTGTATCTGCATTCCTGACAGCATTTCAGAAAGGTCAACTTCAACCGTCAATATCTTTTGACCAATGATTATTCAAGAAAATTCCTTTTGCACACATGCTCAAGGTACCCAAATGATCTACTGTGTCTAGTGGCACCTTGTCAACAGTTGATTCACTATTTTTACAAATTGGTAGTTGAATGAGTTTTAATTGGTTCAGAACAGTTGTTGTTTCAAGAAAGGTTTGATTGAGTAACTTTGTCGATTAATATTTTTCACCTCGTCACTCCTTTTTTCGAGCCACCTTTTGTATTGTATTCTCGGGTCAAATTTCTAAATGCTTGCAAGTTTTGATGTCTCTCGGCAATCGTTTGACCAGTTTCCCAAGCCGATTCCAGATGCTACTTGGCCTGTTTTGACCATTTTTCAAAAGTGCCTGAAATGGATTTTGATGAAGACCCAGTTCGTGTTATAACTTCAAATGTACTTAGAAGTTGCATCAAGCCAAATTAAGCATGAAACTTGTTTGAAAATGAATTTTTTTTTAGTCGGACCCACATGGGGCCCGACACGCTATCCATGGTCATGAACCTATAATGGTTCCAATGTTACAATCCCATCAAGATAATTAATTTGTAATGGGTAACAAGTATGAAGATGTCAATGAAATTACGATGAGTGAATCATTTGATAAATTACTTTGAAGGAATGATAAGGGATTGGTTCAGTGCCTTCTTGTAGTGAAGGCGAATATAATACATACTATGGGGACCTAACGTGCTCGATCCAGTTATTAGGTTGTAAGCTTTGTATTATAGCCTATTTAAGGACACTTTGGTTATGAAAAGGCATCAATAAATCAAGTGCACAAGTTTATATTGTTTGCAGTTATGGAAAGGAAAACCAGTAGCTCTATAGTGTCGGGGATTATTCAAATGCCATATGTGATTATTAAAACATGAATGAATTGGTGAATTCATTAGAGTGCATGGAGTATCTTGATGAGAAAAGATGCAATTTACAAAATAGATAGTTGCTATGTGACAATACTCTCAAGTGGATTGGGAAATATGAAAGGGGCAGTGGAGACTTTTGATCATATGTCCAACTTAAGCATTTTGGTTGATTATGCAAGCTACAGAGTACTGATTATTGGACTTCCTAAAAAAAAATGATAAATCTATTGAGATCTTGTATAATCTTTTGGAGAAAGATGTTTTGCAAGATCCTAAAATGAATATGCTTGTTTTCCTCGCATATGATATTTTTCTCAAACATCTTTGTGAAACAAGTAAAACTCAAGCAAATGCAATGGTGTAGCAAGTATAGGCACATAATCAGATTTATTGAGAAGACTTTAGAAACTTTTAAGCATGGAAACCAGTTGAAGGGGCGCAGGTTTTGAAATAATGTGGTCTCACGATGCGCCACTACAGGGCGCAAGCAGCAAAGAGCTGAGAGAGGCTATGTGAATCCATCAAAGTAGCAAGGAGGGCATGACCAGCTAGAACAGAGGGGCATGAGTGTTTGGAATAGGCATTTGAAACTTTCAAGCAAGTGCAAATTGAAGTTGCAAAGGCGTACGAGTTGTTTGGCAATGCCTCAACAAATGCAATCAACATGAGGGGCGCGCCCTGGAACAGGCATAAATACAAAATGTATTTATTGAAAATTCTTTAGAAACCTTTAAGCATGGCATAGACTGGAGATAGAGGTATGGGGTGCACTGGCCACAAGGATTAGGCAAATACAAGGTAGAAAAGGCGCAACCACCAGAGGTAAACCCACGCCAAGTGCAGAGGCCAGCAGATGAAATACCCTCGCGTCAGGACGAGCAATGGCCGCCATTACCCATGAGATAGAGAGCTTAACCAAGCACCAAACAAAAATTAGGGAAAACCTCGCATGCCTCACAAGAATATTGATGATACGAGGAAAAGGCTTCGAACTGTGAGACAATGGGAAGAAAAAAATTTAAAATTAAATGTTTATGTGCATTGTGGTGGGCCCGAATTTTTTCATTACCCATTTTTTAAATGGTTTAATAAAATGAAATGGGAATTTCATTTTAATGAAGAGGTGAAGTGAATATTTTACTCCGTGAGTAAAATAAAATATAAATCAATGGACAAGTATGAAGTGGGCTTGGGTAAAATAGTGCAGGGAGAAATTATTTTAATTGTTGATAAAATATTGCCCGAGGAGGTGAAATATAAAGAATGAAATATTTCAATTGTGAAATATTTAATGATGTAGGGGTACTTTATTATTTATAAAGGAGATGGGTCCGAGGATAGGTAAAAACCAAGACATTTTAAAATGCAAAATATAATGTGTATTCCCACATGTTTTTTGTCCAGGTGAAATATTTTAGGTGAAAATGTAAAGTGCAGCTCCACCACATAAAAGGCAAGTTGATAAAACATGACGTGCACGGGGAAATATTTTAATGCAAAGTGAAATTCTATTGGTTGAGAAGTAAAATAATGTGCAGCAATTAAAAGACAGCTAAAACAGAATTTTCACGGGAAGAGGTATTTTCCAGCTGTTAGATGAAATGATGAGATTCTCCACATGGGCAAATTTTCAGTTGCAAAGCAATGATGAGCAAAGGCAGTTTTGAGAGAATAAGTTTGTTGCTTCAAAGGAAGAGAGATAAGAGATTCTTTTCAGTTTGATCAACGGCAATGAACCTTCCAAATCAGATTTAGGGTTGCTCTTGTTTGCTTCTCTTCTTCTATATCTCCTTTTCTTCTCTAATGGTAAAGGGTTCTGAATTTTTATATTGGGCTTGGTAGATAGAGAATTAAAAATTCTAAGTTATTTCTTGAGTCTGTAAGCTGTAATTTTTTGAATTCATGAGTAAATACAGCCAGTTTATGCAAATAAAATCATGAAGGTGTTTGCACATTCTTGAATATCATCAGATTGTCTCCATATTTGTACAATTTTCTTCATATAAATTTAATAATACAAAGTTTCTTTGAGTTTATCATCTCAAATTTCATGAGATTGTTTTGTCTATTCATTGTTCTGTTTCAAAGAAATGGTTAAAATGCTTTGAGTAGGTGATTGTGATTTCAGGTGTGCATATGGGATTTGATAAGAAGAATTTGATTGATAATAAGAGAGGGATTGTTGGTGCAAGAAACTAACAGTTGATGCATAGCATTATCAGTTTAAATCCACTGGTTGAATTATGTTTGCTGGGGAATTCATTTATGTGTTTGACTTCATGGCCCAAAATTGGCACTGATCTATTATGCAGTTTTGTACATCTCAGAAACAAATTTAAATGCAAAATCATTCCTATTCTTACTGCTTGGTTTGTTGTATGTCCTTATTTCCAATGGATAAGAGAGGGTTGAGTTACTGAAAATTTAGCCAAGTTTGAAGTTGTCAATGCTTTCCTTAGTGTATTTTCATTGGGAATTATCTACTTTATAAAGCAATGTCGGTGTATGAGTGAATTAAGTTTTGGGAATTCTATAGGTTTACCAACCTTGGTCCTCCAAAGCTAGAACTGTAGGAGATGCCATTCTTTGACTGAATCTTGTCAATTGGCCACTAGCCTTTGTGGTTCTTTAATATAGAGGTTGGCTACATCTTAGAGAATTACAAATCCTAGCTGGGTTGTATTTTGAAACACCAACAAAATGGCGACTCTACTGTGGAAAAGTTTGAATCTCCAGTTGCAGATGGTTATAGAGTCATATTATTGTTTGTCATTCTAAATTTAGTTCAAATTTTGAAGCATTTCAACCCTGGAGAAGAATTTGTTGCAGTGAACCTAAACAGTTTTGTAATCTGTGGTTCTCTGCTAGTAGAAAGGAACTCAGAAAAAAAATTATATGTAAAGGAACTTTATAATGTTTGAGGTTCAGTCCTCTTTGAAAAGAGGTGGCGACTTTGTTAATAGAACCTGTTGAAATTTTGAAGAAAGTTCCAAATCTACAAATATTACCAGTCAGGAAGACAATTTGCAGCAGCTGCAAAGTTTCCAGGTATTCCTCATTCTTGGTTTTCAAGAAACTTGTGTATGAAAACCATATTTGAACTTCTTAGAAGAACCTTTGTTTCCTTATTGAGTGAGTTAGCACTGACAAAGGGAAAGAATAGTAAATTCAAATTTGTACACTTCCATTTGTTGGATCTGTTGAAAGTAATTGTAGTTCCATTGAAAGAATTATGTTTAGTACTCAAATATCTGCTAGCTTGGATGGTTAGAATGCATTTGTGTATCTTAGGGGTTTCCATCCATTTGTATTGTCATAATTTTCAAGCCCAGCTTGTCATTATGTCATTAATTATCCCTGTTGTCCATCATGTGGTCAAGCTTGTAATTATGCACAATTAGTGAGCCTTAATTTGTAATATCCATGGACCACCAATGTAAAGTAGCTATACCAGTGAATACTTTGATTCAGCTTGTCAAGAAGTGTCAAAAGTATAATAATCTTCAAGCATCTAATACCCAAAAGTGTAAGAACCCAAGAATTCATAAGCCTAGATTCAGTCCTCAATGGAATGATGTATTTGAAAGAAGACTTAAAGAAATGGATGAAAGGCACCAAATGTTTAAACAACCCCGTTCAAGAGACCATCAAACTGTGTCTACTTGTGAATTCATTGCACCTATTGTCAATTCCTTGATCCATTGTATGCTCAGTTAGATTTGTCATGGGTTGATTATGAAACTGAAAGTATGTCAGCTCAAGTTTATAAGGAGATGCCTAGATTTGATGGGTATACCGTATGTGAAGGAGACGCACATGTTCAAAGCTTTTCCAACTTCATGGAGAAACATTCACTCAGAGATCAAGATATGCTGATGAGATTTTTTGTCAGATCTCTTGAAGCAATAGCTTGGGATTGGTATTTAAGCTTTCCTGAGAAGTCATTTCCTTGTTGGGATAAGTAGCTGGCTGCTTACATAGAAGAATTTGCAAGAGATCCCTCAAACCTTGTCATGACGTTAAAGTAGATCAAGAAACAAAATGAAGAGTTGAGTATTGATTTTACTCATAGGTTTGTTGTTTCTCTTTCACTAGTCCCAAAAAATTTCAGACCTAGTACTCCAGACTGTATCCATATGTATTTTGAAGCTTATGAAGAAGAATCTAGTGCACTATTAAAATATTTTGAAATACTGAGCATGCAGATGGCATACACAATTTTGGATGGTTTGGAGGAACAGAGGAATGAGTATGTTCAAAATTTGTTGTCTTCAATTATGGACAAACATGTTGATGAAATCAACAATGGTGTGAATGCAAATGATCAGATGTCTTCAAATAAATGCAGATTTGAGAAGGTAAAAACTGAGAAGAATGCATCATTAGATGATAAGGAAGTTGTTAATGAACAAATTATAGAAGAAATATACCCAACTACAAATCAGCAGCTGAGTCTTCCGAGCCAAGAACATGATGAAGAATATGAGTTGGATTTACTATTTGAAGAAGAGATATGTGATCAACAATATGATGATGCAATTGATTATGTCAATCCTACAAGTGTTTAGTGTAGCTTTGACACAAGTCTTCATAATGAGATAAAGGAATTTGTTGATTCAAAGAATATTGTTGAGAACATCAGTTTATCAGCTCCAAGTGAAAGAGTATGTGATGAATTTCAGTTTGAAAGACAAGCCACAAGTAGCTGCAATGAGGAAACCATTAATGGTTTTCAGTTTGGAAAAGAAGACATTTGTTTTTATCCTCAAGAGAATGAAAGTGAAAATCTCAGTGATGACAACCAATTTGATGTTGAAATGCAAAGTGATGTGGATTGTTGTTATGACAGCCCAGAAGAAAGTAAGAAAGGAGAAGCAGACAATTTATTCACTATGACTGGCTATGACTATTCTTTTGATAATGTTGTCAACAATTATGCTTCCTATGATTGGGGAGATCCAATTTATGATCAGCCCATTGAGTTCTCAGAGTTTACAGATGATGATACTTTGATATGTCCTGATTTGCAATTTGATATTGTATCCTATTTAGGTGAAGATCAAGGAGAGGAAGTGGTTGAAACAATAGATCAAAACAATGATCTATTGAGTTGTGATCAAATTTCAGATCTATTGACCACAAAATATCAAAAATGTGCACATGAGGACAACTCTCAGTTGTTGTGTGCAGCCCCTATTCACTTTGACAGTGGTGATGACTTTCAAGATACAAGGTATGGTGCAAGTGGATCTGATTCTTTTTCCAATGATGAACTAGCTGATTATGATGATGATAATATGGATGAAGACAAACAACAAATTGATTGTAATGATGCACTATATGATGAATATGAAGATATGGACACTAATGTGAGTTTAGATATCTCTTTTGATGAGTTTGAAACAGTAGATAACCATGAGGATTGCATATATAATGACCCAAATATTGAAGATTGTAATGCAGATTTCAATAGGTCTTCATTTGATGACTTGACTGAGCCTAGTCATGAGTCTTTGAGAAAGAATGAAGATGTTGATTTTGATTAGAAATCAGATTATTCTTCTAAACTAGAATTGTTTGTTGTTAAGCAAGCTTGTGATATTGAAAGTGTTGATACCTTGTGTTCAGAGGATAACAAAATGAGTGGTGTTGAGGAAAATTCAAAATTTTACCTGGAGGGAACAAAGATGTTTGCATCAGCAATTAATGTTTGGAAAAAACCCTTATTTGAGGAGTCTCCATTTTCATCACTTAGTACTAATGATGATCCTTATTGGTGCAAAGACAATCCACTCTTTGTTGAGAACTCAGATGAATTCAATTTTGCATCAGTTTGTATAGAGAATGTTAATGGTGACCAGGATGTCATTGGTTATCTGATGCCACGTTATGTGGATGAGCCTTCTTCTATTGCTGAAAATGATGACATGCTATGTTCAGAAGATGACACTATGACTACAGATGATGATGAGTCAAAAATCTTTGATGACTCTCAATACCAACATGATGAACAGTTACAAAGTGTGCTAATGCATGAGTGTATTTGTTTGCATAAACTTGGAGACAGTTTGCATGATGGGCAAGATCTTTCACTGGAAGGAGTTTTCAAAGAGTGTGGCAATGTGCAAGATACTGAAGAATATTGTTTTTAGTTTGAGAATGATTTAAATGATGAATGTAATCAGTTGTTGCCACATGATAATCAACATCTTGAAAATATGCCTGACTTCAAGATGCATTATGGTTATGAACATGTTGATGATGTTGAATATGATTGCCTGTTAGGAGATACCAACATGTCCAATCAAGCAAATGAGTACGATCAGACTATGCTTTCATATGGTCTTGATCCTCATCTTCAAATACAGCCACCTATGTTGTTGTGGTGTGATAGGAGCAAACATGGGATGAGGGAGATCAGCTCTTTTAATAGATTGGTGTTTGATAGGGGTAAAAGTTGACTCCCCTTTTTCATTTGGTGACCTGGGGTCACCAAGTGAATTTGAAAAGAAAGATGAATAGGGGAGCAGTTTGAGGGCACTTTATAGACTCAGCATTTGGTCTACTCTCCCCAGAGATCTAGAATCTTGCTATGCCCATAGGGGGCATACATCCCCAGTCAGAGCCACTTATGGCACTCTCAAATTTGCAAAGTTTGAGATGCCTATTTAAAAATTTTTCCTTTGACGTATTCATCATTTTAAAACAAGGGTAATGTTCTTATGGCAATTAATGGTGATGTTAAATGAAACGATCTGGGGTGAATGAGCTCTGCTAGGGTTTTGTGTTTTCTGAGGTCATCCTTGGCCCCTCCTACGTCATACTGTGCTTCCTACGTAGGAAATATTTTCCTTCATTGAGTACGGTCGCATTTATTGTGGTTTTAGGGGTTTATTATGCCTTCAACCGGTACTAACCCAGCAATTCATGCTGGTGTTAGCGGTTCATCGGCACAGTTTAATGGCTCCTCCACTGACCAAACGCCCTTGAAAATTTGTTCTAAAAGTCTTTCACGAGGTAAGCACTCTGATGCCCCTGATGATGTAGTTTTACCTTTACCTAATTTTGATTATGCATGCCAATAGCTTGAACAACACACCCTTGTGGGTTATTTTTTTGGGAGGACTCCCCCCGAAATTGTGCTGAAAGATTGGGTCAGCAAGGATTGGGTCCCTCATGGGGTCCACCTTGATATGGTCCAGAATTTGACCAAAGGCTTTTTTTTGTTCCGCTTTATGAAAGTTAGTCATGTCCAAGCTATTTTGGGTCATGGGCCCTGGTATCTTAGGTCCTCCTTGTTGGTTTTCCAAGCATGGACTCAGGATTTTGCTGTCTCAGACGACACCAAAATGTGTGTCCCGGTCTGCATTGAGTTTCCCAAGTTACCTCTGCCATGCGTGCCCTTCCTGAACCATATTGCTTCCTCTTTGGGGAGGGTTGTTTGTATCGAACCTGATAGGTTCTTCCAAGCCTGTCCACAAAAGAGGGGTTTGTGTGGAAGTTGATTTATCCAAGGATTTGAAAGAGTTCGTAGACCTCCAAATTGGTGATATTAGATACACCCAGAAAATCACATATTTCAATCTGCCCAACACGTGCTATTGGTGCCAGTCAGCTGATCACAAGATCAAGGACTTCCCTTTGACAGTTCCTCGTACATCTTCACATTCATGGGATGTTGAAAAGCCTCGTCAGGCAGAGCCTTCTACTAAGGCTGAAACAAAGTGGACTACGGTTTCACACCAGAAAAATAAGTTGTCTGGTTCTGGGTTGGCTCCCAAGGCCCTTGAAACAACCAAAATAGTTTCAAACCCTTCAGAGAAGGCGACAGTTGCTCCCTCAGGAGCAACTTCTATTGTTGTGCAGCCCAGGTCAAAGGCCACGCCTCAGCCTGCGGCTGTTTTGTGTGCTCAACCAGATTTTTCTTTTGCATCGGGAGCTCAACGACGGTCTCGCAACCCATTTACTCCACTGGAAGAAGGAGAATATGTGCCCGAAAAATGGAGGTTTTCTCCTCCTATTCATCTTGGTTCCGTTCCACAAGAGTTTTTGAAGAATAGCTTCTCTTCCCTGGTTGAAGAGGACCTGGATTCTGCAAGTATGGAAGATTTTCATCCATGAATTTTATTTCATGGAATGTCCGAGGTTAGTTGTCCAAGGTCTAACTGACCTCTCCAGGAAGTATTCTGTTAGGAATACTTTGTAGAAATACTCAGGGATTGAAGTGTTTTGTCTCCAGGAAGTTAAAATTTCAAGTTTTTTGCTCGCTACGGTTTGTCGCTCTATTTGGCCAACTAGTACCATGTTTTGCACTTTACATGAAGTTGGTCGTGGTGGAGTTGCCACTCTTTTGGCCCCACGATTGCATTCATGCGTGGTGGACCATGGGGTTGACCCCTCCCAGTGGGTGGTCTGGGTTCTTCTCAATATTGAGAATCACTCCTTCGGGATTATTAATGTTTATGCCTCTAATGATGTTGTGGAGCACTGCCGGCTTTAGCACTGGATTGTTGATTCTTTGCCAATTGCCACCTGATTTCTCTGTGGGGATTTCAATATGGTGGAGATGGTGTATGACAAGGATGGCACCTTGCCTTTCCATTGGGCTGCGGGTGAAAGGGAGGCATGGTTTTACATGTGCAATAAATTGGGTCTTTTTGATCCCAATATGGGTCGCCGCCATTCTCATTCTCTCTGGCACACTTGATGTAACTACAGCGCTGGTTCTAATAGAGTCTTTAAACGCCTTGATCGTGCCATGATCTCGGCTCAATCTTTTTTTTCCTTTACTAGTTTTTCCTTTCCAGTTAAGCCGTTAGTGGATGTGACTCTTTATGATCAATTCCCAATTCAATTTCGCATTGAATGGGCGTCTCATCAGCCCCGCACATGTAAGACCCAATTTTTTTAAACACATCCTTGCTTTGTCATAAGCCCACCCTAGCCCACATTCACTGGGTGTGGAATTTGGAGTGCAGGCCACCTAGCCATACAGGCTGGATTGCTTGGTGGAATGATGCCATCATTCGTACTGCATGTTTTTGCGCATTTATGGGCACCAATTGGCTTTCTTTCGTCAGCGCTCTTATGAGGCCACCACTGCCGACTTGCATACTGCTATGGAGGCTTTGGCGGCCAGTCCTTTCTCTATCACATCAAGTAAGGGTGGCAGATGCTTATACTGTCAGAGGCGCTCAAATCAAAGCTCGGCTTCACTGGCTTAAAATTGGTGATCGTGCCTCCAAAGTGTTTTTTTTGGCTCTTCGTGCTCGACACTCTTCCCCAAGCATCAAAGCAATCAAAGATGGTAACCAGGTGCTCTCTAAGCTACCTAACATTCTCCAATCCTTTGTGCGTCACTATGAATAGGTTTTCACTGCTCAGGACTCCACGCCTACACGCCAGCAAGCCCTTCAGGACTACCTTGCTATTGTGCCACATAGACTTTATTCAACCCAGATTAATTTTTGTGATCAATTGTTAACAATTGATGATATCAAGAAGGTCGTTTCCTCTATGGTCGATGACAAGGCTCCTAGGATTGATGGCTTCCCTTGTGAATTTTATAAATCCCTTTGAGACTATGTTGGGAGTGATTTGCATCATGTTTATCTTGAAGCATTTCAAACCAACTCTTTAGGCAATTTACTAAATAAAGGCAATATAAAATTCATACCTAAGCCTGGGGATCCGGAGGATATTTGCAACTGGAAGCCCATCACGCTTCTCAATGTTTCTTATAAAATCATTGCTAAAGCCCTAGCTCTGAAAATTCGCCACCTCTTGCCTCAGGTTGTGTGCCCTGAGCAGACTGGCTTCATCAAATCCAGGTTTATTCTGGATAATATTATTGATGTTTGGGAAGGCATGGAGTGGGCCCGACGGTCGAACCAGAAAGTGTTGTTCATTAAAATTGATTTTTCCAAAGCCTATGACCACATTGAATGGCCTTTCATTCTTGCGATGTTGCAAGCCTTGGGTTTTGGACCCAATTTTATTCAGTCTGTTTGTATGCTTTTTTCCGATGCTTCAGCTTGCATTTCCATTAATGGTCGCCAGTCTTCTGCTTTTGGTCTTTTTCATTCCATTTGCCAGGGGTGCCCTCTTGTCCCTACTTTGTATGTGTTGGCTGCTGAAGGTTTTGGCTATCTTCCAACCCATGTTGTCTCTCAGCAGCGTGTTAAAGGGATCTCTCTCCCGTACTCCCAGGAGTAGCTTTTCAATGGCCACTTTGCGGATGATTCTTTTCTCACTCTCTTGGAGGATGAAGAATCCATCACTATTGCTCTTGATTGTCTTGATACTTTTTGTCTTGCCTCCGGTTCTGCCATTCAATGGCACAAGACCTTATGCTATAGATAATCGGTGCTCCCCACTCCTATGTGGCTCCAAACTTATAACTGGAAGTGGATTGGGCAGGGAGAAATCTTTCATTTTCTGGGCATCCCCTTCACCTTTCAGGCTTCCCCTCGGGAGCTTTGGCAAGCTGTGCTCTCCAGAGTTGAGCAGAAGTTGGCCTATTGGATTACTAAGCCTCTCTCGTTGGTTGGTAAATTCTAGGTTTGCTCTAAAATTTTGGCAACCACTCATATCTACTACTACTCTTCCTGTTGGGCTCCTTCAAAATCTGTCTATAGTAGGCTTGAAAAATTGCTTCGAGATTTTTTATGGGCCTCCTCTGAAACCCACAAAGGTTTTCATCACGTTGTTTGGGAGTATTGTTGTCTCCCTAAGGACTTTGGAGGTCTTGGGCTGCTCTCCACTCAATGGCAAGGGACTACCCTTTGTGAAAAATGGAATATCCGGGCTCTTACCGGAGATGAAGCCTGGAAAATTCTCCTCGGACATTGTATTCAGTCTGGTTTTCTTGTTCATAGACCCACATGGAAAGGAATTGGTCTCCAAACCCTCCTGGTTGTGAGGGAGATGGTTCAAATTGTTGGCTCCTTTGTGGCCAAGAGCATTTGGCCCTCCTGGGAAACGGTTAAACTGTGGCTCCGATGGGCTGGGGCTGGATTTCATGATGGGTTTTCCATCAACCAGCAAAACTTATGGTGGACTCCCCTTCTGGTTCAGAATGGTCAACCCTTGGCTAAAGGTCCTTATATTTACCAAAAAGGGCATTCAAACCCTGCATTAGCTCTTTCACCAGCCCACTATGCGTCTTTTCTAGTGGGATATTTTTAAAGTCCAATACAGTCTTCAAAACCAGGACTGTTCTACCTTCAACGGGTTGGTGAGCACCATTCTGGAAAACATGCTTCACAAAGTTGGCATTCATGGGCACAAACTTTGGTGGAAAGACTGGAAATGGTTTCCAGAAACCCCTCTCAGAGGCTACAAGTCGCGGCTTGGTTACAGGTGGCTTTCACCTCATTTTCCTATGATCAATACTTTGAACCAGAGGTGGCTTCTTATTTCCTCTGCCCATACTTGGCGTAAGAGGTTTGATGCCACTTGGTCTGCAAGGGTTAATCTGAACCTGGCCCACTTTGCTTGGTGTATTCTTTTCCAAGGCTTGTCTGTGGGTTCTTGGCTTGTTCATTTGGGGGTTCCTGACCCTCGCTACCCTTTTTGTGGGAAATCTGAAAGCTTTAAGCATCTTTTTTGGTTTTGTCCCAGAGCTCAACAGCTCTAGACTTGGATTCATGATTTTTTTTGGCCTTTTCAACCAGAACCCTTCTCTTGGCATATGGTTCTACTGGGGGACCCGCCTGGAATTCCGGCTAAGTTCACCAAGCTTTGGCACACTTTCAGGGTGGAAATCCTCTTCAATATCTGGAAAGATATAAATGCTTGCATATTTTCTCATTCTCATTTGGATGGTAATGTCTCTATTTATGCTAAAGTGGTTATTTGTTCTAATGTTCTCCTACAGATTCAGGTGCAAGAAAACAAGGTTGCACTGGAAGTGGCTCACTTGCAAGTCCTTCTGGACCACTAGGGCAATGCCCCTTGTACTATGGCTCAGCTTCTAGATTCGCCCTCCCCCTCCCACGATCAATCGCCCTCTCGGGGCTGGAAGCAGAATGATTCGATGTGTTCCCACTCCCAGCCTCCTGCTCGGCAGGATTCTCGGCCTCCCAGGCGGGCTCGTTCTCCCCCACCGTAAACTGGTCAGGGCTGGCCCATTGGTGGTGCTACGGGGAGCAGTGGTGGCGGTTCTGGGTGGCCTTCTGATGCTTCGCTTGCCAGTGGTAAAAAAAAAATTCACGACTGGCTCTTGCAATCTTGCCCCAGCACGAGGAAACAGATAAAGATAAAGATAATGATGATGATGGTTGGGGTGCTCCTCCTGACATCACTCCAAACCCCGCTGATGTATGGGGGAAAAATCTGCATGACAAGGATCCCCCAGGATCTACTAGCATTGCTTTGGCCGCATGATTACCTATTTTTACTTTATGCTTTTAAACTACTGGGCTAGGCCCATGTGATTGGTTCTTTTGGCTTTTCTGGGCTCTGCCCATGTGATTTTTGGGGTGTGCCTTCTAACCACCCACCCCTTTTTTTGTGAATTTATAATTTTATCTTTATATTAATATAGATATCTGCCTACTCTTCAAAAAAAAAAATTGCCTTTGCACTTTCAGAAGTGCACCTGATGAATCGCTCTAAGTGACCCACTTTGGAGGCTTATACTTTGAAGCCTGTTGATTTTCGTGCAAAACCCATTTGCAGACATATTTTGTTGACATATGTGAATGTGTGTGTTAGTTTTCAACTTCCCATGATAATTTTTCACAGAGTTTCAAGAAAATGAAGCTGGAGGGTTTTGACATTGTTATGTTGTTTGCAGATTGTTAGTTTTGCGAAACAGCTTCTTGTTTGAGCTTGGATTTCACAA
>CM021104.1:157625769-157739871 GCA_007115665.2 Sequoiadendron giganteum | reverse complement strand
TAAACAAATTTAAATGTAAAATCATTCCTATTCTTACTGTTTGGTTTGTTGTATGTCCTAATTTCCAATGGTTGAGAGAGGGTTGAGTTACTGAAAATTTAGCCAAGTTTAAAGTTTTCAATGCTTCCCTTATTGTATTTTCACTAGGAATTATCTACTTTATAAAGCAATGTCGGTGTATGAGTGAATTAAGTTTTGGGAATTCTATAGGTTTACCCACCTTAGTCCTGCAATGCCAGAAGTGTAGGAGATTTCAGTCTTTGACAGAATATTTGCAGTTGGCCACTAGCCTTTATGGTTCTTTAATATAGAGGTTGGCGACCTCTTAGAGAATTACAAATCCTAGCTGGGTTGTATTTTAAAACACCAATAGAATGGTGACTCTGCTGGGGAAATAAATGAATCTCCAATTGTAGACAGTTATAGAGTCATATTATTGTTTTTCATTCTAAATTTAATTCAAATTTTGAAGGATTTCAACCCTGGAGAAGAATTTGTTGCAGTGAAACTGAATAGTTTTGTAATATGTGGTGCTTTGCTTACGGAAAGGAACTCAGAAAAAAGTCTATATGTAAAGTAACTTCATAATGTTTGAAGTTCAGTCCTCTTTCAAAAGAGGTGGTGACTCTATTAATAGAACCTGTTGAAAATTTTGAAGAAAGTTCCAGATCTATAAATATTACCAGTCAGGGAGACAATTTGCAGCAGATGTAAATTTTCCAGGTATTCCTCATTCTTGGTTTTCAAGAAACTTGTGCATGAAAACCATATTTGAACTTCTTAGAAGAACCTTTGTTTCCCTATTGAGTGAGTTAGCACTGACAAAGGGAAAGAACAGTAAATTCAAATTTGCACACTTCCGTTTGTTGGATCTCTTGAAAGTAATTGCAGTTCCATTGAAAGAATTACGTTTAGTACTCAAATATCTACTAGTTTGGATGGTTAGAATACATTTGTGTATCTTAGGGGTTTCCATCCATTTGTATTGTCATAATTTTCAATCTCAGCTTGTCATTATGTCAGTAATTATCCCTATTGTCCATCATGTGGTCAGGCTTGTAATTATGCACAATTAGTGAGCCTTAATTTGTAATATCCATGGACCACCAATGTAAAGTAGCTATACCAGTGAATACTTTGATTCAGCTTGCCAAGAAGTGTCAAAAGTATAATAATCTTCAAGCATCTAATACCCTAAAGTGTAAGAACCCAAGAATTAATAAGCCTAGATTCAGTCCTGAATGGAATGATGTATTTGGAAGAGGACTTAAAGAAATGGATGAAAGGCACCAAATGTTTCAACAAGCCCAGTCAAGAGACCATAAAATTGTGTCTACTTGTGAATTCATTGCACCTGTTGTCAATTCCTTTGATCCATTGTATGCTTAGTTAGATTTGTCATGGGTTGATTATGAAATTGAAAGTATGTCAGCTCAAGTTTATAAGGAGATGCCTAGATTTGATGGGTATACCATATGTGAAGGAGATGCACATGTTCAAAGTTTTTCCAACTTCATGGAGAAACATTCATTCAGAGATCAAGATATGCAGATGATATTTTTTGTCAAATCAATTGAAGCAAGAGCTCGGGATTGGTATTTAAGTTTTCTTGAGAAGTCATTTCCTTGTTGGGATAAATTAGTGACTACTTACAGAGGAGAATTTGTAAGAGATCCCTCAGAACTTGTCATGAGGTTAAAGTAGATCAAGAAACAAAATGAAGAGTCAACTATTGATTTCAGTCATAGATTTTTCGTTGCTCTTTCACTAGTCCCAGAAAATTTCAGACCTAGTACTCCAGACTGTATCCATATATATTTTGAAGCTTATGAAGAAGGATCTAGTGCACTGTTAAAATATTTTAAAATACTGAGCATGCAGATGGCATACACATTTTTGGATGGTTTGGAGGAACAGAGGAATGAGTATGTTCAAAATTTGTTGTCTTTAATTATGGGAAAATATGCTAATGAAATCAACAGTGGTGTGAATGCAAATGATCAGATGTCTTCAAATAAATGCAGATTTGAGAAGGTAAAAAATAAGAAGAATGCATCATTAGATGATGAGAAAGTTGTTAATGAACACCTTATAGAAGAAATATACCCAACTGCAAATCAGCAACTGAGTCTTCCGAGCCAAGAACATGATGAAGAATATGAGTTGGATTTACTCTTTGAAGAAGAGATATGTGATCAACAATATGATGATACAATTGATTATGTCAATCCTACAAGTGTTGAGTGTAGCTTTGACACAAGTCTTCATAATGAGATAAAGGAATTTGTTGATTCAGAGAATACTCTTGAGAACATCAGTTTGAAAGACAAGCCACAAGCAGCTGCAATGAGGAAACCATTGATGGTTTTCAGTTTGATAAAGAAGACATTTGGTTTTATCCTCAAGAGAATGAAAGTGAAAAGCTCAGTGATGACACCCAATCTGATGTTAAAATGCAAAGTGATGTGGATTGTTGTTATGACAGCCTAGAAGAAAGTAAGAAGGGAGAAGCAGACAGTTTATTCACTATGACTAGTTATGACTATTCTTTTGATAATGTTGTCAACGATTATGCTTCCTATGATTGGGGAGATCCAATTTATGATCAGCCCATTGAGTTCTCAGAGTTTACAGATGATGATACTTTGATATGTCCTGATTTGCAATTTTATATTGCATCCAATTTAGGTGAATATCAAGGAGAGGAAGTGGTTGAAACAATAGATCAAAACAATGATCTATTGAGTTGTGAACAAATTTCAGATATGTTGACCACAAAATATCAAAAATGTGCACATGAGGACAACTCTCAGTTGTTGTGTGCAGCCCCTATTCAATTTGACAGTGGTGATGACTTTCAAGATACAAGGTATGGTGCAAGTGGATCTAATTATTTTTCCAATGATGAACTAGCTAATCATGATGATGATAATATGGATGAAGACAAACAACAAATTGATTGTAATGATGCAATATATGATGAATATGAAGATATGGACACTGATGCGAGTTCAGATATCTCTTTTGATGAGTTTGAAATAGTAGATAACCATAAGGATTGTGTATCTAATGACCCAAATATTGAATATTGTAATGCAGATTTGAACAAGTCTTCGTTTGATGACTTGACTGAGCCTAGTCATGTGTCTTTGAGAGAGAATGCAAATGTTGATTTCGATCAGAAATCCGATTATTCTTCTGAACCAGAATTATTTGTTGTTAAGCAAGCTTGTGATATTGAAAGTGTTGATACCTTGTGTTCAGAGGATAACAAAATGAATGGTGTTGAGGAAAATTCAAAATTTTACTTGGAGGGGACAAAGATGTTTGTATCAGCAATTAATGTTTGGAAAAAACCCTTATTTGAGGAGTCTCCATTTTCATTAGTTAGTACTAATGATGATCCTTATTGGTGCAAAGACAATCCACTCTTTGTTGAGAACTCAGATGAATTCAATGTTGCATCAGTTTGAATAGAGAATGTTAATGGTGACCAGGATTTCATTGGTGATCTGATGCCACATTATGTGGATGAGCCTTCTTCTATTGCTGAAAATGATGGCATGCTATGTTCAGAAGATGACATTATGACTACAGATGATGATGAGTCAAAAATATTTGATGACTCTCAATACCAACATGATGAAGAATAGTTACAAAGTGTGCTAATGCATGAGTGTATTTGTTTGCATACACTTTGAAACGAGTGTGGCAATGTGCAAGATACTGAAGAATGTTGTTTTCAGTTTGAGAATGATTTAAATGATGAATGTAATTAGTTGTTGCCACATGATAATCAACATCTTGAAAATATGCCTAACTTCCGGATGCATTATGGTTATGAGCATGTCGATGATGTTGAATGTGATTTCCTATTAGGAGATACCAACATGTTCAGTCAGGCAAATGAGTACGATCAGACTATGCTTTCATATGGTCTTGATCTGCATCTTCAAAAACAACCACCTATATTGTTGTGGTGTGACAGGAGCAAACATTGGATGAGGGAGATCGGCTCTTTTAATATATTGGTTTTTGATAGGGGTAAAATTTGACTCCCCTTTTTCATTTGGTGACCTGGGGTCACCAAGTGAAGTTGAAAAGAAAGATGAATAGGGGAGCAGTTTGAGGGCACTTGACAAACTCAGCATTTGGTCTACTCTCCCCAGAGATCTGGAATCTTAATATGCCCACAGGGGGAATACATCCCCAATCGGAGCCACTTAAGGCACTCTCAAATTTGCAAAGTTTGAGATGCCTATTTCAAAAAATTTCCTTTGCACTTTCAGAAGTGCACCTGATGAATCGCTCTAAGTGACCAACTTTGGAGGCTTATACTTTGAAGCCTATTGATTGTCGTGCAAAACCCATTTGCAGACATATTTTATTGACATGTGTGAATGTGTGTGTTAGTTTTCACCTTCCCGGGATAAGTTTTGACAGAGTTTCAAAAAGTGAAGCTAGAGGGTTTTCACACTGTTATGTTGTTTGCAAATTGTTAGTTTTGCAAAACAGCTTCCTGTTTGAGCTTGGATTTCGCAACTAGTTGACTATCATGTCAGATTGATTGTTGTTCCATATTATCCATATCAAGATGATATCACATGTCAGTTTTCAGAGCCTCATGATCTTATTTGTTATTTTTAATATATCAAAACCGAATGCAGATTGTTCAGTTTTGTATCTGCATTCCTGACAGCATTTTAGAAAGGTCAACTTCACCCATCAATATCTTTTGACCAATGATGATTCAAAAAAATTCCTTTTGCACACGTCCACAGGGTACCCAAATGATCTACTGTGTCTAGTAGTAGCTCGTCAGGAGTTGATTCACTATTTTTACAAATTGGCAGTTGAATGAGTTTTAATTTGTTCAGAACAGCTGCTATTTCAAGAAAGGTTTGATTGAGTAACTTTGCCGATTAATATTTTTCACCTTGTCACTCCTTTTTTCGAGTCGTCTTTTGCATTGTATTCACGATTGAAGTGTCTAAATTCTTGCAATTTTTGATGTCTCCCGGCGGTCGTTTCACCAGTTTCCCAAGCCGATTCCAGAGACAACTTGGCCTGTTTTGACCATTTTGCAAAAGTGCCAGAAAATGGATTTTGATGAAGACCCAGTTCGTGTTTTCACTTCAAATGCACTCAGAGGTTGCATCAAGCCAAATTAAGCATGAAACTTGTTTGAAAATGAAATTCATTTTAGTCAGACCCACATGGGGCCTGACATGCTTTGCATGGTCATGAACCTATAATGGTTCCAATGTTACAATCCCATCAAGAGAATTGATTTGTAATGGGTAACAAGTATGAAGATGTCAATGAAATTACGATGAGTGAATCATTTGATAAATTACATTGAAGGGATTGGTTCAATGCCTTCTTGCAATGAAGGCGAATACAATACATACTATGGGGACCTAACATGCTCTATCCAATTATTAAGTTGTAAGCTTTGTATTATAGCCTATTTAAGGACACTTTGGTTATGAAAAGGCATCAGTAAATCAAGTGCACAAGTTTATATTGTTTGCAGTTATGGAAAGGAAAACCAGTAGCTCTATAGTGTCGGGGATTATTCAAATGCCATATGTGATTATCAAAACATGAATGAATTGGTGAATGCATTAGAGTGCATGGAGTATCTTGATGAGCAAAGATGCAATTTACAAAACAGATAGTTTCTATGTAACAATACTCTCAAGTGGATTGGGAAATCTGAAAGGGGTAGTGGAGACTTTTGATCATATGTCCAAGTTAAGCATTTTGGTTGATTATGCAAGCTAGAGAGTACTGAGTATTGGCCTTCCTAAAAAAATTTATAAATCTATTGAGATCTTGTATAATCTTTTGGAGAAAGATGTTTTGCAAGATCCTAAAAAGGATATGCTTGTTTTCCTCGCATATGATCTTTTGCTCAAACATCTTTGTGAAACAAGTAAAACTCAAGCAAATCCAATGGTGCAACAAGTATAGGCACATAATCAGATTTGTTGAGAAGACTTTAGAAACTTTTAAGCATGGAAACCAGTTGAAGGGGCACGGGTTTGGCTACAATGTGGTCTCACAGTGCGCCACTGTAGGGCATGAGCAGCAGAGAGCTGAGGGAAGCTATGCACATCCATCAAAGTAGCAAGGAGGGCATGACCAACTAGAACAAAGGGGCGCGGGTGTTTGGAACAGTCGTTTGAAACTTTCAAGCAAGTGCAAAGTGAAGTTGCAGAGGCATATGAGTTGTTTGGCAATGCCTCAATAAATGCAATCAGCATGAGGGGCACAGCCTGGAACAAGCATAATACAAAATGTATTTATTGAAAATTCTTTAGAAACCTTTAAGCATGGCACGGCCTGGAGGCAGAGGTATGGGGTGCACTCGCCACAAGGAGTAGGCAAATACAAGGTAGAAAAGGTGCAACCACCAGAGGTAAACCCACGCCAAGTGTAGAGGCCAGCAGATGAAAAACCCTCATGCCAGGAGGAGCAATGGCTGCCATTACCCATGAGATAGAGAGCTCGACCAACCACCAAACAAAAATTAGGGCAAACCTCACATGCCTCACAAAAATATTGATGATGTGAGGAAAAAACTGCGAGGTGTGTGAGAATGGGAAGAAAAACATTTCAAATTAAATGTTTGTGTGCATTGTGGTGGGCCCAAATTTTTTCATTAGCCATATTTTAAATGGTTTAATAAAATGAAATGGGAATTTCATTTTAATGAAGAGGTGAAGTGAATATTTTACTCCTTGAGTAAAATAATATATAAATCAATGGACAAGTATGAAGTGGGCCCAGGTGAAATAGTGCAGGGAGGAATTATTTTAATTATTGATAAAATATTGCCCGAGGAGGTGAAATATAAAGAATGAAATATTTCAAGTGTGAAATATTTAATGATGTGGGGGTATTTTATTATCTATAAAGGAGATGGGTCTAAGGATAGGTAAAAACCAAGGCATTTTAAAATGCAAAATATAATGTGTATTCCCACATGTTTTTTGTCCAGGTGAAATATTTTAGGTGAAAATGTAAAGTGCAGCTCCACCACATAAAAGGCAAGTTGATAAAACATGACGTGCATGGGGAAATATTTTAATGCAAAGTGAAATTCTATTGGTTGAGAAGTAAAATAATGTGCAGCAATTAAAAGAGAGCTAAAACAGAATTTTCACAGGAAGAGGTTTTTTCCAGCTGCTGGGTGAAATGATGAGATTCTCCACATGGGCAGATTTTCAGTTGCAAAGCAATGATGAGCAAAGGCAATTTTGAGAGAATAAGTTTTTTGTTGCAAAGGAAGAGAGATAAGAGATTCTTTTCAGTTTGATCAACAGGAATGAACCTTCCAGATGGCATTTCCAGATCAGATTTAGGGCTGCTCATGTTTGCTTCTCTTCTGCTATATCTACTTTTCTTCTCTCATGGTAAAGGGTTCTAAGTTTTTGTATTGGGCTAGGTAGATAGAGAATTAAAAATTCAGAGTTATTTCTTGAGTCTGTAAGCTGTAATTTTTTGAATTCATGAGTAAATACAGCTAGTTTATGCAAATAAAATCATGAAAGTGTTTGCACATTCATGAATATCATTAGATTGTCTCCATATTTGTACACTTTTAGTCATATAAATTTAATAATACTAAGTGTCTTTGAGTTTATCATCTCAAATTTCATGAGATTGTTTTGTCTGTTCATTGTTCTGTTTCAAAGAAATGGTTAAAATGCTTTGAGCAGGTGATTGTGATTTCAGGTGTGCAGATGGGATTTGATAAGAAGAATTTGATTGATAATAAGAGAGGGATTGTTGGTGCAAGACACTAACAATTGATGCAAAGCATTATCAATTTAAATCCACTGGTTGAAGTCTGTTTGCTGGGGAATTCATTTATGTGTTTGACTCCATGGCCCAGAATTGGCACTGATCTATTATGCAGTTTTATACATCTCAGAAACAAATTTAAATGCAAAATCATTCCTATTCTTACTATTTGGTTTGTTGTATGTCCTGCTTTCCAACGGCTGAGAGAGGGTTGAGTTACTGAAAATTTAGCCAAGTTTGAAGTTTTCAATGCTTCCCTTAGTGTATTTTCATTGGGAATTATCTTCTTTATAAAGCAATGTCGATGTATGAGTGAATTAAGTTTTGGGCATTGTATAGGTTTACCCACCTTGGTCCTACAGAGCCAGAAGTGTAGGAGATGTCAGTCTTTGACAGAATATTTTCAGTTGACCACTAGCCTTTGTGGTTCTTTAATATAGAGGTTGGCTACCTATTAGAGAATTACAAATCCAGCTGGGTTGTATTTTAAAACACCAACACATCCATGGAGGACTATTAATGTAGAATAATGAAGACTAATCTTGCTCAAAGCCTACTTCGGGTAACCTTGTTATCTAGACATTCATGTTGCATGTTACAAGTTTTGGTATGTCATATTTTGTTTCTCCGGTTGATACTGAAATTGATGATAATCAGGATTTGGTCTTGGTTGTGGCATTCTCATCGGCTCGAAAATATATTTCATGTAATTCAAATTATTTTATCTTATGTATGACCTATTTTTGGTCCCTTGGTAACATGGAAAGAAGATCTTTATGTACAACCTAGCTTTTGGGTCTGGTGGTAGCGTGCAAGGCCTTATTGAATATTTTAAGGTTGTTCCTTATGCTGACATGTTTTGTGGTGATCTAAATTCAAATTGTATCTGGACAACTTAGGAGTTTTTGGAAGCATGAAATGGAATTGTGTATGGATGACTTATTTTGTTCTATAAATATACATACATATATAGAACATATTTTTCATTAAAGATATTGAAGAATAAGAAGTGTGATATGTGCGAACAATGATAAGGGTGCGAAGCATTTTGAGACAAGAAACAAAGAAGGAAGTGAAGGTAAGTGTTAAGAAGAAGTAATTTTTATTAAAATGGTTGTGCAAGGAAGGTGTGTAGAATATTCTTGATCAGATTTGTTGTAGACAAATATTGTGCTCTTAACTGGAACTAAATTCATGCATATGTAGATGCAACTTCATCAGTTCACTTTTTTCAGTGAGACTATTTGTAATCGATTGTTTTGTATCGGGCAGTGAGCCACCCTGTAGTTAGCAACTTGGCAACGAGCCTTTGTAAAAAATCACCTTAACCGGTGTCACCTTAACTAGTGTTCTTTTATTGAGAATTAGCATTCTCTGTGGTTTTCCCATATTGGGTTTCCATGTAAATTCTGGTGTTCATTGTGCATGGTGTTGTTTAGTGCTTGCTTGTTCATGTGCTTTCTTGTTCATATATGTTTTAATTAATACATGAAATGGTTTATGATTGCTTCGAATTAAGTAAAGAAAGAAAAGTGTTTTATGGTAACTGATTCACCCCCCTCTCAATTATCTGGACTGTTCAACAATTGGTATCAGATCTTGGTCCCTTGTAGACAGAGCCTAACTGCTCGAGGGAGATCTTGGCAGTTTGAACAAATGGCAAGAGAATATTATTTTGAGGAAGAACTAAAGTCAATATTGAGTGATATGGAAAGTACAAAATATAAGAATGAAGAATTGAAAGAAAACCTTAAGGAGGAAAATGCTTACATCTCAAAGCTAAGGGAGCAAATCTGAAAATTCAAAGCCAGAAACAAAGAGGTTAGCCAGGAATTAAAAGTCAAAGGAGATTGTTGAGAATTTAAAGCTATGGTTGGATGAATGCAAAAAGAATGAAGAAGATCTCAAAGACACCATCAAATAGAAAATGGAAGAATGGAAGAAGACTAAAGAAAATTTCAAGGATACTATTAAACATAAATTAGAAGAAAATGAGAAGTTAGCTCAAGAGTTAAGAAGGTTGAAATCAGAAGCAAGAGTATGTGAAAGTAGCAAGATTTTGGATTAACTCTTGTCCCTTCATAAATTTTACAAGGATAAAGGAGGAATTGGATTCACCGGTGAAAGCTCAAATTAGAACCCTAAGGATGAAGACAAAGCAGATGAAGCTTAAGCAAGATCAGTCATAACAAGCAAGGTTTGGAACTCTAATTCACCTACAAAAATATCTACATTCAAACAATCAAATTCTCAAAGTTACTTATCTTTCAATAGTCACTGTTTTCTGTTAGAGTAAAAGGTTTATTACCTAATTATTTTAATTAAGTTACCTTTTATATTTTTCTCTTAAGATTAACTTAGTTTGAATTTTGTAGGCATTTAATAATTATTTTAATTATTAAATGCAACCCTTTTAGGTTTCACTTTAGGGTTTCTTGATCTCCTTCATAAGGATTGATCTCTATGTATTATTCATTTTCTGTTAATTCATTTTTTCTCTTGGAGCTTGCAAAGCACCTTTGCTTCCTTCTCTGTATCTATTTCTCATGACAAGTTATTTGCATTTCGTTGATTCTTGGGCTCTATGAAGTTGGATTTCTCAACTTCTACATGGTATTAGAGCACTGACCTGTCGCTTCATGTTCATCTTCTAAGAGATTCATAGAGCTTCAAGGGTTTGGGGTTTATCTCCTTGATCCGGGGCATACCTATTTGATCAAAGCCTTTTGAGTCCAAATAGACCTCGCCATTGAGTCTGTAACACCCAAAAACCCCTAAATCAACTATTCATCATCCATTTTGGCCATAGTTGAACCAGAAGGAAAAATGTTTTTGACTCCAAGGTCGTACGGCCACAGGGCACGTAGAACGAGGCAAAATTTTCAAATAAAAATAAAAATCAAAGGTTTTTTTTTAAATAATTAACGCTTCCAATTAAAATGGAGGCCACCACTCGACGGCCACCAGCCACCATAGCGCCACCGGTAGTAACCACCTTTGCCCACCACTTAGAGGAATAAGCCCTCGCGGGCTTTCCTCAACCAGGCCGAGGTCATGTGGGGACCGGGAGCCAATCCCAGCCCCGCCAGCCACCTAAGCCCCAGCTGGAAGTCCTATTAATGACTGTGGGCTCCACTGCAAGCCCTAGCTACCACCCCTAGTCCTGCATGTGACCAGGGGCTTTCTTTTTTTAGCCCCTAATGGGTCTAGAGGTCCTTCTTTTGCTTTTTCGGAGTACTTTCAGTAGATCGAGTGTAAAATGGGCTTACGATCTCCATTTTTCGAAAACGAGATATCACCAGAAAGCTGATTTGAAGAAAGATCTAGTGATACAAACCTTCTTTTTTTTTCTGTTTTGTAGTCATTTTTTCTAGTCAAAGTCAAAACTTTTTTTTTGCACTCCGGAGGGCATAATTTTTTAGTCCAGACTCCGTTTTTCGAAAATGAATAGGTTTTGGAAAGGTGTTTGAGTGCTATCTTCAGATTTGCAGTTTATTTCCTCAGAAAATTCACTAGGTACATAGAATATTGTTTGAAGTATATTCTATTTTTTCTAGCTTTTCAACTTTAAAAATTGTACTGGGGTTTCAGTTCTTGTGTTGTGGGGGGAGTTTTCTTCTTACTTTCTGTCATTTACATCAGAAAACCAAAAACCTCTACCATAAAAATTTTAAAACTCATTCATCATGGTGGACTCTTCTTCTATTAAGCATTTGTCCCCACACAATTATCACACCTAGAAGGCACAAATGACTGGACTTATCATGTCAAAAGGGTTATGGTCATGTTTGGATGATGTTAAACCTCAGTTGACATGGCCATTTGAGGATTTTTAGCACAGGAATAGAACGGATGAGGCCATGGGTTTGCTATCCTTTCATGTTTTAGATAGTCTTCTATTTCATCTAGAGGGTTGTACAACTCCTCGAGCTATGCGGTTGAAGTTTCTGACTTTATTTGGCACCATTAATCAGTTTCATGCACTTCAGATTGAGGTCGAATTGACTTCCTTAGTACTTGATTCATATGCTACCATTGAGGACTTTTTGATGAAGTTCAAATCTCTATGATCTTTGTTACAGGGGTGTGGTAAGAACAAAATAGATGAAGAGTGCATTTACCTGATTCTCTCTAAGCTTCATGGTCTATTTTAGATTTTTTCCTCTACATTCTATTCTACTATGGATGCCTTAGGTGCATGCTTTACCATGGCTACTTTTGAGGTCTTTTGTGATCAATTGACAAAAGAGCAAGCCAAGATATCATAGTTGGATGCTCTCACAGGATCTAAGAACCAAGCATTGGTAGCTCAGTCATCTAAGGGGAAGCAGAAATAGAAATAGAAATAGAAGATAGATTCAGTTGGCAGTGAGAATTCCTTCAAGCCTCCTCCAAAGTCTGATTCAAAACCACACTCCCATCCCAAACAAGGAAAATATTCTAAGTCTGGTGAGTCTTCCTCCAAGACTAAGAAGAAATTAGGTGATCCTTGTAGTTTATATGGCAAGGAAGGACATCTAATTTCTAGGTGTTGGAAATGATTAGAGGCTTTAGAGGAAGCCATGCGGCAGCATCATATCACCTCACCTTAGGCTCCTTCTCCATCCATAGGTAAAGGTCATTCTCTTTCTGCACGAGCATTATCTTTAGGGTCCTCTTGGATTCTAGATTCTGGTGCCTCTCACCATATGACACACACAGAGGATTTGGTCACTGAACTTTTCCCTACTGGTACTACACATATTGCAGTGGGTGACTTGGCCCAAATTTTAATTACGGGTTGAGGTACTGTTTCATTGGATGGTGGTTGTCTTCAGGATGTACTTGTTGTTCTTGATATTTTGGTGAACCTTCTTTCTGTTTATCATATTTTCCACTCTAGCTCTGGTAAGATAGTTGAGTTGTCACCACATGATGTGGTTATTCAAGACCTTCATGAGCCTGACTTAGTTGTGGCTACTGGGAGTGTTGATTCTACATTGCACTTATACAAATTTGATGGCTTTGAGAGTTCAGACAGTTCAATTTCCTCTCTTATAGCACATGCAGATTCAGTGAGCAAGCTTTGGCATGAGTGTTTGGGCCATGTCAATTACAGATATCTACAATAGATGAGCACACAGGAACTTGTGATTGGGCTCCCTAAGATTTCTTGTATTGATGGTGTTTTTCATGGTTGTGCACTTGGAAAACATCACCGGGATTCTTTTCCTACGGGTAGAGCCACACTTGTTAAGACACCCTTGGAGTTGGTCCATAGTGACCTTATGTCTTTTCCCACTCCTTCCTTTTCGAGGGCCCGATATGTGCTCACTTTTATTGATGACTTCTCTAGATGCACATGGGTGTACTTTCTTAAGTACAAGCCTGATGTCTTTGATTCATTCGGGATCTTTAAGACATTTGTGGAGAAGCAGTCTGGACTTTCTATTAGGAAGATATGCACAGATAATGGGGGGGAGTATGTTAATGAATATCTCATAGATTTTTGCACTGAGCATGGTTTGCAGCATCAGTTTGTAGTACCTTACACCCCTCAGCAGAATGATGTTGCTGAGAGAAAGAATAGACCCTTACAAGAGATGGCCAATTGTATGATACAGTCTCGAACTATGAGCTCTTCATTTTGGGCTAAAGCAGTCAATTATTCCAATTATATTCAGAATCGGATGCCTCATAAGGCATTATGACATATGACTCTTGAGGAGACTTGGACTCATGTCAAGCCTGATGTTTCTACATTCTGAGTTTTTGGTAGTGAGGCTTGGGCATTTATTCCTGATGTTCAATGAAAAGCCTTGGAGAGGAAGATATGACCACTCATATTTTTTGGCTATTGTGAGGATGTTAAGGCATATAGGTTGTTTGATCCTGATTCTAGAGAGATCTTGTTTTAGTGGGATGTCCAGTTTGATGAGCACTTTCCTCTGATGGATTCTCCATCACTAGCTTCTCCCTCACTGCCTACTCCTCCCTCTTCATCTCTTGAGGATGATGCATATGATGATCCACCATCTCCACCACCACCAGGTGCTCAACATTTTCCCAAGTGGTCCCGTGTTACTGTTGAAGCAGCTGGATCTTTGGCAGGTGATCCTTTAGATACTGGTCGCACTCATGCTCAGACAGTTGGTACTAGTCTTTTGAGTCATGTCATTTTAGATGATCCTCAAAAGTTTTCAGAGGTGACAGGTCACCTTGAGTGGGATAGGGCCATGGATGAGGAGTATTCTTTGTTGATGAATAATCATACTTGGGATCTTTGTCCTCTTCCTAAGGGAAAAAAATGATTTCAGTGCAAGTGGGTGTACCATACCAAGTATGTTGCAGATGGTTCCATTGATAAGTATAAGGTATGTCTTTTTGTGAAGAGGTTTTCTTAGGTGGAGGGTATTGACTACTCTGAGACCTTTGCCCCTATTGCCAAGATGAATTCTATTCACTTTGTACTTTCACTTGCAGCTTCACAGGGATGGACAATTTTTTAGATGGATGTGAAGAGTGCCTTCTTGCATGGAGACCTTCATGAGGAGATTTATATGGATCAACCTCAAGGATTTTTGCAGGACACTTATTTGGTTTTCAGAATTTGGCATTCATTGTATGGTCTCAAACAAGCCCCTTGGGCATAGTATGAGAAGATGGACTCTTTCTTACTTTCCTCTCACTTCACACACTATTATTTCGATCATACAGTTTACATTCAGCGTCAGGAGGGTGATCTTTTGATTCTTGTGCTATATGTTGATGATCTCATTATAATAGGTAGTTCATCCTCCATGATTCAAAGTGTTCAAAGAGCTTTGATGGAGTAGTTTGAGATGACAGATCTCACTCATCTGCATTTTTTCTAGGCCTACAAGTTATTCAGTCTTCGGATGGGATTTTCATATTTCAACAAAAGTATTCTCTTGATATGCTCTAGTGATTTGCATGCTTGATTTCAATCCTGCCCCCACATGATTTAATTCAAGTGTTGTTTTGTCTTCCACTTGCTCTACTCCTCCAGTAGATCCCACTTTATACAGGCAGTTGGTTGGTAGTTTGTTGTACCTGACACATTCTCATCCTGATCTTTCCTTTGCGGTTGGCCTTGTCTCTCAATTCTCACATGATCCACATGAGAGTCATTGGCAAGATTTCAAACATATCTTGAGGTACATTCAGGGCACTACTCATTATGGCATTCACTACACTTGAGGATCCCCTCACATTATTGGCTTCACTGACTTAGATGGGGCTAGTGATGTCAATGATCAAAAGTCTACTTTTGGCTTTGTTTTTTTCCTTGGTTCTAGTCTTATCACATGGTCTTGCAAGAAGTAGTCTGCTATTACATTATCATCTACAGAGGTTGAGTATCGAGCAGCAGTGTTAGCTAGTCAGGAGATTTTATGGCTTCGCAGTTGATGACAAAATTTAGGTTTCCTCCTGATAGTCCCACTATCCTTTGGTGTGACAATCAGAGTGCCATTCACATTTCTCACAACCTAGTGGAGCATTAGTGAACTAAGCACATTGAGATCCACATGCACTTCATCAGGCAGTTGATTCAGGATGATTCTCTCATCTTGGAGTACATTCTTATAGAGGAGCAGGTTGCTGACATCTTCACTAAACCTTTGGCATCGTCGCACTATCTTCAGTTGCGCTCCATGCTTGGGGTGAAGGAAGTTGTCCTTGGGGGGTCTCTATGATGCCTTCCTTCCTTCATATTTTCTTTTAGCATGTTTCTTCATCTCTTTTTGGAGAGGATTTTTTTCCCACTAGGTTTTCTCCTTTACTCCGAATTACAGAGATTTGATTGTATTCGAGTACCTAATCAAGCCTAGTTGTCGAGACCCTTGTTTTCTTTCTAGCTTGTAGTTGCATTTATTTCATGCATTTAGTTTGTATCTACTCCCTAAATTCATCTTAAGGGGGGGTGTTAGAGTAAAAGGTTTATTACTTAATTATTTTAATTAAGTTACCTTTTATATTTTTCTCTTAAGATTAACTTAGTTTGCATTTTGTAGGCATTTAATAATTATTCAAATTATTATTAAATGCATCCCTTTTAGGTTTCACTTTAGGGTTTCTTGATCTCCTTCATAAGGATTGATCTCTTTGTATTATTCATTTTCTATTAGTTCTTTTTTTCTCTTGGACCTTGCAGAGCACCTTTGCTTCCTTCTTTGTATCTCTTTCCCGTTACAGGTTATTTGCATGCAAGCGATTCTTGGGATCTCTGAAGTTGGATTTCTCAACTTCTACATTTTCTATGCAAGAAGTTTGGACACAATGCTGTAGAATGTAGAATCAAGAAGGAACTAGATATTCAATGCTTTAATTATCACAAGTTTGGTCACAAAGCAATTCATTGTAGAAGTGAATTATCTAATCTAGATAAAATGAATGGAATGAACAATCTCTTTCATGGTTATTGACATTTGTGCTATGGTTATGGTCACAAAGCTAATTAGTAAAAACCTAGGGCTCACTTAGCAAAGTCAAGACAAAGATGTTACAAGTGCATTCAACCCGAACATTATGCTAACACATGCATATATGTTGCTCTGAAAAGGACTAAAGACAAAAAGAAGGTTGCAGAATCAGCTAAATCTAAGAAGAAGGTGACTATGGTGTGGAAGAAAAAGGAAACGAGTGTGGGGAACTTTTATGTGGTACTAGATTATGATACGAGCCCTACTAGTAATTGAGCCAATTGCCTTGGCTCAGGGGGAGTTTTGCAATGTATATCCGATCGGTTCCCCCTCTTCGAAGAAAGAATGATGTGTTTTTGGCATGACTAAATTGGATTTGGGTGATGTTGCAAAATGAAGGTTAATCTGGCTGATTGAAAAATGAAGTATAATTTCTTCTTTCATCAATACACATTTTGGTGGTGAATTCATCATGAGAAATTAATGATAAAATATGGAATATCAAATCATTTCTAACTATTGTAAAGAAGAAGAAGAGTTTTTCATTGAGCGATAAAGGATTGAAGAAGTCAAGCACAATGATAGAATCCATTGATAGAGAATCATGTGGCGATATTCCACTAAGGCTGAAGGGATTAGAGTTGGATGAGTTTGAACATTGAAAGATGAAAGAAATGGAACTAGGGTTGAAGACGGATGAGTTGCAGAATGTAAATACTCTAGGTATGGATTTATGGGGAGAATTTCCCTGGTTTGTCGATAGAGAGTCTATCGTGTTCTTGTTGAGTCAATTCAAGGTTGGAAGCATTGTTTTGGATAAACCCTATATGATCACGAAGGAATCCATAGAAGCTATTACTAGTTTTTGCAGTATTGGTGACCTCTATGGGAAGAAAATGGTGAAATATAGAGATGTGGAGGAACTTACTAGTATCGAAAAAGACCCTCGAGCTCTACTGATAAATACAATTGTTGATCCTACATTAAGGTATGTTGCTTATGGCATCACTTATAAAAACTATTTCAAAAATCATGAAGGTTCTACTTCAGCTATTGTTGTATATGTTGCACATAAAATGGTGAAGGAAAATAAGCAGTTTGACTTGTGTAGCCTCATAATGGAAAACCTAGTTGAGAATGTCAGAATGTATTCGGTTGAGAGTTATCCTTTTTGGTTTGGGTCTCTACTCATATGTTTAGTATTTTAATTTCTAAGTTCGCTACCGTCAAAGGAAAATTTTAAGTGGAAATCTGGAATCCCTGTCGAAAAGAAAGTTTATAGATATTTGGAGTGTATGGAAGATAAAGCAAATGCATGCAAAGTCTATTTCTCATCCTTGCAAAGGGATCTTTGCTCCGGTGTGATAGTGTCTAGTGCTATGCCTAGTAGACAGTTTGAGGAGGGTTCCTCCTCTGGTAAGGAGTTAGAGGTTGTCATTGGTGGTTCCCCTCTAGAACCTAAAAGGAGGAAAATTAATACAAAAGATGTATCAAAAGAAAAGGGTAAGGAAGATTAATCTCTACCTGGACCTGACTCTTTCGATCCAGATGAAATTCAATTGGTGTTGAATAGAGGTGATATGAAGAAGTCTGGTGAAATGTGGTGTGTCTTCCCTCTGGTGGATAGGCTTAGAATTGATGATTCCTTGGTTGATTATTTTCTCAAAAAGGGTATTTATTGTTTCAAATTTTTTTGATTCAGTACTGGATGATCTAGTAGAAGTTGAAGAAAGCACATTGTTGGAAGGACCTAAAGGAAAAAATTCCAAAGCTATGATTGATAGAAGATGTGTCAAAGCCAAATAAAATTTATCCAAACACATTGGTGAGACAAGATAATGCATCAAGGAAATATCTTACATCTACAAGTATTATCTCTGGTGGCCTACTGCAGTTGATAACTTTAGAAGCATAATTGAAGCCATTGAATTTGAGATGAATGAGATTGGAAAGAATTTATTTCTTCAAAGATAAAGATGGAAAAAAAAATAATAAGAGTTGGAGAGTTGCAAGCTGAGTTATTGTCCATTCAGAGACAGAGGAAAGATGTGGTTAGAACTTTCTGGTTGGTCAAAGAAATTTTTGAGGTCCGGTTAGATCATCACTCCTGGATACTTTCTGATGCAGAAGATTGTGAACAACAATGCCTATCTCCAGACTGGTCATCCTCATTTATGCTATTGACTCTACTGGATAACATGTGTGCCAAAATGGTTTTTGCAGTGCTAGCTTGGAAGAGGATGCTTCCAACTATGAGGGAAAGGTACAAGAATATTTTTCATGTGAAAAGTGTTATTTTTGCTTGAGTTCCTGAATGTTCATATTTTGGACCTTTGCCTTTGATAGAAAAAAGGGGGAGAAAATGAAGAGAGAAACAAAAACAAGAAGAGGTATTGAATTGCTTGACTAAGGGGGAGTGCTTGGAGTTTTGGAGTTGGACTTTTGATTTTTGAACTTTTTTTGTTTTGCCATCAATGCCAAAGGGGGAGATTGTTGAGAATTTGTTGAGATGTTTTAGCATTGTTTTCATTGATGTCAAAACCTTGATCTGGAAGGTTGTGCTCCAGATGATATATATAAATGATCCATCCTATCGTATGCTATGATGTTGTGTAGTGTGGATGATTATCCTTGATTCGGATGTGGCAGTACCTTTTTTTGGGACATCTGTGGAGGACTGTTAATGCAGAATAATGAAGACTAATTTTTTGATTTTGTTTGTTGTGCTCAAAGCCTACTCTGGGTAACCTTGCTATCCATACACTCATGTTGCATGTTACAATTTTTGGTATTTCAGATTGTGTTTCTCTGGTTGATACTGAAATTGATGATAATCAAGATTTGGTCTTGGTTGTGGCATTCTCATTGGCTCCAGAATATATTTCATGTAATTCAAATTATGTTATCTTATGTATAACCTATTTTTGGTCCCTTGGTAATGCGGTAAGAAGATCTTTATTTATGACCTATCTTTTGGGACCGATGCTAGCGTGCAAGGCCTTATTGAATATTTTAAGGTTGTTCCTTATGCCGACATGTTTTGTGGTGATCTAAATTCAAATTCTATTTGGACAACTTAGGATTTTTTGGAAGCATGTAATAGAATTGTGTATGGCTGACTTATTTTGTTCTATGAGTATACATACGTATATAGAACATCTTTTTGGTTGAAGATATTGAAGAATAAGAAGTGTGATATGTGTGAATCGTGATAAGGGTGCAAAATATTTTGCAACAAGAAACATAGAAGGAAGTGAAGGCAAGTGTCAAGAAGAAGTAATATGTATTGCAGTGGTTGTGTGAGGAAGGTGTGCAAAAGATTCTTGATCAGATCTACTACAGACAGAGATTGTGCTCTTAATCAGAATTGAATTCATGCATATGTAGATGCAACTTCGTTAGCTCACTTTTGTCAGTGAGACTATTTGTAATCAGTTGTTTTGTATCAGGAAATGAGCCCACTGGTAGTGATCCACCCTATAGTGAGCAACTTGGTAGTGAGCCTTTGTAAAAAATCACCTTAGCCGGTGTCACCTTAACCGGTGTTCTTTTATTGAGAATCAGCATTCTCTATGGTTTTTCCTATTTTGGGTTTCCACGTAAATTTTGGTGTTCATTATGCATGGTGTTGTTTAGTGCTTGCTTGTTCATATCTATTTTAATTAATACATGAATGGTTTATTATTGCTCTGGATTAAGTAAAGAAAGAAAAGTGTTTTGTGATAACTGATTCACCCCCCCTCTCAGTTATCTAGACTATTCAATAGGTTTATCCATGACAAAAGAAAAGTACATGGTAGCTACTCATGCTTGTAAAGAATCCATTTGGCTTAAGAGATTTTATTTTGATATTGGTTAAGATGCAAAACAAATTACTATTTATTGTGACAATTAGAGTGTCATTTTATTATCAAATAATCCTACCTTCCATGCTAAAACAAAGCACACAATGTTCAATGTCATTTTTTTCATGATATGGTAGAAGATGGAAAGGCGAACTCGAAAAAGGTTGAAACTTTGATGAATGTTGCAAATGCACTGACAAAACTAGTGAGCATAGAGAAGTTCAAATGGTGTTTCAATTTCATGGGCCTTGGGGCCCTGAGCAAATGATTTCATATAACTCTTGGCAGGTCCTCGACAAGTGGGAGAATGTTGGGGTTAAGGTGTCTGAACCATAGAGTCCTAACATGATTATTTTTAATGTATTATTGTATTTATTTGTATTATTTAATTGCCTACAATGTCATTCCATCAATTGGGACCCACCACCTTGGTGGCATCCTCATTGGAGGTGATTGATGACACATCATTATCCCAAATGGAGGTAGGCATCCCACTTTGGAATCTTGGACTTATGCCAGATTTTATGATGTGTCATAAGGAATCTTTGTGCATGGAGAAAGTCGGCACCCAAGGTAGGTTATGAAAAGTTGTAAGAGAATCAAATGTTCTTGGTCAATTATGATAAATTCTCTTACAATTGTAAGTGTTGTAAGTATAGACACTTAAAAAATTCGTAAATGATACTACACACTCAGATTTGATCACTAACATCATTTCATCCTAAATTTCATCATCTTTTCACTTGTTTAGTTAAATAAGCCTAGTTATTTAATTAAATGCATCATTTTCATCTATTAATCTAATTGAATTAATTAGGTTGATTCACCCACTTTCACCTTCACCTCCCATCCTATTTAATTTATTAAATCAAACTATTTAATTTAAACCCCATAAGTCCTCTCATTTAATTAAATAATCCTAAATTATTTAATTAAATATCATTTATAACCCCTTTTTCATTAAATAAACTAATTATTTAATGGATATCCTATTATTCCTCATCTTGCTCATTAAATTTTAGTTTTAATTACTAAATTTCTAATTTACTCACCCATCCACTTGCATAGGGAATATTCTCCTATTTGGCTCCAAAAATGGAATATTATTTCCTAACAAAAAATTTAACAAACTTTGAAAGTTCTTACAAAGAGTGTTTGTTTTAATTATTCTCATCCATTGATGCTTTCTTTGATCCATGTGATTTTTGATTCTCGTCCATTGATAAGAATCCTTGATCCATGTTTCACCCTTCATTCATTATTGACCATTGATTGATCAAATCAATTTCAAACATTGATTCTTCATTTTCTCTCCTATAAATGCATCACTATTTGGAGAGAAATGAATCCATCTTTCACTAGCAAAGTTATGCTGTTGAAATTCATACTCACTTGTATCCAAATTTAGTATTTGTTAAGCACTTTAGATTAATCTTCATCCGTATTAGCTTAACCATTCATTAATGGCTTCCATTTTAGATTAGATCACATCCATTTTAGCATAGTTTGCATCCATGGCTTCCATCTTTGACTGTTGTTTCCATTTAGCATAGATTGCATCCATCTCCATTAAGAATTTTAGCATTTAGCACTCATCTTCATCAAGTTAAACTAATTTTGCATCCATGTTTCACTCATATTTCATCATTTTCATTGATTCTCTTCAATAAAATTGATTGAAATAGCTCATATTGTAACAAAGGCTAAAATTCAGGTTAGAATAAAATAAAATACATAAAAGAAACCCTAGCTAAAAAATGAAGCACAAAGGAGGAAAAAGCATAAAGAAAAGGAAGATTTCACCAAACAACCTTCATGCCCTCCATGATTGACCTCCATTGCCCTTCTCCATTTTCTTTAAAATGATGTTTGCCCTTAGATTTTGAAGAGCAACCAAGACCTATGACAAAGACTCAAGCAAATATTGAAGTATTTCCAAATTAGGAAAGTTTGCAAGATGCTAAGAGATTCAAGAGATGTCCAAATGAGGCTGACAAAGCCTTTTTAAAGACTTTCCATTTTTGGACAAATGGCCAAGATTGAAAGTTGAAAAAGCCCTAAGATCAAAGGCTAAAATTGCATGTGACAACTAGCAATTAGGGTTAGGGAAAAATTAGGTCAAAATTCTAAATGAAGGGCTCAAATTTGATTTTGTGAAAATCAAATCAAGGGTCAAGAATGTGTGTGACAAGGAGATATTGGGCACAAAAAAAGAGGTTAGTGGAGAATCAAATAAGAAATTAAAATTATTTGATTCAAGAGATGATGTTGACCTTTTGAATTAAAAATTAATTTAATTCAAAACTGGTGGGGTCATGTGTAATTATTTACTTGGTGAGAAATTAGAAAGTGAGAAATTTACATAAATAACTTTATTTTAATTTAGGGAAAAGTTGATAAGATAATTAAATAATTAATAATTATTATTTAATTTGTAGAGAGAATGGACAAGGTGGACAATAATTAAATAAAAAGGGAATTTATTTAATTATAAGAAGACATGGGGAATTAATGATTTATTTAAATAATCATGAGGAAGTAGTAGATAAATGAGACATAGGAAATTAGCAATGTATTTAAATAAAATGAATGTAATTTATTTATTTAAATAGTCAGGAGGACTAAAAGATATGAATTAATTAAATAATTAAGAATTATTTAATTAATAGTTGAATTTGGATCATAGAACATAATTTAAGTATTTTAATTATGCTGAGACAAAATATGGAAAGAATAAAGTTTGCAAACCTAGGTCAATTTTATGTGTCTACATTTTTCCCCTATTTGTCATAATGTAGTTTATTGCATTGTGACAAAGGAAATCGAATTCAAGACATGCCCCAGCAAAGGTACAAAGTATCTATGCCCCCTTGGGAAATTTTTTAAATTTTGGCCAAGTGGCAAAAAAAATTTGAAAGTGTCTCAATAAGCTAATTTGATGACCAGAAAAACACTAGCGCAGTCGGTTTCAAGTTTCAACAAGTTTAAGGCAGTCAAAAGGGCATTTGAAAGTAGGAAAAAGTGCATACAGTTATAAACCCTAGGGTAAACCTAATTTTCACCGTATAAATAGGCTTGAGGAGGGTAAAAAGGTAATTCATTTTCACCATTTCCTTTAGGAGATTCAGATCTCAGAGTGAGAAGACATTGCGCAAACATGACCATTCTAGAGGTAGATCACCGCGGATTCTGAGTATAGACCTACTGACGGCCAGAGGGCTCAAGGGTGGTAGTAAGTACCCTATACCCACGTCATAATTTTTTCATTTTTGGGTAGTTTTAGGGCCTCAAAAATTGGGAAGGTGGATGCATCGAATCGGCTTTCGACGCATCTACGTGTGCGAAGCATGCAAATTCCTTCAAATTTCAAGCATTTGATGCGTCATGACATAAGTGCAAGGGGAGGGTAGGCCTTAGGTTCAATTGGTGGAATCCTTCAATTATGCTACACAAGTGCCAAAACAAGTCGCAAGTGATGGGTCTTGCAATGCTAAAGTGGGCTGATTCGATGCATATGCTCAAAAGTGGCACAAATGATGGGAGGAAGATGCAATTTCCATAAAGTGGCACATTTGTGCTTCCAAACAAAGCAATCACCATAGCACGGTGCATCTTCAGGATGGAATGATGCATGTGATTCAAGGCAGAAGGATGCAACTGATTGTGGCTAAAGTTCACGTGGTTTGGGCTCATTTTCTTGTGCATTATTGATTAGTTAGATGGTAGGGATGATATTTAGTGATGTGCTAACTTTTTTTTTGTGTGTGTAGGGACAATTACTGCCTATATACACATGATATTTTTGGCTAGCCACCTACGCATTTAGGGATCAGTTGAGGTAGGGTGAGCAGAGGTGATTGATGCACCTAGGATTGTTTCACATGATCTATATTTCCATTATCAAGGCAAACAGGGGTCTCTTGATAGTGCTAGTAGAGAGATGGCACTCTAAGACACACTCTTTCCATTTGTTGATAGGGGAGGCCATAGTGACACTTGAGGATGTTTACAGGATCCTCTAGATTCTGATTATGGGAGAGCAGGTGGTATATGATCCACAACAGGGACTGTAGGCCTTTAATAATTACTATGAGCATGAGGATGTAGCGCAAGTGGGAATACATGGGTATGAGATCAGTTGGGAGTTCCTAGCCGAGAATTATGGTCGATGGGAATGTATGTTTTGCACTTTGATAGTTGGGGTTTTGATACCATATTGTTGGGTCCATAGTTTCCCAATCAGGTGGGGAGATGTATTGATTCAAATGATGTGTGACAGGACTATTTTTGCCTAGGGGTCATGCTTGTTAGGGATGTTATACCATCAGTTGCATGATGTTGCATACAAGGAGTCTACAAACATTATTTATGGGACTATGCTCCTCATGATATAGTCATGGGAGCATATTGTAGTATTTCAGCCACTAATACAGAGGCAGTTGGATGAGGGGATGCCCTATGTGTACATTTATGGGGGATCAATAACACAGACCCAAGTGGGGGATATAAGATACTGGCACCATGCCATTGACACTCTGGTTGGGTTTGTGTGGAGGCCATATAGGGACTGTGCACAATGGCCGAGAGAGGATGAGCATCTCTCATTTTACAGACAATTCAAGTATCTTATTGGGCAGACAGTGTAGTCATAGCTGATTATAGAGATATACCTACCCCAGTGGGTACTGCGATAGTCTGGTGAGTGGGAGGATGTACTAGTAGGCACCACTGAGTATGTGAGTTAATCTCGAGAGATAGTGTGGGAACTTCCTATAGCAATGACGGTGGCGGAGCAGCCCATTGATGGCCTGGTAGCTCAGCAGTGGGGGTGGAGCAGTGGACCAGAAGATACGAGGACCACCCCAGAATTTTATGTTTGGTGGCTGATACATACGCCACTTCCCTTGAAATATCTGGATCAGATGGTGTCGGTGGATCGGTGGGCAGTACTACCATAGATGTTCCTAGTAGGGTGAGGAGGCAAGGATGGTGATAGGGGGAAAGGGAGAGATGGAGGTAGAGGAGATGGAGGGGGGGATGGAGGGGGGGTGGAGGAGATGGAGGCAATGGATGAGGAGGGGGGAGAGGTTGGAGGTAGGCTAGGAGAGTGCGGTAGTGAGTCACATGAGCATAGTTGTCACCTATCTGTGAGGTGGGTGAGGGAAAGGAGGAGAGGGAGGTTAGGACTAAGGGAGAGTAGCTAGAGGGAACTTGGTAGGAGGTAGAGCAGCCAGAGATAGAGCAACCCAAGATGGAGATGTAGATGGAGGTGGAGGTGGCGAGAGAGGAGGATGTGGATATTATTAGGGAGGAGGAGATAGCGGGAGAGGAGGAGATAGATGATGCGAAGAGGTAGATACAAGATCAGATGGTGGAGGGGAGGAGGTTCTAGTTGGGAGGCCACCATTGACTTGGGATGTGATGGTTGACCAACAACTATCAGATATGTAGAGCAGGCTGGATGAGTCTCTTGCTAGGATTAGGGCACTAGAGGTTCAGTTGGAGGTCACCTGGGTGGAGCGGGTTCAAGTAGTGGTGCGACAGTAGGAGGCTCAGCAGTGGTGCTCCAATTTTGTATAGTTTTGTTTTGGGCCAGTGGGGGAGGTAGCTAGAGATCTGGCAAGGGTTAGTGCTAGCTGGGAGTATTACCAAGGACTATATGAGAGAGTTGTGCTAGCAGAGCGGTGAGAGCCTATTTTTACCCAGTCTCGAAGTGGTACAGGCAGTGGGTCCAGTAGCAGGAGCCACAGCAGTGTCGTCCCTTCCTCCTCATCTGGACAGTCATTAGACCATAGGTCCTCACATAGTCATAGACACTCTTCTAGACACCAATCTAGCCATAGTCATGAATCATCAAGACACAAATCCTACCACAGCCAGCCATAGGTCACTATTCTCGGATCATCGTAGAGACAGCCAGTTGTGTCAGAGTAGGTAACATCAGCTCCATAGAGGGAGCATCAGTCACCCTATCCCTCACCCTGAGGGGATGAGGAGAGAACCATCTAGGGAATATTATTTTTTACTTGTTATTATGTTGAGACATTTTGATGAGCTCTATTTTTCGGATTCCTTGAGACTCTATCTTATGACATTATTTTGAGATTATTATATATGATGTAGTTTTGGTGCGGATTTCATGCTATGTGTTGTGTTATGATGCATTATGATTTTTTATGTTCATGTGATTTGATTTATGTTGTGATTTCTATGATGATGCATTATATGTTATGTGATGTATGCATTTATGATGAGATGCCTTAATACTATTGATGATGTTACTTTATGTATGATGGCACTTTATGATGATGATGATAATTTTTCTATGTATGCATAATATGTTAACACTAATGGATGCAATGGTTATTCTTATGAATGCATTGATGTATGATGGTGCATGTATGCAATAGATGATGTTTTATGTTATGATTAGGATATGGATGATATATGCAAATGAAATGATGTACTTATATGCTATGTTATGTTAATGCAAACAAAATGGTGCAAATGATGTATTTTATGCTAGTGATGTAAATGCAAATGTGAGAATGGATTGATGTAAATGTGCAATGTACTAATGCAATTTCTACATGTGAGCATGTATGCAATTATTATTTTTGTATGTCACAGGATATCATCTAAGAGATGGAAGAAGAAAGATTATTAGACGGAAGGAGATGAATGTTAGTGTGGAGAAAGAATTCTTCAATATTTTTCCAAAGTACTAATAGGTGTTGCATTAATCATCATTGGGCGGATTATTGCAATGGCCAACAAATACCATGATATGACATAAATCAATGGTGTGCACAGTCGCACCATCGCATAGATAAGCAGTCGCAGAAAAGGATGATCATGAATCATACGAGGAGCTCAATTGCCCTAGTCTTTTTGTTACAACCAACCATAAACAAGAAATACAATTCATGAAATGTCATTGCTCCTCTAAATCCTACACAGAAAATCCTTGAGGAACTAGTGACATGACAAGTTTGAAAAGATAAGACAATCATCATGATACATCATTGCTCCTCTAAATCCTAATGTCAGGAAGTCCTTGAGGAACTAGTAGCATGATGAAAAATCAAATGACAAGTGTTTACAGACAGTGTTTGCCAAGTGTTTTCCAAGTATGTTTGGATGTCAAGTGTATTGATGTCGAGATGCCAATTTTGACGAATCCTAGCCTTGTGTTGAGTAAGTTAATGTGTTAGGTAATGTCAAGTTCAAGAAGGACACATTCTGAATGATGTTGATGTCAAGAGGATAAATTCTTGAATTCTAAGGGAATCCCTCAAAATGCCAGATGATAGTGTCGATGCTCGGGAAAGGCATATCCTAAAGCATAAAATAAATGACAAGGATTGTTCCTCTGAAAGATGTGTCTGAGGAATAACCAGGAGTTGATTGGTTGACTATGTTTATGACAGTTTTGTTAGAGTAAAGTAATTAATTAACTTTACTCTCCTCTTAATATTTCGCCTTGCACACATATTGGTCATTTAATAATTAATATTAATTATTAAATGCACTCACCTTTAGGGTTAGGTTTTCCTTTTAGGTTTTGATCTCCTTTTATAAGGATCGATCTGTTGTATTTCATGATGCTCTATTCATTTTTCTAGAATACATCTTGCACATTGTGAGAGCCAAACCCTTGTCTTGATCTCTCTCTTTCTCTGTGACAAGTCTTTTGCATGCAAGTATTGATCGGGTTCTGTGGATTTGCATTTCTCAAATCCTACATGTTTGACCAAGGTTAGCTAGGTGATTGAATTGACCGCATGTCGAGGTTGACATGCCAATTAGATGATTGTCAAGGTTTATTTTAAGAGTTGCCTGATTTAGGAAGTTCGTAAGAAAAGAATAATTAATTTAATAGACCCTAAGGGATTGAACCTAGGGGTCTCAGGGGCTCATTGATAGATGGCCTTGCCTACATAGTAAATGTGCAGAGACCTCATAATTTGACATGACATGACCTCGTTTCAAGTTTCAAAGGACGTTATCATGATTTTATTTTCACAAACCTAAAAGGACTGACCTAATGCCCCAAGGGCACATCGATAGATGGCCTTGCCTATGTTGAGTCATAGAGGCAACATAGTTTGACAGTGACATAATTGAAACGATAGACTTTGATTCTATTTTTGGTATTTTTGAGACTTATCTAGATGTTTTTCTATTTTCACCATGTTTTGATTTTTTTGGATTTTTAATGGATATTAGATTTTTTTGGCTTTTTCCAGGACGTTTTATGAATTTTAGGGATTTTTTGAATATACGAGACCATATGTGATATCCAATGCAGTCAAATGATAAAGGTGTTTTCCCTAGTCAGGGTGAGGATGAAACAAGATGGACAAGATGGAAAAGGATGAAAAGCGGATGATGCGTGAGGCACGATGTCAACCATTGTTACCCATGGAAAGAAATAGGGGTTTATGATAGATGTGATGTTGGTTATTTATTATGGATGAAGGTAGATGGAGTGATAGTAGATGGCGAAGCAAAGAATTCCTATGCATGGCGCCTGTTTTCTAGGTTTTCACCATGGTAGTTATCCAAAGCGCCACTGAAGTGGTTTTCACTAGTGGATGGATTATTTTTCTTTTCTATTTTTGCCATTTTCTAATTTTTCTGGTGTCACCAAGATGCTTGTTTTCCAGGTTTTCATCAAGGTGACGAGTTTTTTGTATTTTTCAAATTTTTTTATTTTTGTGGTTTTCGGCCAAGCTCTCTCATGTTATGTGTAAAACTTGTGTAGATGCGGATTATTGATAGGTTATGTAAATTGTTCCCTATCTGTAGTAGCTAACTGGTAAGTGCCAGAATTGAATGAAGCAGTGATGATGTACGGACCCAACCAATTAGGCTCAAAAATTTTAGGCTTCTCACGATTAGCTTGATTCTTTGGATTTTGCATCAAAACTAAGTCACCAATGTCAAACTTGTGGACCATGACCCTTTTGTTGTAGCTTTAGAAAAGGCGATTCTGATTTTCTTGCAAGTGTATCATGGCATTTTGTTTGTGTTCTTCTAACAATTCCAGTCCATGCAATCTAGACTGATAGTATTCTTCTTCATCAATCAATCCCTTCAAGGAGACCCATAGGGAGGGGATTTCAACCTCAATGGGTAGGATGGATTGAGATCCAAAGACCAAAGTGAATGGGGTGGCATCAGTAGGCATGTGTATGCTAGTGCCAAAGGCCCACAAGGTGGGATTAATTTGGAGATGCCAGTCACGGCCAGTGTCATCAAAATTCTTCTTAAGAATCTTGATGATTGTCTTGTTAGATGCCTCAGCTTGACTGTTACCTTGTGGGTAATAGGGTGTGGAGAAATGATGTTGGATATGGAAGCATTCACAAAGCTCATGGACATCTTGATTTTTGAAAGGATGATCGTTGTATATGATGATAGATTAAGGAACACCATACCGACAGATGATGTAGTTGAGGATGAATTTGGAGATTTGCTTGTTGGTTACGTAGGTGAGGGGGTGGCTTCTATCCATTTGGTGAAATATTCAGTGGCGGTGATAATGAACTTGTGGCCATTGGATGAAGTGGGATGGATTTTACCCACGAGGTCAAGTCCCCATTATGTGAAGGCCCAAGGAGAAGTGATTAGTTGAAGCTCTTGTGTGAGTGCATGAATGAGATCACTTTTCACTTAACATTGACGATGTGTTCTCATAAACTAAAGGGCATCATTTTCCAGGGTCGGCCAATAGTACCCAAATCTCATAACTTTCTTAGCTAAGGTTGGGCCACTCGAATGAAATCCACATATACCCTCATGTACCTCACATAAGGTTGTGTGTGCTTCATCTGTGTTGAGACATCGAAGAAGGATATTGTCAAAGTTGCATTTGCATAATATGTCATTGACGATGGTATAGCTGGCAGCTTTGTGAATAAAGGACTTGTGTTGGTTGGTAGAAAGGTTCGGTGGGAGATTCCGGGAATGTAGGTAATAATATATGTCCTGGTACCATGGGGAATTGGGACCAACAAGCTGACAAACCATTTCTGATTCTAGAATATCATAAGCGGGAACCAAAATTTGCTCCACTAAGAACTCAAATTGTGGCACGTTACTAGGAATATCTAAGAGTGATCCAATTGTGGCCATAGTGTTTGCTACCTTGTTTTGTGTCTTTTGAATCTACTCAAAAGTGATCATATTTAAATATGTTATGAAATTGTCCACCATGCATTTATAGAGCATCAAATTCTCATCCTTGGTGTCATAATCATCGTTGACTTGGTTAATAACTAACTAAGAGTCTCCAAAGACCATAAGTTTTTTTATTTTCCATTTGATGGCCATTCAAAGTCCTGTTACCAGTGCTTCATATTCAGCTACATTATTAGTGCAAGGGAAGGTGATTCAGAATGACAGGAATAGAATCTCCTTGTGGTGTAATGAATAATATGCCGACCCTTGAGCCATGACCTATATAGGACCCATCAAAATAGAGTTTCCAAGGTAACTTAGGGGCTACATGGAAGATGGATTCATCTAGGAAGTTGACTGCCAAAGGGTGATCACCTTACACAGGTGCATCTGCAAGTTGATCTGTGATGACCTATCCTTTTATTGCCTTGTGTTCCATGTACTGTATGTCATACTCACTAAGTATCATTACCCACTTTTCCAACCGTCCTTTCAATGCTACCTGCCTAAGAAGATACATCAATGGATCTATCTTTGCCACTAACTATGTCTTATGATTCAACATATAATGTCTCAAATTTTGAACAAAAAATACCACTACAAGACAGGCACCGTCAATGGGAGTGTAGTTGATTTCATACCCCACCAAGGTGCGACTGATGTAATATATGGCTCTTTCTTTCTCCTCATGGTCATTTTGTGCGAGTAATGCCCCCAGTGTGGAAGTGGTGGTAGAAATGTACAAGATCAAAGGTTTTCCATCAATGGGCAGAATTAGGACTATTGATGTTAGAAGATAGTTCTTGATTTGTTCAAAATTCATTTGACATTTGTCATTCCACACAAAGGGGATGCCCTTCCACAGTAGGTATTGGAAAGGTTGACATTTGTCGGCTAACTATGCAATGAAGTGTCGGATGGACTGTAGTCTTCCCTGCAATGTTTTGAGTTCACGGATTCCTTTCGAGTGAGGCATGTCCAAGATTTATTTCACTTTAGATGGGTCAACTTTGATGCCTTGACGAGAAACTATGTACCCCAAGAGCTTACCCAAAGTCACACCGAAAACACACTTCTTAGGGTTGAGATGTACTTTATACTCTTCTAGCTTTTAAAAAAATTATTTAGCACTTTTAGGTGATCACGGTGTGTTAAGGACTTTGCCAGGAGGTTTTCAACATAGTCTTCCATCAACGTGTGCATGATATCATGGAATATTGTGGTCATGGCTCATTGATATGTAGCGCTTGCGTTCTGTACACCAAAAGGCATAGCATTCCAACAGTATGTACCCTAGGGGCAAGTGCATGTTGTTTTGTGTTGATCTTCCAAAGTGATGTGAATCTGATTGTATCCCAAGAATTCATCCATGAGGGACATCTTGTACCCTACTAAGAGATCTACTATGATGTCTATGTTTGGAAGCAGAAAATCATCTTTCAAACACACCTTGTTCAGATCTCAAAAATTAGTACATATGCATATTTTCCATTTGGCTTGATGATGGGTACCAGATTAGAGATCCATTCTGCATAATCTATTGATCTTATGAACCCTGCATCTAGTAACTTCTTGAGTTCAGTTTTGACGAGTAAGGCAATTTGTAGGTGCACCTCTCGTAGCTTCTATTTGACAGGTTTACCCTATGGAAGAAAAGTTAAATGGTGTAAGACTAATGCTAAATCTAATCCTAGCATATTAGCATAGGACCATGCGAAGTTGACCTATCATTCCACAAAGAACTCTCTGAATTTGAACTTTTCCTCTTCTGTCAATGATGTTGCAAAGAGAATCGTCTTAGGATTTTCAATTGTGGCTACATTGATTTCTATGGTATCCTAAATGAACATGGACAATTTCTCTTGAGTCACAGGAAGAAATTCCAATCCTCCATCCTTGCAAACCTTAGAGAGGTTTTACCCCTTAGATACGTCTTTTCTTTTTACTTTTGTATCGTCAGAATGTGCCTTGCGGTTTTCACCAAAAGACGTGTCTTTATGGTCCCCACTTAGTATTCCTTCATAGAGTCCCATGAATTTTGCAATAGCCTCGTCATTCTCAAATATTTCCATGACAGGCGGGTCTTGTTGGTCCCAATCAACGAGTTGTGGGTACATAAGGGAAATGCCATCATCAGTGTTGGTGAAAGGTGGAGAGGATTCTGAAAACATGCAAACTGAGGCTGAAAGGGTAAAGACAGAAATGTCCTCAAAGTCCCAATAGGATTCCATCCAATTGTCCTCTTCATTAGACTTGGGGAAATTGGACTCATGGTCAAAATAGGGGACAAACCCAGGTAGATTGGACACATGGTCAAAATAGGGGACGAACGAGTCAGACTCATGGAAAATAGGTTCAGGTGGAAGTTTAGATTTGTCATCATCATGAGGCCAATAGAGTTGTACCCAAGCCTCCCTTTTTAGTGGGATTTTAGGAGGGTCTTTAGAAGGTTCAACATTAAACTTTTTACAGAATTCTTCATCAAAATAAGGCTCACCTGGTTCTCGAAATGTTTCATCAAGCTCATAGTCACTCAGGGATCTTGTGGAACCAAATTCTCACTCGTGCAAGTTAGTTTCCGTATAAGATTCCTCAATTGTCTCGACACTTTCAGAAGAATTTACGCACTCACTCAAAATTACATGGGTATGTGGATCGCCAATCTTGATTGGCTCAAACCCTAACCCCAAATTCTTTGATCTTTTGGATGGCATTATTGGTTATCTTCTTCTAGTCTTGTTTATACCAAGGCTAGTAGTTTCATCGCATTCTTTTAATTTCATCATCTCATATCCTTTTCTATACTGGTGTACTGGTAGTGGACGTAAGTCTTTTGCGTCTTTGTAAATCTAGGCCAAAATATCTTCAATATCTTCTTTATTTAGATCTCCCCATTTTGTGTGAGTCATTATAGGAGGAACTTTAAAGATCACTTTTGGCTCCATTCTAAAACAAGGCCTACCATGAGATTTTGGAGACTTGGGTATCATAGTGTTGCAAAAGGCAGTGTGTAAGTTGTACATTCCACAACCTTTATCTTGGATCTTGATGTTTGGATCGACACTTGGCGTGGTGGAAGTATATGGTGTGATGGAGGTCGAAGGAGTGGACATGGATGGCTTGGAAATTGTAGACAAATCGATGTATTTGGAAGAGGTGGAGGTCGAAGCTTCATGATTTATAGGCACTTATTGTTCAAAAATTCCTCTCAAGTTGGTGTAATACTGAAAGGGGTCAAGATCACAAGGTATGGTAAATTTTGGTGCCATCGAAAGGGAACTTCAAACATTGGTGATAGGTGGATGGTACGGCCTTCAATATGTGAATCCACAGTCGACCAAGTAGGATGTTGTAAGGCAAATCGAGATCTAGGACCTAAAATGTGGTATCTACAATTACTAGCCCCACATGGATAGGGAGTGTGATAATTCCCTTAGAAGAGTGTTCCTCATCATCATACGCCTTTATTACTATGATTTTGGTGGCATCTACATGTGTATCAAAGAAACCTAAAGCCTTGAGAAATTTTAGAGAGCATATGTTCAATACTGCTCCGCCATCTACTAAGACTTGTCAAACCTTGTGTTTATGGATGAAGACTTTAATATGTAGCGCATCATTATGAGATGGTTTAGGTGACGAGTAGTCTTGGTCTGAAAAGGTGGCATGATGGGAAGTAGTCAAATATATTATCATGGCCTCAAAGTGGTTGACATCAATGTCAGTAGGAATAGAAGACTCCTTTAAATCCTTATCAAGGATAGCCTTGTGGGTAGGTGAGACATGCAATAACTCAAGTATAAATATTTGTGCAAGATTTTTACCCATTTGATCAACAAGGTTGAATTGCCCTTTGGGTTGTGATTGTTTAGTAGAAGGACCAGGTATTGTGATCTTTCCTCGTTGAGTGGTGACATTACACTCTGGCATCTTTCTAATGGTGATGGTATTAACATGTTCATCAACAAATCAAAGGTGATTAATTATAGGTCCACTTGTGTAGTCAAATACAGCATGGGTGTAATTGGCTCTATTGTTAGTCTTTTGTCCTGATGAAGAGGAATTACCTGAACCATGATCCTATAGTGGATTTTTATGAATAGTATGGTTTGAGTTAGAAGAGAATTGTTGTCCTCCAAGTTCAATGACATTACTTTCAATAAGGTCTTGTATGAGATTCCTCAACTATCTACAAGAAGAGGTTTTATGTCCTTTTATCCGGTGATAATCACATAAAGCATTATCATCTCACCATGATGGTTTGAACTGCCTCGAGGACAACTTCAAGTGGTTCTCCCAAAAGGGTGTATGTGTGTTTCTTAGGAAATTGTCGGGGTGGTCATTGTTGTCCTTGGTTCTGATTATTTTGAATGGTATTCGCTATCGGTGTCAAGGTGGTCAAAGGAAATTTTTGTGGTTGAGATCCCCTAAGTGTAACTGCAGGACCCATTGTATTTATTTCTTTAACATCAACAACCCCATCATTGGTAATATGTTTGTTCTTGACCCAATATTTTCTCTTATCATTAGTTGGATTCATGTTTGTGTTCTTGCTAACGTATTTAAGTTTTCCTTTTGCAATGAGAGATTTTTCCAGTTGAAATCCTTTTTCAACTAGGTCAATGAAGGTGGTGCAACAATGGACTTGCAAGTTGTATTTCAATGGTCCAACGAGATTTTGAAAAAATATGTCTACTTTCTCTTTTTCAGGTATCTCAACGGGACATCAACATGCTATACCTCACCATCTTTGGAAGAATGGAATGAATGTTTCACCCATGTACTCTTGAGTGGTCTTACATAATGTGGCAATGGTAACATTAGTGTCAATGTTGTAGGCATAATTTTCCACAAATTTATTGGTGAGTTCCTCCCATGATTTTATTCCTTTCGGAAAGAGAGCGAACCAATCAAGTGCAGGACCTCGAGACTCCTAGGAAATAGTCTCATCAAATAAGTATGTTTGTATGCAAAGTCCACACAATTGGTCATGAATTCTCTTATATGCTCTATGGGATTGGTCTTTCTTTTTATTTGGAGAAAATTGGTACCACATATCCTAGAGGGAATGGTGGCATGTGTAATCTTGTATCAAATGGATATGGACATAAATCAAAGGATGTGTAGGGCTTCTTGTTTGATATTTTCATGTCCTCTACCTATTTTTGCAAGGTAGCAAGTTGGGCTATTAGTGTGTCCACTATAGGATTGTTGGTGGCATCACACATGCTAGTGATGGATATCCCATGGGTTCCTATTTGTTGAGATGGTATGTTTTGATTTCAAATGGATTGATATTGGGTATATTACGCATTTTGATTTTAGATTTTTTGGTGTTGAACATTTTGAGTGGGAATTTATGGTTGTGTATGAACATGGGATGTACATGTGGGAACATGTGTTCCAACAGTGTTAGACTGCATTTGAGGAATTGCTTGCCCATGAATGTTTTGATGATCAAGTGGATTCATATGTAGTGACACTTGGTTTCCTTTCCCAAATTGATAAATATGGTTGTAGACACCTAAATTTGACTACTTACATTTAGTCAAATTTATCCTTTTTCGTCTAAATATCCTCCTACCCACATTAATTAAATAATATTTCCATTATTTGATTAATACCCCTAAATTCATCTAAATCCTCAAGGTATTTAGTTAAATAATTAAATACCTTACCACTTTATCCCTTTCTTCCAAAGAATTAAATAAATAACCCACTTATTTAATTACCTTTTTGTCCCATCCACACTTAATCATAATTCATCTCCTAATCCCATCATTATGGATGTGCACATTTCTAATCCATCATTAGGAGCTGTCACATCCTCCAAATTTCGCAAGTTGACTCCTAATCATCATTATCCACCTAACCCTCTTCTAATCCTTCATCACTAGTCTAATCAGCCCCCCTTTAGTCAAATCTTCCCACATTCCAATGGAATTTATAATTCCATTTTATTCTGCCAACACCCTTCATGGAATTTTTAATTCTATTTACAATCCCCATGTCCTTTCCAATGAAATTTTAAATTCCATTTATTCACCCAAGGCTTTCCAAGGAATATTTTATTCCTTTTGTCTTCCCCATGCATATTAAAAAGTAATTTGTAATTCCTCTTGGTCAACCTTTGATCTCCACCCTTGATCTTTTATCCTTGGCCAAGAATAAATCTGGGCCCTTCATTTCAATCTCCTCTTGCTAATGACTAACACTTAGCCATTTTGCAACCCTAATCAGACACACATTCAAACAATCTATCCACAAGCAACACATTCATTCACTCTCAAGCACTCATCCCATTCATAGCCATCTTGCATCCAAATCAAGCACATTAAGACGTTATACTGCTGAAATTCATCTAGGAGCACAAAAAATGATCGATCAAAAGGGCCAACCAATCGATCAACTTCGGAAAGGTAACATCGTTATTTTCTTGCATTTGTTCAAGTTCAACTTAGGCCTAATCATGAGGTATTGTTTGTGTTTTCTTTGTTTTCTTTTCTTTAATTTTTGCATTTTAGGCTTAGATAAAACACCTGCACTAATTTCTAGAATGTCTGGTGGGACCCACGTCACGGGTATGTTCTTTCATGTCCTCTTTTGTTTGACTTTTGCAAGTTCATATTACAGTTACAAAGGAGAAATTGCCCAAAGGGGCGAACCTGACTGCCCCCAGGGGTGAGCCTGCCTCTCTGCAGGGGTGAACCTGCTTGGAGAGGTGAATCTACTTCTCTGCAGGGGTGAATCTGCTTCTCTACAGGGGTGAACCTGCTTGGAGGGGCGATTTGCTTCTCTATAGGGGTGAATTTGCTCATATTGGCAATTTTGCACATTAGAATAGGCGAATCTACATCTAGCACTAAAGGGGCAAACCTACCTTAACAGAGGGGAAAACTTACCTTGAAAAATAGGCTAAACTGCCTTTATAGAGGGGTGAACCTACCTTGGCAGAAGGGTGAACTTGCACCACACATAGGCGAATCTGAGGTGAATCTGAAACCCTAATCTTTTGTTTTTTGTGTCATTTCTCTTTTATTTTTCATACACTAATCCGCTAACTCTTATTTTTGTGTGTCCTCACTTTCTCCTAACAATCTGCGCATTTGTTCCTCATTCATCCAAGATCAGTGGTCTAAAACTACTAACGCATCTTCTGCAGGACAATCGGTCTTAGAATCTTAGGTAGTTTGTTTATCATTTTTCATAATAGTTAGGCACACATAGTTTAATTAGAGGGTCAATGTATAATTGTTTTCTATTCTTGTGTGTGGGTTTTTGACGTACCCACTCCCTTTGTGCCACTTGGATATCCTGGGTGATGAGAAATTATAGCCCACTCTTGTTTAGTTGAGTCCACTTAGGAGATCCTAGTGCATCTTAGCTCTCCCCTTACGCTTCGTGCGAGCCTGGGAACCAACTGAGACATCTAGTGTCTTCTTCCCTTAGCGGGACCTGTCTGGGATTTCATCACCCAGGGGATGATCCCAACCATGTGTTATCAGTGGGGTATATAAAGGGGGGAGAGTAAAATTCATACCTCAATCCAGTTGCATCGTGTCTGGTGGAGTGTCGAAGCTAGGGTGATACCTAGATAAGACGTGAAGAGTTGGTTTGAGTCTCCAGTACCTCATTGGGGCTCTCAACTCATGCTTGTGATGGGTTGGTGTTCACAGTTGTGCCTCACGTACGGTGCATATATCGAGGATGCCTGAGATAGCCTTGTTCAGCCTAGATAGCCATCCTTATCACTAGTCCTAGGATCGTGTTGTCTGGACTGTCTTCTTTGTGCTTTACTAGTGCTTTTACTTTTAGTTGAGTCAAACCAACCTTTTGTCTGCTATTTTTCGTGCTTTTTGTCCGCTGCCATAGTCCCCCCCTTGCCTTCAAAGGTGGTCTTGCTTCTTTTTCTCATCCCGTTCATCATATGGTCCCCATTTTGAGTCCCCGTTGACTTCATTTGGGAGTCTATTTCTCATTTTGAGTCCCCGTTGACTCCGTTTGGGAGTCCTTTTCCCATTTTGAGTCTCCGTTTGGGTCCGTTTAGGTGTCTATCCCCTATTCTGAGTGTCCGTTCAGCCCCGTTTGCCATCCCATTCTTTGTTCAGGCTCATTTTGATGTCTTTTCTTCATCCCCCTTTGCAAATTTTCCCATCCCCTTGTCATGTGTTAATATGCTTAGTACAGGGGAAAATCTACCTTTTCTTCTTCATTTGGGACCCCATTTGGATCCGTTTTGGTGTCCATTCAGCCATTTTTAGCCCCATTCTTCATCTTCATCCTTATTTTAATCCCTTTAGGCATATCCATTTGTCCATTAGTGGTCCTATCCTCCCTTTGAGTCTCCATCTAGATCTTTTTAGTTGAATCACTTCATCTATTTTATCGTCCTGTTCCCCGTTCAAGTCCTCATTTGGATCCGTTTTGACGTCCATTCTTCATCCCATTTACAAATCGCTTGTTCCTTATACTTGGGTGAACTTTCTTAGTGTAAGGGTGAACCTATCTTAACAAAGGGGCGAATCTTCCTTTTCTTCTTCATCTGGGGCCCCGTTCGGGCCCGTTTTGGTGTCCGTTTCACCATTTTCAGACTCGTTCTTCATCATCATCCTTATTCTGATCCCTTTAGGCATATCCATTTGTCCATTAGTGTTCCTATCCTCCCTTCGAGTCTCCATTCGGATCCATTTACTCGAATCCTTTCATCTGTTTTGTCATCCCGTTCCCCGTTGAAGTCCCCGTTCAGGTTTATTTTGACGTTAGTTCTTCATCCCCTTTACAAATTCGCCTATTCCTTGTACTTGGGAAAATTTTATTAGTGCAGGGGGGAACCTGCCTTAACAGAGGGGTGAATCTACCTTTTCTTCCTCATCCAGGGCCTCGTTTGGGCCTGTTTTAGTGTTTGTTTGGTCATTTTCAAACCCGTTCTTCGTCTGAGTCCTTGTCTCAATCCCTTTGGGAATATCCATTTTTCCATTGGTGGTCCTATCCTCCCTCTAAGTCTCCATCTGGATCCATTTTTTCAAGTTTGTTCATCTGTCTTTCTACCTCGTTCTCCATTCGGGACCCCATTCTGGTCCGTTCTAACGCCCGTTCTTCATCCCCTTTGCAAATTCACCCATCCCCTTGTTATGGGTGATATTTCTTAACACATAGGTGAACTTTCATAGTATAGGGGAAAATCTACCTTTACAGAGGGGAAAATCTTCCTTTTCTTCTTCATCTAGGACCCCGTTCGAGTCCATTTTGGTGTTCGTTCGATCGTTTTCTGCCTTGTTCTTCACACGAGTCCTCATTCTAATCCTTTTGCCTATATCCATTTGTCCATTGGTGGTCCTACCCTCCCTTTGAGTCTCCCTCTAGGTCCTTTTAGTTGAATCTATTATTTTCGTTGGCTATCATGTTCTCCATTTGGGACCCCATTCAAACCAGTTTTGGTGTCCATTCTCATCCCATTCTTCTTCTAAGCCCCTATCTAAATCCTTATAGGGGTATTTATCATCCCACTAGACAATCCTCAAAGTTCCCCCTGCTAGTTCTTCAGTCACCCCTTCCTGTGCTTTCGTCACCTTTGCTCGTTCTTCAATGTTTGCAATTTTTTGGGTGAATCTACTAGCTGTTCTGGGTGAATCTACTCCTAGGGGTGATCTTTCTTCTCTATTTGGGTGAATTTTCTCCTCGAGTTGAATCTTCTTCTTTGATTGGGTGAATATGCCTCCTTGTTTGGGAAAACTTGATCCTAGGGGTGAATCTGCTTCTCTACTTGGGTGAATTTGCCTCTCTGTTTGGGCGAACTTGATCCTAGGGGTGAATCTGCTTCTCTACTTGGGTGAATCTACTTCTTTGTTTGGGTGAACTTTCTCCTAGGGGTGAATCTACTTCTCTGCTTGGGTGAATCTACTTCTCTGTTAGGGGAATTTGCTTCACACATAGGCGAATCTACTTCCCATACAAGATCCAAAGATTCAATTCTTCATGCCACAATTAGCCTACATCTTCCTCAGTCCAAAACCATAATCCAATCATTTCTCCTCTTCCTATTCATCCCCAAACCATCCAATTTTTAAAAAAAACTAGGAATTTATTTACCCCAACTTGTTGGGGTCATAACTTTCTACTCAATGCTCAGAATTCAGAACCGTTTACACCGTTGGAAAGGTCTCCAAGAGTACTAATTCAATCCCTAAAATAGTGCACCTTTGGCGATCCAATTTTATGGATTGACGCAAGTTTCAACCCCAAATTCCGCTCCGAAGACCTCCGAAAATGTGATTTACTATGACAGAAAAAATTGAAAAAAATTGAAAATTTTAATTTTTGATTTTTCTAAATCCTGTCACTCTTGGACATTTCCGGACCATAACTTGAGCTTCAATCTAGTCCTAATATGAGCTCCAATCCAATTCTAATCTAAGATTTAATTCCATCATCTTAATCTAAGCTTTAATCCAATCCTAATTTGAGCTTAACCTAAATCCCAATTTGAACTTTCATCCATGTATATCCAAGATCTTCCGATATCAAAAAAAAATTAAGATCTCTTATTCCATCTTCCAATCCATCCTATTTATCTTTTCATCATCTATTATTTCCTCCTAATCATCTATTCCCATCTTTTCCATCTGTATCCATTCCATTTAATATCATGAATCCTTATCCTCCTCCTGCACAACCAATAATAGTAGTCAAGGGAATCCCAACTATGTTGATGAAAATAATGAAAGTCATTGATCAAGATGAATATAATATAGACCCACTTGACACTGACATTGCTAGAAATATTTTTCCAATCGCATCCCAAAATCCAACCACTCCTCCAAACTATCCCCCCATGCCTTCATCTGCATCTAATAATAGTCCTTACACTACCCTTAACAAGGGATGTCTAATACCCTCACCATCCACATATCCATCATATCCTCCCTCTACATCTCTCTCCTATCCAACATCCACATCCTCCTATAGTAATCCACCATCCCCATACTCCTATCCTTATCATCATCAACCATCACAATATCTCTACCTTAATCCCACATCCCAATCTTCCCATCCTAATCCAACACCCACGCCTTCTTATCATAATCCATCATCCCAATATTCCTCTCATCCTAATCTACCATCTCAATATTCTTATCCTAATCCCCCACCCATATCCTCCTATGCAAATACATCACCCATGTCCTCTTATCCTAATCCACCATCTCAATATTCCTATCCTAATCCTCCATCCATGTCCTCCTATGATAATCCACCATCCATGTCCTCCTATCCTAATCCACCATCCCAATATTCCTACTATAATCCACCATCCCAATATCCGCTACCTAATCTAGCATCTGCATCCTCCTATCATAATTCATCATCTACATCCTCTTCATCACTCCCTCCTTCACCACATTATATTTTAATCCTCCATCCAATCCTAGTCCTCCATCTAATCCCACCCGCTCATCTAATCCTAATCCTCCACCCATCCATAATCCTCCATCCATTCCCATCACTCCACCTGAACCTACAATTCCCAAAGATCTCCTTCAAAATGTTGTCCAAGGACTCATGACAGAAGAGACATCCCCAAATCCACATCTTGATGTTTTCAAACCATGCCCTCTCGCTCTATCATGTACAATCAATAGTGATGAGGCCCTTCCCCATCCTAGGTCTATCACTCCCATTACCCTTCCTAACACTGTCCAAGCAGTTGAAACCATCAAACCCAATGAATCCATTACATCCCCATCTTCTACTTTAGATCAACCCAATCCATTGGCAACACCCAATTCCAATCCGCCCCTCCTAGCCCTTGTCTCACTGAAATACAATCCCATGACCTTCATGAATCCTTCATCCTTCCATCTCCCCCACTTGAGGAGTCCCCACAACACTCCTCCACACAAGATGAGTTATGCCAAGAGCTTAATCCAAAGCATACAAGCATATCCCCTCATCCAAATTGAGATCCTGCCATCCTATCTACTCCATCTCAAGCTCATGGTCCCTCATCCATTTCATCTCATGATCCCTCTTCTCAACGAGATCTTGATCCTACCACCCCATCCATCCCATCTCAAGATCCCACTATCTCATCTGCTCCGTCCCATGATCCCCTTGTCACTCAAGATCCAATGACTCCATCTCATGAGCCCTTATCACCCACTCTCAAAAATCTAGATCATGTCATACCACCTAACCCCTCTCTTGATCCCTTATCACCTCCTCCAAATCAGGATGCTACTATCCCCTCATCTCCATCGCATGATCCTCCATCGTTGCCTATCTCTACCACCCCAACACCACTTCTATATCACCTTGGTAACATTACACTTATCCATGGTGGTCTTCTTGCAAAAGAAAAAAAAAGCATATGCACCACCCTACCTCCTCCACCTGCTAATGGACTTACATCATGCTTCCAAAATAATAAGCATCCTACCATATATTGCATGCTCAAGAACATGAACTATCAAGGAAAAGTTTTAGGCCTTCATGAGTAAGGTATTTTAGAGCCCATCCAGGTCAAAGAACATCCAAGTTCACAAGGTCTTGGATATATCTCCCAAGACTCACACTCCAAAAATGTTGGTACAACCTCCATACATCCTAAATGAGTCATTTCCAAAGGAAAGAGAGGCACTTCCCATTGCTCTACCAAACCATTTGTCGCCATACCCCCTCATCCATCATATCACCTCAAAACAACCGTCCATCTTTTTCTTTCCTCCTCCAAGTCCATCTTGGGTCTATATATCTCTACATCCACCATTTCCCATCCTCCATCTACTACATCTATTTTGGGTCCTTATGTCCCTCCATTCACTCTCACACATCCTCCATATACACCATCCATTTTGAGCCCTTATATCCCAAAATCACCTCCTTCATCTCATCCTGCTCATCCTCTCATCCATCCATCACCTATCAGTAGCACACCTCATAAAAATACTAACCTTATAATCCATAATCAAGATCAAAAAAGGAACCCCTCCATACATGCTATCTCACATCATCATCAAAAGCCTACCTCCATCACTCCATCCACATCTCCCCTGCATCATCCATCACCTCATACTCGTCCCATCGTTACTAAAAGCAGTTTGGATGCCAAAGTAAAAATGCATAAATCCCAACATCCACATGCATCAAAATATCCTCATGTCCCCTTAAAAGGACATGTTGAAGAAAAGAAAAATCAAATCCAAAATCCAAATCCATCTGAAAGGCCATCAAGGCCCACTAAAGAAAAAATCAAGACCATGTGGATCCCAAAGAAAAAAGATACAATGCCTTCAGATGAAAAATATATAACAACATCCAAAGTTGATAATCCACCAAAAAATCATCCACATCCTCCATCTCCTAAATCTATTTTGGGTCCCTATGTCCCAAAATTCACTATCTCAACTCCTTCATTATCTCCACACTCTTCATCCATTCATCCTCCTATCCTTTCACATCCACCACCACATGTGCCAAAGTTGGTCTTGAACACCTTCCCCCATCACACATACACTCCATCATTCCATCCATACACTTTCCAACATCTCATCCACTATTCCCCATATCTCCCCCATCAAATCCCTTTAATCCATCATCTTGCATAATCCATCCATTCTAATAAGGTTGTTCCAACATCCAATAGTCGCTTTACACATGGGCTCTTTTTACCTCATATGGAACTTGATGCTTGAGTCCTTTGTCCACCCCCTTATCACATGTCTTCTAAATCCATTTATCCATATCCCTCTCTTCATCCATCTCCACCCGCTTACTAGCCAAAATATCCAAAAAAAAGTAAAAAATTATCAAAACTACAAAAAAAAAAATTGAAAAACAAAAAATCCAAAAACTAGTAAAGAGAAATAATTCGTCCAATGGTGAAAAATTGGAAAACAAGCACCTTGGATAAGTACCATGATGAAAACCTGGTAAACAGGCATCATGTGTAAATCCCCCATCCAGTTTAATTCCACAATTGGGGGAAACTTCCATCTATGCATCCCCTTCCTCCATCTCTTACATCCACCTATCTTCTACATCATATCCATCATACCCATTTATTCCAATCCCTCCATCTTCCTTGTGATCTTGATAAAGATAGGGGCACATATATATACATGCTTTGGACACCTCTTGGAATATATTCCCCTCATCCATACACTATCATATTCCTTATCCTCCCCATCTACGTTCATCATTCATCCATCATGCCAACACCCATCTCCCTTCCTTATCCATATCTCATATCTATGTCCATCTCACCCCCTTATCCGCCCATCCTTCTATCTGCTATCCCTCTTGCCTCATCACACATGACACATCTAGAGTGAGGCATCTTCTTCATTGTGACATAGTCCCTGGTGACATCATCCATCCATCCATCCAAGTAACCCCTTCTGCCTCCCCATCCTTATCTTCCTATCCATCAATCATATCATCCCATCACCCCATCCATTGATCCCTTTTCATCTTCCCATCCATCCACCCATCCACTAGTCCTTTTCCATATTTTCATCCTTATCTTCCTATCCATCTTCCCAAATCCTTATCCCTCTATCCACTTTCTATCTCCCCATCTTTATCAATCCATCAATTTATTTCTATTTTCCTTCCATCTCATAATCCCTTGTCATTGGTATCTAGCTATAGGCTACCCCCATGCAATCCAATTTCATTCATCTCACTATCATCACTCCTACCTATTTCCCACATTTGTCTCACCTCCTATCACTCTTCATCATTCACCTATCCATCATGTCATTCTCCCCATTCATCTTTTCATGATTTAGATAACTATCCCATCCCAGAGCTTCACATTAATCCACATATTCTACATATCCATCATCCTATCCACTAGGTCCATCTTGTGTCATCGTCTCAACCCCATCATTGTATCTTCTTATCATGGTCATCTCATCCTCCCATGTCCATTGTCTATCTTTGTCCTTGTGTCAAACTAAGTTACCCCTGTGCTTTCACGTAGGCAAGGTTGATCATTTGATCCACCCTCAGGGCATTTATCTATCTGTCTTTGTCCTTTATCATGGTCCCTATTTTCCTCTTTCCGCTTTTACCATGGTCTTTTATCAAACTATGAGGGCTCTATGCTTTCACATAGGCAAGGTTGATCTTTGATCAACCCCCGAGCCCCTAGGTCTTTAGGATGTGTTTTTCTTGTCATCTTATGTCTTGTCATCTTGTTGTGTCATCAAGTGCGTCCCTATCCTAGCTAGTAATTACAAGCAAAGGTCATTAGTATCAAGAGGTTTAATTGGTTTTAGATATCCTACGTCATGTCGATCTTTTAGTTTAGTCTCCATCTTTGGTCTCAACAGGCTGCATCCTTCCTAACATACCGTATCAATCCCATCCATCCTTTTGATCTTATGGAAAAGGACGTTTGAAATTTGATTATGATCTTTTGATGCTTTTGACATATTTTTTATCATTTTAGCTTCCTATTATACCTCATCATGGTTTCCATGATCCATCATATCATGGTGTACTTTGACTGGTAAACATAGGGGTGTATCTTGATTTTTTTTTCTTGTTGTCTTCTTGGTTGTCTCGCGTAGTACCCACCAAGATCCTTGTGGTCTTTTGTTATGGTGGTGCATCCGTTGTGCTTTTGGTTATCCTAATATGTGGCCCGATCAAATTCCTTACAACTTTGGGTTGTTGGGATAGCCTTCTTTTATGTTGTGTTTGTTTCATGCACTAGACGCATATCTTCCTTGGTTCCTCATACCCTGGCATCTTGTATCTTGTGCTATATCAAATTAAGTGTTCATTACATGGCAGCATAATGTATCACAATTAACTTGCTTGATTTGGTCACTATCCATTCATTCTTCATCACTATCCCTCATCTATCCATCATATCTACTTTCATCATCTCTTCAATCTTCTTAAGATAATATATCTTTTCTATTCTAAGAATCTTTTCATCCATATTCTTAGGATAATATAGATTTGGTATTCTTAGCATCTTTCCCTCCATCATCTTCATTCATTTCAACAATCTCACATCTCAATCCAATCCTAATCCCTTCAACCTAGCACAAATCATCTAATTGCATCCTTGGTCTTGTTCCCAACCTTGCTACAAGCCTTGATCCAATCATCATTAGGATATATCCTTCCCTATCTTTTTGTGTTGTTTTGGTATGATCCTTCTTTCGTCAACAACACTTTCATCGTCGTCATCAGGATGTATCCTTCCCTTATCCTTGTGTTGTTTTCGGATATATCATTCCCTCATCAACAAAACTCCATCCATCATTAGTCCATCCTGACTTGTATCTTGACTGGGGCAACATCATCTTTGTCCTTAAATCCATTTGTGCTTGTTTTCATCTCTTCACCCTACCATCCTTTGTCCTATCCACCACTTTGCATCATCTTCCCCATCTACTTTTTCAATATCTCATCCATTTCGAGAGCACACCCGTGTTCTCTTGAATCCGCATGTCCTCTCGAGGGGGCATCCTCAATCCCTAATCTTCATCTTCACTCCCATCATCTTTCCTCTTAGTCGCTCCTTTGAATGACTAGGACATCTTCCCCAATCTAACCATCTTCTTCCTAGTGCTATATTTTAATCTTCTTTGCAATGATGCTACTTCGTAACACCATCTCAAAGAGGGGAAAAATGTAGACACCTAAATTTGACCACTTACATTTGATCAAATTTATCCTTTTTTGTCTAAATATCCTCCTACCCGCATTAATTAAATAATATTTCCATTATTTGATTAATACCCCTAAATTCTTCTAAATCCTTAAGGTATTTAGTTAAATAATTAAATACCTTGCCACTTTATCCCTTTCTTCCAAAGAATTAATTAAATAACCCACTTATTTAATTCTCTTTATGTCCCATCCACACTTAATCATAATTCATCTCCTAATCCCATCATTAGGGATGTGCACATTCCTAATCCATGATTAGGAGGTGTCACATCCTCCAACTTTTGCAAGTTGGCTCCTAATCATCATTATCCTCCTAACCCTCTTCTAATCCTTCATCACTAGTCTAATCACCCCCCCTTTAGTCAAATCATCCCACATCCCAATGGAATTTATAATTCCATTTTATTCTCCCAACACCCTTCATGGAATTTTTAATTCCATTTACAATCCTCATGTCCTTTCCAATGGAATTTTAAATTCCATTTATTCACTCAAGGATTTCCAAGGAATATTTTATTCCTTTTGTCTTCCCCATGCATATTAAAAAGGAATTTTTAATTCCTCTTGGTCAACCTTTGATCTCCACCCTTGATCTTTTTTCCTTGGCCAAGAATGAATCTAGGCCCTTCATTTCAATCTCCTCTTGCTAATGACTAACACTTAGCCATTTTGCAACCCTAATCAATCACATGCATTCTCAATCATCCAAAACCCTAGCGGCCATTGAAACACATTCAAGGATTCATCCTCAAGCTCTCATCATCATCTCAATCGTGCATCTACAACCATCTTTTTGCATCCAAATCGAGCATCTACAAGCCATTCTCCTGTCAAAATCATCTTAGGAGCACACATAATTGAACGATCAACAGGGCCAACCAACTGATCAACTTGGATAAGGTAACATCATTCTTTTTCTTGCATTTGTTCAAGTTTAACTCAGGCCTAATCTCAAGGTGTTGTTTGTGTTTTCTTTGTTTTAATTTCTTTAAGTTTTGCATTTTTTGGGCTTAGATAAAACAACTACACATATTTTTTGCATTTGTGTGTAGGTTTTTTATCTAAGCCTAAAAAATACAAAACTTAAAGAAATTCAAACAAAGAGAACACAAACAACACCTCAAGATTAGGCTTGAGTTAAACTTGAACAAATTCAAGAAAAGGAATGGTGTTATCTTTTCCAAGTTGATCAGTTGGTTGGTCCTATTGATCGTTCAATTATGTGTGCTCCTAGGATGATTTCGGCAGCATCATGGCTTGTAGATGCTCGATTTGGATGTATAAAGATGGTTGTAGATGCAAGATTGAGATGATGATGAGATCTTGAGGATGAATGTTTGAATGTGCTTCAATGGCTACTAGGGTTTTGGATGATTGAGAATGCATGTGATTGATTAGGGTTGTAAAATGGCTAAGTGTTAGTCGTTAGCAAGAGGAGATTGAAATGAAGGGCCCAGATTCATTCTTGGCCAAGGAAAAAAGATCAAGGGTGGAGATTAAAGGTTGACCAAGAGGAATTAAAAATTCATTTTTAATATGCATGGGGAAGATAAAAGGAATAAAATATTCCTTGGAAAGCCTTGGGTGAATAAATGGAATTTAAAATTCCATTGGAAAGGACATGGGGATTGTAAATGGAATTAAAAATTCCAAGGGTGTTGGGAGAATAAAATGGAATTATAAATTCCATTTGGATGTGGGAAGATTTGACTAAAGGGGGGTTGATTAGACTAGTGATGAAGGATTAGAAGAGGGTTAGGTGGCTAATTATGATTAGGAGCCAACTTGCAAAAGTTGGAGGATGTGACACCTCCTAATCATGGATTAGGAATGTGCACATCCCTAATGATGGGATTAGGAAATGAATTATGATTAAGTGTGGATGGGACATAAAGGGAATTAAATAAGTGGGTTATTTATTTAATTCTTTGGAAGAAAGGGATAAAGTGGTAAGGTATTTAATTATTTAACTAAATACCTTGAGGATTTAGAGGAATTTAGGGGTGTTAATCAAATAATGGCAATATTATTTAATTAATGCGGGTAGGAGGATATTTAGATGAAAAAGGATAAATTTGACCAAATGTAAGTGGTCAAATTTAGGTGTCTACAATGGCCATGTGGAAAATTTGTGCTTTGCCTTAGATGTCCACTAGTGTTGGTATTGACTTGAGGGCCTTGTGATGAGGTACTAATGTTGGGTGTTGGTCTTTGAATGCTAATTTGTCTTTTGTTTCTCCCAAAAGGGTTTGATGGAATTGTCATCATAGCATTGGAGGAAGACCCAAATGTGGACCCAATCGTTTGTGACACAATTGTTCATACTTGTGGTATTGATTGTGATGAGGTATGTGTTATGGTTGATGCCCCAAAAGCGGATGTGGTGTTGACTGTATTGGTTGTGTTTTTAGTTGTAGCACTAATGGAAGTAGTGTTGATTATGTTTGTGGAATTTTGAGTTGTCTCACCAATGGGGGTATTTCTAGTATCATGTGGTGGTGTTGAAGGAGGTTGACTATCTTGGGTGTCATGGTTAGGTGAGGCTTCTCTTAAGGTATTAACATTGAATCCTTGTGGAAATTTAGCTCCTTCATGTATAAGCATGGCTAAATATCATTGAGGATCTTGTAAGAGAAATTATTCTACAAGGGAAGCCACTTTGGGGTTTTGGGAAGCTGCTTCTATACATCTTCCATGTACACTTGTCCATTTTCATATTTATGCATTAATTTTTCAAAGGGATTGTGGCATGAGGAGGATACAATGTTCATGTCACTAAAATGATTATTGGAAGTTGTCCCCATATTGGTGTTGTTGTTTAAGTCACTATGACAATTGTAAGGATTGTTTTCTTGTCCAAAGGGGTCCATTGCTCTTCTCTTTCTTTGTAGCCTAGTCTCAACCATGTAATATTTTCTCAAATAAAAGAGGGATAATGTGAATGATATGGATGATATGACACTAAGCCTATGTTTTTGGATTTTTAGTTATAAGGAGACAATGCAAGTGCAACTATTTTTTTGGTCCTTGTGAAATAAGGAGTGCAAAACTATATGATGCAAGGTGACAATGCAAAGTGATAATGAGGACTAAAAGGAATGTATAATGACAAATTATGAGAGACTAAAGTATGTAGGGCCTAAGCAAGCTCTAAAAGATGATCAATTTTTGGAGATTTAAAAGAGGTTGCCTAACCATCCAAATTTTGACCAATGTTTCAATTTTGATTGTCAAGAGACTTTTTGTAACACTAATTGAAATGACAAGTTGACAAGGTGAGCTTCCAAACTAGACTTATGAGCTGGAAGTATCTCACATAAAATTACAAAGACTAAAGGAGTGTTTTTTGACTTAGTCTAATGACAATCTACTTTTGAGGCAATGGCTTCACAAATGTATGGGAATTTTACCTATTCTAAAGACTGCAAAGATGAAAACCTTAGAGTTTGTCTATGCTGAAAATGATTATGGATGCTAGAATTCAACTAAGATTTGCAACCTAAATACCAACTAAAATATGTAAAGATGGATTATTTGAGCAAATGTTTTCTGGATTTTGCATAGAGACCACTGAGAAAAGATTTCTAACAACAGATTCAGAATGGTTGATTTCGAACTAGAGTAGTAACAACTATTTTCCAAAGTAACAAGCAAATCTGCGATGTTTCAAATAGAAATTGTGTTGCAAAGAGAAAATGTGTTGTTTCAGATAACAGGTGTGTTGTAGATTTATCAAATGCATTTTTCTAGACAACGAATGCAATTTACAAAGGTAGATGTGTTGTTTTGTATAGAAAATATGTTCCAGAATAGTTAGATGCATGTTGCAGAGTCTCAGTTGCGTTGCAATTTGAACAAGGTCGAGTTTTCTTCCAATTTGACAAATTTGTGAAGTTGTCTCAATTTGATTATGATTTTCCAAATCTGACAAATGTGTTTATGTGTTCATTTGATCAACAAGCATTTGGAAAACACTTGGTTTTGTCTTGAATTATTGGAGACAAGCACATTGAAAGAAAGTACAAATCCTATGGTTGGCAAGGACTATATTCACTGGATTCCCACTTGGATTAACCAACCACGCTTATTCTTAGCGAATGATTTAGAAGCTTATCCAATCTAGCTCCCCCTTACACGACACTCACTTGTCAGGTCAACCAAGCTTTGAGTTCTCATGAATCTCTCATGACAAACTCTTCATCTCTACTAAGAACCATGAAAATGTGGGACGTCTTGAAAGGTTCAACCTCTTGCACTAGCATAATAAAAGGATTTTGGCGAACTAAACAAGAGGGTTTTAGTGAATACTTGGGGACATGGTACTTCGCGAGCATCCAGCAAGCCACTTAAGGCTTTAATCACTTTACTAGGGGATCTTATACATTTTACGGTAGGTACCCTTTTTCGAGTGACATTGTATAGCTAAGCCCTACATACCATGAGGACTTGGCATTTTAGTCTTATCTTTTTATATATCGGCCCAACTGAAAAACCTCTTTCGAGGCATGCCCCTCTAAAGATAACACAAAAAAAAAATGAAAACTTTTTTTTGATCATCCAAGATCACACAAAGGCACAAGGAGAGTGCATACACAAATTTTTCATTTCAAACTCACAAGATTGTTCATTTTAATTCCCAAATTTAAATATGTAGATGGTAAAGAAACAACCCCTAAGTGTTTTTAATTTTCAAGATCGCAGCAAGGCGCAGTGCATACACACTAAATAATTATCACTACACCACAAGACACTTCAAACACTCATTCATTTTAGCCCAGCTTATTATGAGACAAGTAAAGTTCTTTTTAAACCAATGCTATGAGAATGCAAGTAAATTTTTAGCCTTGATGAGTGTATATGCAAGTTGTGTTCGTTTTAATCCTCATGAGTATGAATGCAAGTTCATTTTAAACCATGAAGTGTGATATGCAAGTTGTTTTTGTTTGTGTTTTTTGCTTTAGGATTAAAAATATCTATAAAATCAACAATAAAATAAGGGTTAGTATCTCCTTCCAACTTGCCACATGCTGCCAACAATAGATCAATAACCAAAAATCCCTAACCTGCTAAAACAGATGCTCGGCACAAATGCATCGTTCACTCTATCAAATATGGTGTGAAATATCAAATGCATCTATGTGAAGCTCGAATGCATCTCTATGTTGTAGATGCATCATTCCCAAACATAGATGTGTTGTAACACGTCAAATGCAGCTCAGAAAATTATGTTTGCGGCGTTTTGTACCTGTACCTACAAAAAATGATGAAAAGGTCGTATGAAAACTACAAAATATTTTTTTGGCGTCAGGTTCACCAATGTAACTAAGGCTAAAATTTAGGTTAGCATAAAATAAAATGCATAAAAGAAACCCTAGCTAAACAATGAAGCACAAAGGAGGAAAAATCATAAAGAAAAGGAAGATTTCACCACACAGCCTTCATGCCCTCCATGATTGACCTCCATTGCCCTTCTCCATTTGCTATAAAATGATGTTTTCCCTCAGATTTTGAAGAGCAACCAAGACCAATGACAAAGACTCAAGCAAATATTGAAGGATTTCCAAATCAGGCAAGTTTGCAAGATGGTAAGAGACTCAAGAGATGTCCAAATGAGGCTGCCAAAGCCTTTTTAAAGACTTTCCATTTTTGGATGAATTGCCAAGATTGAAAGTTGACAAAGCCCTAAGATCAAAGGTTAAAATTGCATGTGACAACTAGCAATTGGGGTTAGGGCAAACTTAGGTCAAAATTTGAAATGAATGGCTCGGATTTGATTTTGTGAAAATCAAATCAAGGGTTAAGAATGCATGTGACACGGAGTATTGGGCACAGAAAAAGAGGTTAGTAGAGAATCAAATAAGAATTTAAAATTATTTGACTCAAGAGGTGATGTTGACCTTTTGAATTAAAGATTAATTTAATTCAAAAGTGGTGGGGTCATGTGACAGTAAATAATTATTTTAAATTGTTTACTTGGTGAGAAATTAGAAATTGGGAAATTTAAATAAATAACTTTATTTAAATTTAGAGAAAAGTCAATAAGACAATTAAATAATTAATAATTATTATTTAATTTGTAGAGAGAATGGACAAGGTGGACAATAATTAAATAAATTATGGGAATTTATTTAATTATACGAAGACATGGGGAATTAGTGGCGTATTTAAATAAATAAATAAAATTTATTTCTTTAAATAATCAGGAGGAAGTAATAGATAAATGCTAATTAAATAAATTTAGGAACTTATTTAATTATAGGGAGAGATAGGAAATTAGCGACGTATTTAAATAAAATGAATGTAATTTATTTATTTAAATATTCAAGAGGAATAAAAGATATGAATTAATTAAATAATTAAGAATTATTTAATTAATAGTTGATCTTGGATCACAGGACATAATTAAGTATTTTAAATATTGCTGAGATGAAATATGGAAAGAATAAAGCTTGCAGGCCTAGGTCAATTTTATGTGTCTACACATATTATCCAAGGGATTGGAAAAGGGTCGCCATTCCACGTCAATGTGACACTACTCCCCCAATGGGATAAGATTCGAGGTCTTAGAATAAGTTTTTATTATGCTTTCATGTTGATTTCATGTTAGTTTAATAGTTATTTATTTTATTGATGATTTTGAATATCTTTCACCCTTTTCGTCTTTCATTAACATCATTGGTCCAAAACAACTTAGAGAGCCCCTTTTGTCAAAATTAGAGTCAACTAGAGAGTTTCAACACTATAAATCTCAGCACACTTCTCCCATAGTTGACCCACAATTTATGGTTACAACAAGATCACAACACAAGTGGATCATGGAACAAACCAAAGTCACATCCACCAAAAATGATACTAACTCACAAAAATTTGATTCAAGGATCCATTCTACCCCCTCACAAAAACCACAAAATCCATTAGGACCATATGAGGTAGAAGGTGTCACAAACAACCCACTTGAACTTACTAAGGAAGAACTCTTTAAGTATAAACAAGATCATCAAACCTTAGAAAATGTGGCTCCAACTTTCATCACACAAACCTTGACACAAGAATTGAACCAATCTACAAATCAACTAACTCCATCCCTTATGCCAAGTCAAGCATTAACTCCTAGTCTTGTAACTAGGATTGCCACCAACTTTGGTCACACTCTTCCTTTAGAAGGAAACACACTTGTGGGTACTCAAACACCAACCTTCCCCAAAACAAAAGTTGGATAAAAACATTCGGTGCCCCCTCCCATTCTACCACTACCATTCTTGAGCATCCACACAAGCCACTTACATTCCATAACACCATGAAGACCTCAACATTTTGAGTGCAACCATCTTCATCCATCACCAAGAGTAGCACAAGTGTGCATAATTTTACACAAGGTAATGTGAACCAAGTGTCTCAAATAGGCAAAAAAAGGCAAGTTAACACCCTTACACAAATCATCCCTTAACACAACAAGGGAAATCTTCATCCAATCACCCAATTGGCTCATCAAACCCATTGGTTTCACAAAGCACATCAACCCCATCTATCATCAATCCAAATCAAAGCAACACATTGATCACAAACCCCATCAACCAAGGTAACACCTTGGTCCAAAAATGAACACAACAATGGAATCCCCAACACATCAGTCAAGGGAACCTTTATAATCTATTGACTCAAGGTCAAAATGTGTCATTGACATCAAAAATCCAAACGACACCCTCATCTTTACTGTTGGTTCCCCAAGCCATGCAAAATCAAATGGGGCCCCAAACTTACAGTCCTCCATCCCAATCAACAATCTTAGAAGGAATGTGGTAGCACAAAACAACCCACAACCCACTCATACCATGATCACTCAGACTCCATCTCACATATCTGAACAACAAAACACTTCCATATTATAGGAACAACAAGCTCATGCTCTATCTTTCCAACAAGCACAACAAGCCTATCAACATGCATTACAACAACAAAAAGCTCAAGATCAAGCCCTACAAGCATAAAAATATTATCAAAAAATGTTACAACAATCCCAAGTACAAGCCTTACAACAACAAGCGTTGCTAGTGTAACAATACACCCAACAAAAATAAATGCTTACGCAACAACAATAGGGTTTGTATTATAATCCCAAATAAAACATCATGAATCCAACAACACGAGGAGCATATACACCTCCACCCCTACCACCATCACCTTCACAATATCAAAATCCACCCTACACATCATATAACACCCCATCATATCAAAATCCCACTTACACTTCATTCACCATTTGATAGTATACCACATACGCTCCTCTACCAAATCTGCAAGATGATGTGTCCTTGCAGCTCAAGGCACTCACACAATAGATCTAGGACATTCAAATAGGAAAAACCAAGAAACCACTTATGCAACAGAACTTGTGTCCTTACCCATTCAATAGGAACATAGAGATGGTACCTTTCCCACCTAGTTTTGAGGTTCCAAACTTTGATAAATATAAAGGATATGGAAATCTAATGGATCGCATCAAATAATTCCACGTAGTTTGTAAGGAGGTGGCTTACAATGATTCCTACTTAATGTTCTTTTTCCCATGAAGTTTGGTGGGATTGACAATTGATTGGTTCTCACAATTGCCTCCAGGAATTAAAAACTTCCAATAGATAATTAATAGGTTCATAGATCATTTCTCCTTTAACCTAGGCATGGATGTAAGCTTAGAAGAGTTTTACACTAAAGAAAAACAAAGGAGAATCCTTCATGAATTTCCTACAAAGGTGGAGGCAGAGAGCTAGCAAGAAAAAATGGCCTATCCCTGAAGAGCAACAAGTTGGAATCATCATTGCTAATGTCGACCCAGATTTATCCTTTTAGTTAAAGATGCAATGTGTCACATCTTATGATGAGCTTATCTCTAGGGCCCTCAACATTGAGAGAACTCCCTAATTGCACAAGGGAGCACACAAGTGTATAAAGACAACTTCTCATCCACTAGTTTTAACGACAAGCCCCGCTTTTCGAACAAGAATAAGAATGTTACTGGTGATGGTTTTGTTGATGCAAAGGTGGTCTTAACTACTCCTAGGAAAGAAAAAACCCAAACCATAAACACACAACAACCATCCACACCACCATCAAACAATCAATCAATAATCAATGTTGCAAAAATTGAACGTGCACCACAAAGAACAAACAATGCTCGTAAACAAAAATTCACTCCCTTAGGGGAACCTATGGAGGATGTGTTTAAGAAGTTGATATAGTCTAGCCTAATCACACTCCTAGATTTCTCAAACTATCAAGTTCCACAAGTCAAACCTCCTAGCTATAGAGAGGGTCATTTTTTTGAATTTCACCAATACAAAGGTCATAACACACAAAATTGTTTTAGACTCAAACATCTAATACAAGATCTTATTGAACAAGGAGACATTGGGGTGATCTCACAAAGCTGGTTTACAATTTCTGAGAGGAACTGATTTATGCTGAAATCACATATTTTTAGAAAATATAATGATTTAAGCCTTTAAAGGTTCCATTTTAAGGATTCCAATTGAAGAGGCTTTGATCAAACCACCTTAGATCAAAGCCCCTTGGATATAACCTCTTTAGTTTTAAACCATACCTATAAATGAGTCTCCTTTGCATCTATCAAAATGCTGATAAAAAACCACTTTTGATTTACCTTTTGGGGGATCAAATGAATTCATTTAAAATTTATTTAAAATTATTATGGTATTCCTCAAAATGAGCTATCCCATGAATATAATTTTAATATGTTTTGGTTTTATTATGTATGTCTTTTTTTAGTTTTATTAAACATAAGTTTTTCACCGAAAATCAATCTCTTTGTTTTGCACATGTGGAAAAATAGAAAATTATCAAAATAAATTTTTTAAAAATATTTTCTTGCTAGGTATTGATGTCCTTGATCCATTAAAAAAAAAAATTGATACATACAGAAAAAGTTATGTTGTATATAGTCCGCCTATGTCTGAATTGCAATTGGTTTGACTTCGAAACTCTATTAAGGAAAAAATATTTAATAAAAAACTATGAGACCAAATGAAAGTGCTAGATATCGTAGCTACAAATCTAAATTCGAAAAAATTAGAATTTTATCCTTCATGCAAAAATTTTTATGTTGTATACGGTGAGCGTCACTTTTTAAAAATGTTGTTTTCTGAAGAAAAAAACCAGTTTTCATGGGAGATGGAAAAAGAAGTGCAATCTTATTCCAAAAATTTTGAAAAAAATATTTTTGGAATCTACAGACAAAATGTGATGAGACTCTAGTTTTCATCATCTTCAAATTCCTCATGGTTTAGCCGCTATAGGTGCCCGAAAGTGAAGATTGAGTTAAAAATAATAATTTCAGTGTCCAGTTTGGCCAAAAATTGTAAACCACTATTTTGGGATCACCCATTGATGTTGATCAAAAATTTGGGAATGAAAATTTAAAAAAATTACACAAACCCTATGCTTAATCATGAAAAAATAAAAGATTCGGGAAAGGCATCAACTTCAAACAACGTAAACCATACTCATGATACCACGGTGGGATATATTTGTGTTATTCATTCATCACAACATGAGGAATCAAACACGTATCGAGATACTATTTTAAAATAAAGCCCAAACCCATCAACAGTTTCTAGCAATATTTCATATCGTAATGGCATCAAGTATGTATCAGATTACAATATCTCTCCCACACATGACTTCATGATTGGGCATGTTGAAGAAGTTCCAAATGAGCAAGAAATATCCCTTATTACACCCATACCCACAAAATATTGTGAAGAGTCTTTTACCGATGATATATCATCCACCTAAGGATCATGTCAAGAAGAGGCTCTTGAGGATAACGAAAGTTACTCAAAATCGACTCAAGATCAAGAACCTCTATCCCAAAAGTTTCACCAAGATCTGAGGGACATCTTCCAAACCATTTTAAACTCTAAATATATCCTTGATATCACCCCTGAGATGTTTCTTTCTTATGGAAATATAGGCATTCTTCATCCAAAACAACAATCTCTCACTCTTGATATTTCCACACAAGAGCAAGCAATAGTCGAGATTATTTGATTCTTATAGTGATTGTGCATCATCGACATCTTTTAAATCAAAACCAACATATTTTAAAGTAGTATCAATAGATAACGATGTCATAGAATTGGAGCAAACAATTCATATTCTTAAACAACAAGAACCCATAGCAATATCATGTGTTCATGACATCAATGGCTATGGATCAGAGGATACATTATCAGGGCAAAGGATTTGATATTATCACCACCTTTACAACTCCAAGGGAAATCTTGTCTAGTGAAAGAATTAGTTCATAGGGGGCACAAAGGATCCTTATGGGGAAAATACTGTCAAAACTACAACTAGTTGTATCATGAATCATCATTCAACCATCATCTCATACACAAACTGGGACCAACATAAAAAGAAAGATTCCTATCAAAGAAAGAAGAAGATCATCGAAGAAAATGAAGCAGTAAAGAAAAAGGGACATGTCAAGTACAAATGGATACCAAAGCATAATAAAGAAAAGCATCCCAATGATACTCCATCAGTCAAAGAAACTATGGGAAAAAATCCAAAAGGGAAATGTATTCATCAAAAAAATCCTCAAATACAAAAGTAGGCTTCTCAAGAAAGGAATGAAGTATATTCAATGGTTGGCCCTAATTCCATGAAAACCTCTATTCCCACCCATTATTGCTTATTTTCCCAATTTTGGAGAGTCAAAGGTTCCAAACCATCAACCAATCCATCTCATATTCCTTCATGCATAACACCATACACTTCATTCATGATATCCAATTCTCGCATTGACCATGTGTTGGTAGCTACTCTTCATCATAAGGATTTTGAAGGCACTCTATAGTGATGTGCATACATAGACAAGGTTAATTCCAATATCCACACGACAAATCAAAGTTGCATTCAAGTGCTCGTATCTTAGTAAAGAAGCTCCTTCAAGAAGGGTATCATTTGCACATTATGATAGTGGCCTCTAGATCAGTACCATAAGGTGGTTCAACATGAGGGTATAATTTTCAAAAAAAAAAAACTAGAAAATAGTAAAAAAAAGTGTCCTCCAGTGAAAACCGCTCTGGTGGTGCTTTGGGCAAGTGCTATGATGAAAACCTAGTAAACAGGTGTCATGAGTAGAATCGAGTGTCTATATGATCCTTCTCAGACAAAAGCATCTCATCCTTGTCATGATAAATCCAATGTTTCCTCCATCCATCCAATCCATATTTTTCTAGATATTCTAGTTTATCTTGATCTTGAAAAAGATTCATTGTATACTTCAACTCTACTCATGGAAAACTCTTAACAGTCTCTTCACCATTTTATCTCATGAAGTCCCATAGCCCATATCTAGCATGCTAAAACTTTGTTGAACTCTTTGCATATACATTTACCTATCTTGGTTTGTTCATTACACTATGTAACATTGCTAGATACTGGGGGCAGGTTATTGTTCTCTTGTTTTCAAATAACTCTTGATCCATGTCTTATATCTCATAACATGGCATCGACATCATGATCTAGGTATTATTTATCTCATAATCTCTCGAAAATCCAAAAACATTAAAAACCTCATCAAAAATCCAAAAACACTTGCAAAATCAAAAAATTAAAAAACATCAAAATCTTGTATAGCCAAAATCCAAAAACATTCAAAAAATTGTAAAGTCAAAAATCCAAAATATCCAAAACACATCAAAATCCGTAAACAAGTCAAAACATAGAGAAAACCAAAAAAATTACCTTGTCAAACTACGTTGTCTCTGAGCTTGAACGTAGGCAAGGCCATCATTGATGTGCCCCTGAGACACCCTAGGTCAGTCCTTAGGAGTCTGTCATAATAAACTAAAATTCTATCAAGTGTTCATATCTCATCAATAAACTAGTCAAAGTCAGTCAAACTATGTGTTCTCTATGTGTATAATGTAAGCAAGGCTCATCTTTGATAAGCCCTCGAGGGTCCTAGGATAGTCTGATAGGTTTGGTTCTTGGTCAAAAATCAAAAAACCCAAAACATTTGAAACCTCAAAAAAACACCAAAACACTTGAAAATTCAAAAAAAAAACCCTAAACAATCTCAAATAACTGAAAAACATGAACATTCAAAAAGACCAAAAATAACCCCAAAACATTGAAAAATACCAAAAACATAGAAATATTCCAAAAAATCCAAAACCACCCATCCCATTTTGCTTACATCTGCTATAAACTTTCATCCATAATAAATCGATCATAACCCTCAACCTTTGGTAACACAAACAAGAAACAAGTGCAATAGTTCATCAAAAGTATAACCTTAAACGTCAAAAAAATCAAACTCTTGATCATTATCAAACATGTCAATTGAACCTTATATCAATGGCCTTTCAAACAACTTATCAACCTACCAACATCTGATAACACGTCCTAGCATGCATCCTTCCTACAATGGGAATTATCTTTGGCAATCACTTTGGATATTTATCCTAAGAAAAACACACATTTGGCAAGAGATATAGATAACATCAAGACTATTTATTTTTTATCTTGTCTTATGATTTTATCTTGTTGACCTATTATGAGGACCTCTCAATGATGTCTAAATGATTTAGAGAAAAAGGAATCGGCAATTGATCATTATCTTTCATTCATTGTGCTTGTGGGATGTTCTTGTAAAATAATCTTGGTGCATACTTGATTAGTTGTGTGTGGGGAGGTCGTTTGGAGTAGATTGTTAACTATTGCATATGCTTTGGTTTGAAATATTATGAACTTCTAAACTACATTCCAACGAGGTTTTTGTATGTCAAGGTGTGAACAAGGACTATCCTATTTGTTTGTAGAGTCAAATTCCACCACACTAGATACAACGCCATCATGGTTATCAATACCCTAATTCATCATGTCTATGTGTTATATCAAAAATAAGGAATGATGGAGAGTCCCAATCCCAAAAATGAGCAAATCATCATCTCATCACCATATCTAATAAAGTCTCAAAGACTCGTAGGCTTGTTGGACTTTTGAATCAATCTCAAAATCAATGGTTAATCCATTTATCTTATTCTTCTTATTCTTCTAACTTTACTAACGTTTCTATCCAAGTATCGAATATGTGTGATATATCAAAATATACATGAGGTGACCCATTGTTGATGGATGCCTATACATCATCAAATTTGTCTACATCAGATATTTGACCTTTCTAGTCCTCTTTGAGTTGAACTAATGTTCAACCTTTGTCACAACATTGACCCAAAATTACAATTTTTTGCTCGATCTCTTGAGGGGGAAGGGTACCAACTTAATTCCTTCCACTAGGGCAGCAGTGGGGCATCCAAAAAATCAAGATTTTTTAAAAAAATTATCTGAGTAGCAACATTAATTTGAAAGGTTTCAATCTTTGAACCAATGTAACAGGTACCTCACTTCAAAGAGGGGAAAAATGTAGACACTTAAAAATATCCTGAATGATACTACACACTCAGATCTAATCACTATCATTTCATCATGAATATCATCCTCTTTTTCCTATTTAATTAAATAAGCCTAATTATTTAATTAAATGCATCATTTTCATCTATTAACCTAATTGACTTAATTAGGTTAATTCATCCCATTTCACCTTCACCTCTCATTCTATTTAATTGAATAAATTGTTAGTATGAAAGGGGTACTTTATCTAACTAGTTCATTTTTTAGCTAGTTCTCCACAAAAGTCCTCTTCACACTAGCTTAACTTTACATAGGGATAAGGTGGTTGAGCCTTTAATGACATGAGTTGTCACACCTCATAGGATGACAAGACTTTTCATAATCTGGTTACATCTATCTCTCCCCTTTGCCTATATAATCAAGGCATTTCCTTTGTAATCTCAATTCTCAAGCTAAATTTAGCTTTGTATTCTTGAGAGGAGTATAGTTTATTCCTCATATTTTTGGTTTTGCTTTCCTTTAGTCATTAGATTCTTGGGTAGGCTACTTAGCAAATTTCACATGGTATTAGATCCAAATTTGAGTTATGGGTTAGCAATCCTTTAGAAAATCTAAGAGTGTTGAGCTTTTTTTCAAAAACTAAGTATGCTCTTCTCTTGCATCCTCGGATGATTTAGAATCAAAAAGGTGTGAAAAAAATATCAATTTATGGGGGGTTCATATATTGAATTATCAGTTACGAGTCTTCTAAAGCTTCTTGGAGAGATTATGAGCTCACCATTGAGTCCAAAGTAGCTGAGACATTCAGATCTGCCCTTTATTTCTCCTGAAACGAACATCGGAGGCTAGATCTGCAACAATTTGAATCAAAAGGTTCATTGCCAGATCCAACAATAAGCCATCGTTTCGAAGCATTTTAGGTCAAATTCAACCCTTCCATCGTTCTTAGAATGCCCGAAAACCATTAAATTGACTGTCAAAACGTCGATTTTGGACAAAGTTGTCAGGTGAGGCAAAAAAAGAATTCCAAGAAACCATTTGGCTCCTATGAACAAATCAATTTAGAAAATAATATTTTTTATTTTATAATAAAAATATTTTGTTATTGTTTGTTTTTTTTTTTGAAATTTTGATTTTTTTAAATTGCAATTTTTTTAATTTTTCAAAAAATAGAAATATATATATATATTATTTTTAAATTGAACAAAAACATATTTTAAAATACATTTTTTCTAATTTTTTTGAAAAATATATATATTTGTTTTTTTTTTTAAATTTGAAAAAATCTAAAAATATATATATATATTATTTTCTTAAAAAAAAAAAATCAAAACTTAAAAATTACAAAACAAACAAAATTAAAATTAATAAAAACAATTAAAAAAATTATTCCAGCTCTTTTGGTGGCTCTTTCCAAGCAGCCACTACCTCCATGCAAAAAGCTTCGGCTCTTTAAAAAAATTGCTTGCACTTTTACGCTCAAAAAACTTTAAAAATTTGTGCCCCAAAAATCTTGCCCTTATGGTGTGTTGTGCATGCCTTCGGCCATCGAGCTTTATAATTTTTTAAAAGTTTTTTAATATTTTTTAAAATATTAATAAATATAAACTTTTTAAAAAAATTGTCACATCTAATTCCATTTAATTCTCGACATAATTAATTTGGTCAATGTTTTGACTTTTTTAATATTTTTTAAAATTAAAAAATATAAAATTTTGACTTCCGAGGACGTTTTTAAAAAATATCATGTCAATACTATTTTAATACTTTTTTATTATTTTTTAATAAAAATTATAAAAATCTCATATCCGCTATAGTTGGAGGGGAATTTTAGCAGACAGGTAAATTGGCAGAATGCTAAATTTATCTTGCAGACTTCTATATTTGGCGGATACCTAATTTTGGTGGGTTGCTAACTTTGGTGACAGTTCCGCTAAATTTGGTAGAAGTTTTTCACAGCCCCTCTCTGTTGATTTTGAAGGTCAAGTTTGAACGCTCATAACTTGGGTTCCACAACTCCATTTTCAGTGTTTTTTTTTTATTTGAGGTTTTTTTTGTGTTCTACGCATTGGTGAAGACAGTTTCAAATTATGGTGCACGAAATTTTCAGAAATTGCTGATTTTTAGGGAGGACTCCTCACCGTTCTTATTTTACGAGCTTCAAAGCTGCATAACTTTTGCATACAACCTTGACTCGAGTTGATTCTTTTTTTGAAAGTGCATGATTTTTTGTGTATTTTGTGTTGGTGTTTTTTATTTCATATGAAATTGTACCAAATGTGTACTTTCAGCACATGCTCATTTCTTGAGGATTTGTAAAAACATTGAAATCCATAAATTTGTAACTGCACTAAATATAAAGTGTCAAATCATTTTTTTTTGGAGGGGTTCTTTGATTGAGTAAAGAAAGGGGGTCTCTTGTTATCTTTGTCCTTGAACATCTCTCATACTTTTTGCTTTGTTTTTCCTTCACTATGGGTACATTTAAGTTTTCATTACTCACGCCTTACAACTACAACACATGGCATCAAAATGCATGGAATTTCTTAATGCGAATAGGATATACACCTTATGTTGAGAAGAAGGTAACTGAACCCACCAATGATAAGGAAAAACTACTCTAGATGTTTGAACATACAAAAGCTCTTGGTTGTCTAAGGAGTTTAGTTTCATTTGATATCATGTTTTAGATTGAATAAAGTAAAGATTCACATGATGCATGGGACAAATTAAAACTCTTTATGGTACAACTGATAAAGTTCGTGGTTATCAAATTGACAATGAAATAATGAGTCTTGATCCAAAGTCTTTTGATAACATCCAAGATTATGTAACAAAGGTCAATGACCTTAGAGCACAATGTAAATCATGTGGCTTAGAGAAGAAAGACATTCAACTTTTCTATAACACTCTAAAAATTTGGAGTTCTGAATTTGCATCTTTTGTTTCTAGCTTTCACACTCATAGGTTGACAATGATATCTACATTCACTACACCTTCTTTTGCATCATTTTATAAAATGTTGATGCAAGAATAAGGTAAGCTTCTTTCAATGGGTCTTCTTAAGCCTTCACACTCACAAGCTTTGATGATTGGTCAACCAAAGGGTCGGAAAGAATCAAGGAAACCTAACAACAAACAAAATCAATTCAAGAAGTCACAAAGAGATCAAGCACAATCATCTTCAAGAACAAAAGTTTACTCCAACTCCTCCTCTTCAAAGGGGAATTTTCAAAAGAAGGAAAGGCCAACTTGTAGCTATTGCAAGAAACTTGGTCATGAGAAACATTCTTGTCATAAGAAGCAGATCGATGAGTTAAAGCATCTTCTCAAAAAGAACAACATTAATCTACCTTCTTTTGTTGCTCAACAATCCTCTACTCCTTCTTCCAAATCAAGTCAAGGGAAAGCACATGCACTCGTTATTACTAATTCTTCAAAAGAGTAGATTCTTGACTCAGGTGCATCACATGGGTTCTAGTAAAGAACAGTTTTCTTTGTTGGAGCCTTATTATGTGCCCCACGTTCTCATTGGGGATGATTCTCTAGTGGAAGTAATTGGGAAGGGTTCAATTGATACTGGTAGTGGTACATTTGAGGATGTCCTCTACATGCCTGACCTATCAACCAACCTTCTCTTTATCTACCAAATCACTCAAAATGGTAGAAAAGTTGAATTCACTCCAGATTTTGTTAGCATTAGGAATCTTGAAGATAATGTACTCCTTGCAGTTGGTAAGGCCAATCATGAGTCTCGCATGTATGTTTTCTCTCATTTTTTACCTGATTCACATTCCACTACATTGCTCACCCATTCAAATGTTGTCAGAAAACTATGGCATGGGCAATTTGGCCATCTCAATTACCGCTATCTTCAGCAACTCAGTAAATAGTATATGGTCACAGGTCTTCCTCAAATCAATTTTTCAAATGGTGTATGTTTAGGTTGTGCCTTAGGAAAACATCCTAAAGACAAGTTTGACAAAGGAAAGGCTTGGAGGGCTTCAGAAGTCCTTGAATCGGTTCATAATGACTTGGCAAGTCCTTTTCCATCATTATCTATTAGTAAGGCTTGTTATTTGTTCACCTTCATTGATGACTATTACAGATACACATGGGTATACTTTCTTTGAAACAAAGGAGAATTATTTAATAGATTTCAAGAGTTTAAGGCTCGTGCTAAGAAGCAATATGGAAAGTGTGTCAAAATTCTTCACATTGATAATGGCAGAGAATATGTGAACCATCAATTTGAGAAATTTTGTACTCTTAAAGGGATTTGCCATGACCGACTTGGGTCTCTTGCACTACTTTCTCAAGATCGATATCACTCAGACCTCTTCTAGGATCTCTCTTCCACAACCCAAGTATGCTCTTGATCTATTGTCACATTTTCATATGGTTGATTGTAAGCCTACACCGACTCCCTTTTTGTCTAGAGTTAAGCTTGAGGCAAAATGCTCCACACCACTAGTTGATGCTACTTTGTATTGTCAACTTGGTTGTAGCCTCATCTACTTGACTCATACTCACCTTGAAATTTCCTTTGCAGTTGGCATTATTTCACGCTTCATGATGAAACCACATGAGCTTCATTGCACTACATCTAGGGTACTCATCGGTATGGGATTCACTATGCAGCAGGCACAAGTTCAGACTTACTTGGATACGTAGATGATATTAATGATCGCAAGTCCACATCTGGCTACAGTTTTCACTATGGTTTTAGTCCCATTTGTTGGTAGAGCAAGAAGCAACATGCCATTTCTCTTTCTTCAACTGAGATTGAGTATCGAGGAGTTGTCAATGTTGCCACTGAGGCTATTTGGCTTCAAAATATCCTCATTGAACTTGGCATCACCTTTCAGAAGCCATTAATCATCTATTGTGACAACTAGAGTGCCATCTAAATCTCAAAGAACCCGATGCATCATCAACGAACCAAACACATCGAGATCCATATGCATTTTCTTTGGGAGTTGATTTAGGAGCAAGTCATTGATTTTCAATACTGTCCTACAGTGGATCAAGTTGTAGATATATTCACAAAACCCTTCATTGAGAGCAAGTATGTTCATCTTCGGTCTCTCTTGGGGGTGCGGCAAATCTCTTTTTGGGGGATCACTTAGACCTTCTTCATTCACCCTCTCATGGGCAGGAGTTTTTTCCCATTGGGTTTTCTCCTTCTTTATCATTGAGAGGTTATTATGTACATGGGTACCTCAATAGGCCTAGTAGTCGGGACCCCTATTTTCATCTTTGTATACTTCTCCCTAAGTTGCACTTAAGGGGGGTGTTAGTGTGAAAGCCAAAGGGGTACTTTATATAACTAGTTTGTTTCTTAGCTAGTTATCCACTAAAGTCCTCTTCACACTAGCTTAACTTTACATAGGGATAAGGTGGTTGAGCCTTTAATGACATGAGTTTCACACCTCACAACACTTGTCATAATCTAGTTACATATATCTATCACCGTAGCCTATATAACCAAGGCATTTTATTTGTATTCTCAATTCTCAAGTTGAATATAGTTTAGCATTCTTGAGAGGAATACGGTTTATTCCTCTTCATATTTTTTTTTTTGCTTTCCTTCAGTCATTAGATTCCTGGATAGGCTACTTAGCAAATCTCACATAAATCAAATTATTCAATTTAAACCCCCTAAGTCCTCTCATTTAATTAAATAATCCTAAATCATTTAAGTAAATGTCATTTACAACCCCTTTTTCATTAAATAAACTAATTATTTAATGGATATCCTATTATTCCTCATCTTGCACATTAAAATTTAGTTTTAATTACTAAATTGCTAATTTACTCACCCATCCACTTGCATAGGGAATATTCCAATTCCTTTTGCCTCTAAAAATGGAATATTCTTTCCTAACAAACTTTGAAAGCTCTTACAAAGTGTGTTTGTTTAATCATTATCATCCATTGATGCTTTCTTTGATCCATGTGACCTTTTATTCTCATCCATTGTTGATAATCCTTGATCCATGTTTTACCCTTCATTCATTATTGACCATTGATTGATCAAATCGATCTCAACCATTGATTCTTCATTTTCTCTCCTATAAATGCATCACTATTTGGAGAGAAATGAATCCATCTTTTGATAATAAAAAAGTTATGTTTTTGAAATTCATACTCACTTGCATCTATATTTATCATTTTTTGAGCGCTTTAGATTAATCTTCATCCATATTAGCTTAAGCATCCATTAATGGCTTCCATTTTAGATTAGCTCACATCCATTTTAGCATAGTTTACATCCATGGATTGCATCTTTGAATGTTGTTTCCATTTAGCATAGATTGCATCCATCTTCATCAAGCATTTTAGCATCTAGCACTCATCTTCATCAGATTAAACTAGTTGTGCATCCATGTTTCATTCATATTTCATCAATTTCATTGATTTTCTTCAATAAAAATGATTGAAACAACTCATATTATCCAAGGGATTGGGAAAGGGCTTCTATTCCACATCAATGTGACACAACTTCCCCACTGGGATAAGATTTGAGGTCTTTGAATAGGATTTTATTATGCTTTCGTGTTAATTTCATGTTAGTTTAATGGTTATTTAGTTTCTTGATGATTTTGAATATCTCATTGGGATCATGGCTTATTGGATTAAATATGCCTCAAATTTGTATGCATCTGGTGTATTTAACCTATATTATGACTATGGTCATAGTAAGTATGGCAGATTTTATGACAAATTCTATGACAATTGTAAGGCATATGTCATAGCTATTATTAGCATAAGGCACAACACTTGTTGAAGGTTTTGTAAATGGGGTAGCAAGCTAAGTGGGCTTAACCTTGGGGGAAACTTTGTGGTTAAGCGCGCTTGAGCTGGAGCAGTACTGGGATGGGTGACCTCCCAGGACGGACCAATGCTTCACCTCTGTGAGCATCACCTAGATGCAATGAGTGCTAAGTGGACCATTCATTATCATGACAGATGGGTTCTTGTGAACCACTACTCATGAATCATGGGTCAATGAGTTTGACTCGAAAACTACACGATTGAATCCTGATAGCAATATCATAATTTGACACATTGTGGAAGAAACCTCCTACTTATCTATTATTAGCATATTTTAGGCCCCCAAGCTTGAGGAGGAAGAATCAAATCTTGTGACGGTTGTAAGAGGTGTAAGGGAATATTGTACATGTTTTTGAATCCTATGTATGGTGTGGGAGATTGTTCCATATGGATTTTGATGGCCATCCTCTTCTAGATGCTTCTCTTTGCTTGTATCTCTCTATATATTGTATGCCTTGCATTGTAGAATGCATAGTTTGTTTATAGTTAAAGAAGTTTTGCTAGATTGACTCTAGAATAGGTGTTTGTTTTGAAACACTTATAGTTGAAGAATTTTTGTACTTGGAGCTGCATTGTAATATCTATTTGATATAATATAGAAGTATTGTGCTTTTGGAGAGTGCGGTTTTTTACTTGAAAGGGTTTTCCCCACATATATATGGTGTTATTTGTTTATGTGTACTTGTTGTCCTATCTCTTTCTTTCTATGTTATTCTCTTTTTGTAATTGTATAAGGTGTTAGTAGAAATTTTGTGTAACTCTCCCCTACCTAGATTAGTGTAGGAAGCTATTTCTTCTCACATGTCTTCCTTTTAAGTTTGTAGGTACTATTGTGTTGTCGGAATTACTCCAAATCTCTAGTTGGTGATACTCTTATAAATGCTTACTCTACAAGTGTATTATAACTTTATTTATATTACTGAGTAATACATTTGGCCGGTTGGATTGTGTATTTATTCTCTCGAGAGGGTTTTCCCCGCATACATCTGTAATGTGGTATGATTTTTATTTATGCTTTACATTCTTTTTCTTATTTTTGTAATTGTAAAGATATGAAACTTGCATAATACTCTCCTCTAATATTAGTTTAGGAAAAATTTATGCATACTATGTTTACTTTAAAAATAACCATGCTAATTTTGAACGTTTTGATTAATGGTTTGGGTTGGCAACTAAGCTTGTCAAGATAATTGAGATTGTTGATGCTTATTTTGTTCTTTTGATTCTTGGTGCCTTTTGTCTTAGGTAGTTGATAAAATCTAATTATTGAAGAGTTTCTCTCTTGTGGTGATCACTTTGGATTACATAGGTTCACTAGCACCATGAAACATTATATCATGCTCAATTTTATTAATCCTATGGAAGGGTAGAGGGTATAGGATGTGATCCATCTTGTCACACTCTAGCATCAAGATTAGGTATTCCTAATATTTAGAAAGGTGAATCATTATATATATCCCAAACCCTATTTTTAATGGGAATAATATGAGTCATTTTTTCATACTGTAGAATTAAGATTAGGCTTTCCCAATCTTCAAAAAAGTGATCATTAAATATGTCTCTAATTGTTTTGCTAATGGGAATATCGTTTCTTAGAATGTTATAGTCATAGCTATAGGTATTCCTTTAAGGTCTAATTATATTATCAATGGAATAATTAGAGTATATTACTATTGATCTCTTAAATCAACAAATACATTATTTGTACTATATGTATCCACCTTATGTTCTTGTAGATAAGATTTAGTAAATTTTCTAGTTTCTTTTGTTCTCCATGTAGCCTACTATCTACATCTAGCCCACTATTTTCTTGCATGAGTTACATTATCCTCTCATTCTTGGAAGTATCTAGAATATCTCCTCCTCTATATTTTCAACTATCTCCTTTTTATCTTTGTATATCTCCCCCTATGTTCAATCAATTGATGTCGATAGCATACATACAACTTAACAGACTAATGAATCCCTTATTAAGCAATTTATTGTACTAGATGTGCTTTATTTAAATTTTCAACTAGGGAATCGTAATCTTGAAATGATGTTGGCACTATATGTGCAGCTAAGAATCCTAAAGCTTCCTAATTGATTGTGTATAGACAAGCAATAAAAATAAACCTAATTGAAGCAACATAACTGAAATAACTATATCTAGAAACAAATTCAAATAAACAACAATTTATGCAAGTAACTATAATAATTGATACAAGTAGCTATTTGTACACGAACAATAACTTAATGACTCGCTATGTTCTAATTCAATAATAGTTAATTGTTTATTCAACAACTCAATAGACTATAAATCAAAAAATATAATTCAAAAATTTATTCTACTACAACTAAATATTTTAAACTACAATGGATATTGCAGTACCTCAAATGGTCTTTGTTTGAGTTGCTGCAATCCCACAAATTCCTTTTTTAAGTCCTAACTTAGAGATTCATGAAAAATGATGTCTTCTTTTTTATTGCAAATTGAACATACACAAACTTTAGAATAGAGTATTTGACTAGAAACACTTATATTCATATCTATTTCATACAGAAAATCTAGCTATTTGATCTTTTACAAGATCAAACATATATACAAGATCCTTGAGAGTCCCATTATTTCATAACTGAAATAAACTATACTTGTAATTGCCAACTCTCCTAAAAACATAGGAAGACGACTAGGTCTTAGTTCAATAGTAAAATAATAACTAGTGTAAGTAAGAGTGTAAGAATTTGATAAGGACTCTACACCAATTAAGAAGATGATTATAACTAAAGATGTTCTTAATAGGACAAAACTTATTGCAAGCCACTAACCTATGTTAGAACAAGTCTCTTCTTTCCTCCAAGATTCATTAATAAAAAAAGTGAAAATATGGAATGATCCATGAATAAATCATGTTCACACTCTTTGACCATCACTTGCATCAACTTCAGAAAAATGCATGTATTATAATACATTACCTCCTTTGATTGCGATGAACTAACATCCTTTTGTTGTGTGTTGAAAATCCTTTTGCTACGATTTGACATATCCTTCGCTACAGGGGTGGTTTATTCCAAAGACATATTTCATCATTCATAACTATAATTAATCATAAAAATCTATTAAATTCCATAGAAATTCAAGAATTCACACAATCATTCATCAATATAATATACTATCTTTAATGCTTTAAATACTTAAAATATATGAAAAGATCTGGAAATGTCTTTGAAAATTATCAAGAATATGGTGAAAAGTATGAAACTAAAGCAAGGAAAATAGGACATTTTTAAGGATCATCAATCTTCAAACTAGGCTTGTTTCAATAGAGTTACCACTCTTCGCTTAGAAGAGAAATATATGCCTTAAAAATAAATTTGTAAAAATTATCTTGATTGGAAATAGTATAAAGTCTTTTAAAAAAAATCACATCACTTTGTCCTCATCTATGGTACCATTCTATTAATTTTCAAACATGTGGCTTCATAAATCTGAAAGACTTGTGCTAACCTAGGTGTGTCATCAATGGTCAAAGCAATGCTTATGATTATAATGTGACATCAAAGTACTAATAGATAAGGATGAATATATCCAAGGTTCTTATTTAAGATCTACTAGACCAAGGGGTGTTACCTAAGGTTTGTTTCTTGAAAATATTAAAAAAAAGCAATGATGAAATGAACCTTGAAAAAAAATCATATTCTAGAACACATGAAACTCCTAGATAATTTTTAATAAGTACAAATGTGATAGTTTACCTTGGACCAAGGGTGTGACATCTTTATGAGTAGGTGTGAAAATCATGTGGATACTAGGATATAAGATTATTAACCCCTTAAGATTTGTGATACATTATCTCACTTCACACATGAATGTAGTGGTAACAATAATACATATTTCAATATGAATAACCATTGTGAGGCTTTCAAAAACTTTTTAGTAGTAGGATATTCAAACCAAAGTAATGTGGAGGGAAAAATAGCTCTAGAATTGAGTTTTTTATTAGAGTAAAATAAGGTTTTGATGGGACCTAAAACCCATTACAAGCGGGTTTTGAAGGGACTCGAAACCCTTTCAAAACAAAGAATGTTGCTAAATAAATAATCCACATAGCAACAACAACCTAAGAACAACAACAACCAAAGGATAAGCAAGACAGCTCAAGCTGCAAAAAATAGGTTTTGAAGGGACCTTAAACCCTATACAACCAGGTTTTTGCAGGGACCTTGAACCCTAACTAACCATGAACACAACCTAAATCAGCCAAGCCATAGCTAACCAGACACTTAGAATAATCAAGTTTGAGCCGAGGAAATTAGCCAATGTAATGGTGCAAAGCACCCACATACCCCTACTTTGCAAAACTTCCATCACATCCAAACTCCCCACCTCAACAGGGGAGTTAGAGATCACCATAGAGCACTAAGAAGCATTGGCCTTCTTACAACACCCTCCATCCCAATTCGCCAACCCAAACTCCACCTCTATACGAGAGAGATCCCCTCTATAGGAGAGGATGATATTAAAACCTTTACCACCAAAGTCACCACTCTCCTGCACACCCAAGCTCCACCTCAATAGGAACCAACATAAGAGAAGAGAACTTCCCACCAAAACTACAACATCCAACTCCACCTCAATAGGAGAGGCTCCACCTTAATAGGATTATTCTTCACCTCAATAGAAGATGCCAATAGAATCCAATATGAAGAAAATACCCCAATAGAAAGGTCAAACACAACATCCTTTGGCATTAGGAGGGCTTGGAACTTGAAGAGAGACTTTGAAAGCATTCCAACCATAAACAATAAAAACACACACATCTGAGCCTTCAAGATAGACATTTGAAATAGCTTAGCCAACTTACAGTACTAAAAAATTTCCCCTTTTAATCTAAACAACTTCATATTTGAAAGGAGATCAAAATATCCTTTTTACAAAATAAAACTTCTTGGGATATTAGAAAAGATTTAGAAAATAACCTAGCCATCAGGACAAAGCCATCAACAGTGACCACAAAGGCACCAAATGGCACCATTAAGCAGAAACATATCCCAAACACTTCAAGATCCTCAAAAAAGACCAAGGATAAAAGACCAAGCTCTAAAACAACATAAAGGAAGCTCCTAATCAAGGAACCAATCAAAATCTTCCAACCATAAGCAAACCCCATCAACAAAAAATTCTTAACAGACCAATAGGGGTACCAAACCATGAAAACTCTAGAGAGAAGCCCTTCACCAACCAAGGAAAAAATAGAACAACTCATAACAGCCTCCTCAACATTAGCAACAACTGCACCCATAACTAGAGCACCAAGAAAGAGGATCCCAACAATAAAATAGACCCCACAAAAAGGGCCACACATAACCAAATACCCCAAAATAGGAGCACAAGAGGCAACACACAAAAGAAGAATGGGAGGGCCAAGAAAGCTTGCGAAGAAACACAAAAGGGAGCTGGCCAAAAACATTAAGCTCCATAATCACCCCAACAGGCCAATAAAGGGTAAAATATAGCCAAAAAAATTTTGAACCCAATCTCTTCACAAGAAAACCAGAACCCACACAATTCGCTAAAATGATAGTCTAAAAAAACACCCAACAAAATAATGAGAAAATAAGGGAAACCCTCATAGGAAAAATGAAGGGATCTAACCAATCCATTAACCACCCCATCCTCCTCAACATACCAATCAAGAATAAGAGATAGCCAAAACTCCAAAAACACTCTTGACTCAAGAAAACCATACCTCACCCCAAACGCCAACACAAAAACCTCATGCAAGAAAGAAGCCTCATGCCAAGTGAATAAAATCTTGCATGAAGAGAAGCCTGTAGTAGCAAAAACTAAGGAAGTTTCAACATCAACTGTAAGCTCCAAGCAGCTAACAACAACTTCTACCGATTGCAACCCTTCTATTGTCAGCAACCCAATGGGAAGATAAGGGAAACCTCACAGGAAAAATGAAGGGAGTCGACTAGTCCATTAATCACCCTATCCTCCTCAACATACCAGTTAAGAATAAGAGACAACCAAAACTCCAAACACACTCCTGACTTAGGAACACTATACTTCACCCCAAATGCCAACAAGAAATCCTCAAGCAAGAAAGAAACCTCACGACAAGAAAAGGAAAGCCTCCACGAAGAAAGGCCCATTTAAGAAGCAAAAAACACTAGTAGAATATGGCAAATAAATGACTACATGACTAAAAAAATTACTCACGATAACTAAAATTGACTAAATTCTACTCATTTTTTGCAACAAAGCTATAAATGACTAATTTCATCATCAGATAAAATCACAGCTATAAATGACTAAATAAATGACTAATTTTTTGTATCAAACTTTGTTTTTTGAGAGAAAATATCCCTAGCCATCAATTTAGGCTTTAGCCGACACTTATGCATACAAATATATATATATATATATATATATATATATATATATATATATATATATTATAAATGTGTAACAAAAATCAAACGATATAATTAAGACCACCATTTTCCCACAGTTTTTAACTACTACTTAGTTAGAAGAAATAGTCTGGGAAAACAAACAAAGGTTGAAGGGTTTTTAAGATGGAGATATTGAGTAGTAGTTGAAGGGCTTTCCCAGTGGAGGAATCTCCTACCAGCAGTGCTTCAAAGTACAGGTCTAGAATGTGGCCAAATCTATCCTTCTATTAGACAACTCCCCACTTAGAAGTATGTCTTGAGGATTTTGAGCTTTTTGCTATGGATCGTCTCAGAGGTAAGCAAACCATTATTATTATTATTTTTAATTTGGATGTGTACGTTATGCCTATTACATATTTGAAAAAATTGATGTTGGGTCTTTTCGTGAAGTACTATTTGGCTATTTGAATTTTATGATGCTGGTTGTTTTGTTACTAGAATCTAGGTATGTTTAAAAACTCATGCTCGATATTTTTTTATTTGTTGTTTGGGTATTTCGATGCTGGGTTTTCACTTGAAATGGGTATTTAAAAAAATGGTACTAGATATTTTTCGCTATCGAGATAAAAAAATTTCTAAGAAACAAATGAGGTATCAACCTTTTTTGGTATTACACATAGTTTTCTAAATTTTGATTTTGTTATCATTTATCCTGGGCATTAAAAAAAATTGATGTTCGGTGAATCCTTTGTTATTGACTATCTTGGTATTTAAAAAAAGGACGTTGGGCGTTTTCTTTATATGGTTATTTAAAAAAACTAGTATTGGGTAGTTTTTCACTGTCGAGTTAAAATTATTCTCACAATTGGACAATGTCTCAATATTTATGGTATTGCAACCTCACTAATCCACTAGAGTTATGGTTTATGTTTCTATGGAAGCCTAGGATTTGTACCCTAGTCATGCTCTTACCAATGCTTCTATTTGTATTAAAAAACAACCTTACATCTTGGGTCAAAAAATTAGTTGTCTTGACAGGGTGTTGTATGATCTTGGATTGTATCCTAGAGTGTGTGGGAAGCTTGTGTTTGATCATTGAGGTATGTAAACCCGATCATTAAGGTGTTTGATCATCAATACTTCCCATAATGGTTATTAGTAGATCACATTATTATAGTTTGTGGTTACCCAAGATTTCATTCAAGTATGTAACAAACTTGGTCTATAGTTTAAGTTTTACACTTTTAAGTAACATTCATAAGGTTTAGAAAATCTTGATCACTCTCTAGAATAGCCCATTAAACATAGGTTGTGCTTGAATGCACTGCATAATTGATATAACACAACCACTTTGCATATCAACCAGAGTTATAAGCTCTTTATTACAACAAGAGGTAATCACTCTTGGATCATGCTATCATTACATCGTAACCTGTTAAACTTGAAACAACCTAAATACACCCCACAATTTTTATACCACAGGTGCATCGAATGTATGTTGGAGTAATTGGACACCTAATTATGATGATAGTGATTTGTACATGAATTGTGCTCATATGAGTGCCTCCATTTCTATCACAACATATCCACATTAAACTTGGCTCACACATGAATGCATCATGTATTTGTTATAGCACAATTGTACCATATGACCAATAGAGTTATGGATCACATAATTATAGTCACAAGAATTTGTTCCTCGATTGTGCTCTTATGGTGATTCCATTACTGTTACAACATAACCCTTTGGACTTATATTGCTCAAATCCTTATATTACTTATTTTCTCTTTGGATGGATGGCAATTCAATGGCAAGGATTTGTATGCAAGTCATGCTCATATAAGTGCCTTCGTCACCATTACACAATAATACATTGGAATTTCATTTCTTTAACCTTTACATTATTTTTTATTGTTAGGGTTTCTTAGTGATTATTTCATTTCCACGTGGAATATTGATAAAAGAAACCAAGCAAAAAATCATTTTGTTTTTAGTTAACACCTACTAACATACTTTTGGAATAAATGTTTGATTTCATTACTTCGAGTGTGAAATATTTTATTTTTGCTTATAATACATTCATTGAGAGTTGTAGTAGAAAGCTTCTTATGTTGAAACCCATCCTATAAACTTTCTTTAAGCTACAATTAGGAGGATTCATGGATTTTTGTGATTTATACATCTTTTGTTTTGATAGTAAATGACATTGAATTCTTTCTAAAACTAAAATGATTTATTAATTATGGTTTTATGATGATTAAATGTTTTATGTAGAAGGGGTTAATATGTGGCATTTTTATGTGCAAGAAGAATAGATTGTGATGCAACATTCGGGTATGGATTGTCAAGCAAACATGGATTGCTATCAGTGGCATAACCAATTTGGGTGGTACACTCTAGGAGTTCATATAAAGGAGGATCCTAAGATAAAGAAGTACCAAGAAATCGAGTATTGTGCATGCAACGAAGGAGAGTACCTTGAGCCGGTGAGAAACACTTCCAAGTGTTTTCAATAGGAAGCAGAACCTGAGTGTAGGAATACAAACGTTAGTGGACTGAAACATTAGTTTCCACCCGATTACATCTTAGGAGTTAGTCGATTACTCCCTGGGTTCCTAGTTGATCACTCTAAATATCTGACAGAGAAAGTTCCTACATTCTAAAGATAAAATCATAAATTTGGTTGGTCCAATTTGAGGTCTTGATATTATTTTGAAAAGTCCTGAAAGTTAAAACTATTAAAGAAGTTCAAGTTTATTGACTTATTCAGAAGTCTTACTGCCAGCTATCATTCACCACATGTCTTATATTGATTTTTCCTTTGATTTCTTCTCATGTGTCTATTAAATTTCCCAAGATTCTTGTTCTTATAAAAGACTAGGAGATGTTTCATTTTAGTAAAGTTCAAAATTTGTGAATGTCGGGATTATTGAATTAGGAGCAATGAAGTCGTTGGTTGCTACAGGAGCTAGGGTTTCGACGGGTCTGGGCATGACTATAGGATGCCCACCAAAATGTAGGGTTTCAGAGGTGCGATTTGGCATTAACAGACATAAGACTATGTGACTAGGGGAAATGAGGTATAAACAGGGTGTTGAATGCCACAAATCTAGCTTTAGGGAGAGAGTCAGCGGATGTCGGTTAGGTGTTTCTCAAAATTACCATGTAGGGCCTCACCTCTTGGTGTCAGGTAAGACAGGGAAGACCACTCCGGTGTTGATTTCTTTGCAGGCTAAGCTTGAAGATGAGGTAACTCATAATGTCAAAGTTTTTTCAGAACTAGGTTTGATTAGATGCTTCAGGGGTTTTTGGCCACGTTTATGTTATCTCCATAAATGGATCTCTAAACACTGGGAACCCATTGTGGATGGTTGTATTCAAATCTACCCAGTTGTGAGAGGTTATTTTATTGTTGTTTTTGAATCTGTGAAGGATAGAAATAAAGTTCTATGTGATTATTTTTAGAGTTGGGAGGAAAAATTTATTGTCTTTGAAGCCATGGCATCCGGCTTTTAATCCTGTAAAAAATACTTTTGATAAAGTGCCATTGTGGGTGAGACTTCCAAACTTTCCTCTTCATTTTTGGTTTGAGTCTTGTTTGGAGGCTATAGGAAACTCCTTAGGGAATTTTTGATGATTGATGATGACTCCTCAAACCTTATGCATTCTACTTACACCCTGATTTTGGTGGAGATGGAAGTTGCAAAGACTCTTCCAGAAGAGATTTCAATCAACACTTCTAAATTATGTTGGATGCAACCCTTGGACTATGAAGGGGTTTCATTTCATTGTAGAAGATGCTTCCAAACTGGGCATTTGGCTACGCAATGTGCAAAGCCCATAGTGCCTAAACCAACTACTTGGTGGAAGGATGTGTCACACCTACATTATGCAGTGGAGAAATGGGGTGAGAAGAAGGAAGAGCAAGGCAAGAGCTACTCTCAGGTTGTGAGTGACTCGAAACCACATCAGTCAAATGGGGGGGTCAGGTCATGCTAAGGTGCCTACCTCGAACTGTGTTGATGTAGTGAGGGTGGATGAAGTTGTGGCTATACAAAACCACTATGGTGTTAAAACTCTGGAGTGTAGGGAGAAATCAGGGTCGGCGAGGGTCCAAGAACTGGGGGAGGTGAATAGCACCTCAGAGGGTCAGTGTGGAAAATTTGTGTGTGGAGAACATGGAGAGGTTTGGACACAACATGACACATCTAAGGAATGGCAGAAGGAGGCTACAAGGATGGAGGAGGGATGGAAGGTTGTGAAGGGGAAGAGAGATAAGAAGGGAAAGAAGGAAACATTTGGCATGGTCCTCCGATCATAGACTAAGGGAGGAACCAAAGGTAAAGCACAAGCTTGAACTGCTCGATGTCATTACTGGGGGGTTTGTGGTTTGTTGTTTTGGGTATTGGTCTTTTTGTCAGTGTCCTTTTCTTGGGGAGATGGTTCCCCTTATTACCATCCTTATTTTGGGGCGGGATAAATCCCAGGCTAATATTAATAAAATAAAATCTTATTAACGATAAAAAAAAAATTATGAATGTCGAAGAACCAAATTGTAAGGATTTTTCTTTTTAATTATACTTTCTGCCATTTGGCTTGATACAAATTATTACTTTAGAATTATGGTATTTGTGTTCTTCTAATGTTTTCAACCCTCATTTTAGGGAAGATCTTTTAAGATGGTCCTTCTAGATGGAGACTACACTTTTCTGCTATATGCTCTGTCTAGAAACACCAGAAGCTTAGGTACTGTCATACTCAGAGAAAAAGTAGGAGTGATGCAATGATGAGATACTCATTTTTGGAGATTTGGTTAAAAATTTAAATTTTTGGCTATGTGCAGAAAGAATGCTCATGGAGGAGTGAAAACTTCCTTACAAATCAATTACCACAACAAAGTTTGAGGTGAATTGCACCTACTATTTTATGTTGATATGGATATGTTCTAACCTATAGTTAATTGTTGTAGCATAACAGGTAGGCTAAATAGTTGTTCATATACCATTGTTTCTAATTCAAAATTGATATACCTTATTCAAGGAGCAAATCATAGGGGGGTCTATACATAAGACACCATTGTTTCAAATTCAAAATTGTAGGCTCTTTCACAATTGTTTGCTTCATTTATTTGATCTAAGGGAACCTGATGTATAGAAGATGATCTCAAAATCACAATAAAATCCTTTATTCTGGGAAGATTGTTCAGAATCTTCCCATCATAACAATGAACAAAAGCATCAATCATTAACTTGAACTTTGCAAGAGTTTCATCAAATTATACTTTTCCACTCTCTTTTCCATTCCAAATTTTATTCCCAATTTCATCCATGTAGAACTTCCTTAGCTTGTAGATCCTGTTGTTAGCCATAACTTTACCAAGTGTCGAGGATAGCTTCAAATTTTTACCCAAGCAACAATTGAAAAAATTTGGCCTTACCAAATACAATGTGTTGAAAATCTCTTTGAAGTTATTTCGAAAAAGAGTTCCAGAGAGTATAATGCGCAGTTTTGAATTAACCTTTTTACATGAATTACATATCTTTGATCAGCTATTTTAAGCTTGATGACCTTCATCAAGAATGAATAGACCTAGGCTCTTTAAAAGCAGTTTTACAATATGCTTAGCCTCTTCAGGAAGGCTCACATTTGTCTCACAAGTTAGGTATACAAAAATATTGTAGCCAATAACAAGCACACTTTTTCTTCTATGCCACTCACGAAGCATCACCAAACGCCTCAAATGTTTCAAAAAAAATTCCCATGATTTGGTTGCTCTTAGCTAGTTTTAAAATCTCTTCATATTCACAATTTGAATGAATTTCATTCCAAAAGGTCCTTGATTTGTTTAGAATTTAAATTGGAATGTCAATACTCCACTTCTAAAAGAGAGTTCAAGAAGTGGAGTATTGATATTCTATTTTACATGCTAAATAGATCAATGACCTTTTGGAATGAAAATCATTCAAATTGTGAATATGAAGAGATTATACAATTGGCTAAGAACAACCAGATCATGGGAAAAAAATTGAAAATTTTAAGGTGTTTGGTGATGCTTTGTGAGTGGAATAGAAGAAAAAGTGTACTTGTTATTGGCCACAATCTTTTTGTATACCTAACTTGTGAGACAAATGTGAGCCTTCCTGAAGAGGCTAAGCATATTGATAAACTACTTTTAGAGAGCATAGGTCTACTCATTCTTGATGAAGGTCATCAAGCTTGAAATATCCGATCAAAGATATGGAATTCATGCAAAAAGGTTAATTCAAAACTGTGCATTATACTCTTAGGAACTCTTTTCCAGAATAACTTCAAAGAGCTTTTCAACACATTGTATCTGGTAAGGCCAATTTTTTTCAATTGTTGCTTGGGTAAAAAATCAAAGCTATCCTCGACACTTAGTAAAGTTATGGCTAATAGTAGGATCTATAAGCTGAGGAAGTTCTTCATGGATGAAATTGGGAATAAAATCCAGAATGGAAAAGAGAGTGGAAAAGTAGAATTTGATGAAACTCTTGCAAAGTTGTTAATGGTTGATGATTTGGTTCATCATTATGATGGAAGACTCTAAACAATCTTCCTAGAATAAAGGATTTTACTACGATTTTGAGAGCATCTTCTATATAGCAGGCTATCTTAGATTAAATAAATGAAGCAATGACTAAGAGTGTATGTGCCCTATATTTTTCAACCCAAATGCGTCTTTCAATTAGAAAGAAGGTATGTCATGAAATGTTTATGCCCACCCAAAACTAAGCCTTACAAAGAATGACTGGACCTATGCAAAATACCATAAGCTGCTTCAAAATGTTATGATCCAGCACAAGAGCAAGCTATTAAGAGGGACTTGGCTTTTACATTGGAATCTTTATGATTATATACACAACATATTTTTTGCCACTGTTTCAAAATACACATTTATGATAATATTCACATAGCAAGAACCTTGAAAGGATAGAAAATTTTCTCTCATTCTTCCTAGGTCACTCCTCAAGAGCCCATATCAGTATTTGTGGGCTCTTTATAATAACTTATCCATTGATGAGAAGGCTCCCCTCATTTTCTAATGGAATAAATAATCATCTGCTCTGCTTGAATGTGTAAAGTGATGTAGCATGTTCAATGTCACAAGGCACAATTTGAGAGCAAAACTTGAGACTTGATATCCATAGAATCCAACTTGCAACATAAAATGCAAAACCAACATCCCAACCAAAGCAACTTAGCTTTAATATGCACTGTAACCAATGTTTCATAAAGGTGGAATTGAACTAACTTTTGGGGGTCCCCTGAATAGCAAGCATACACATACACAAATTGTTGTGGTAGTTAGCAAGGAGAAAACAAATGGAAGATCCATGGTTCCATGATAGCTTTTTCATCCTTGATACTCTCTTGGAGGAAAATCTTGCACACACACCACATTTCTGAGGAAGCTTAAGTACTATTTGTTGAGACAAGTTTGTGTCTGAACCAACTTCCTAAATTGTACTCACATTCAAGGAAGGTGCTTTCAAAATTGTTGTTGCTAATTGAGCACTCATGCTATCTCCCAGTTTTCTTCCAACTAATCAGTTATATGAATGATTATTTCTCATTAAGGCATAAGAATATTTAGAAGTGGATTTTTATCAGATATTGTAGTTGCAAGTTCCACTTCAGATCACCAAAGCCTTCACAAAACCTTCTGCACAACCACCACAACATCACATAGCTATTGTTGGGCCTTCGTGGTGATGCGGGGAAAGTACCCCACATCACTGTAAAGTCCCAACAACAACCATGTGGTGTTGTGGTGGTTGTGTAAAAGAACCACCACAACACCACACAGTTGTTGCACCGGGCCTTCATGGTGATGTGGGGTGATTTCCTTGCATCATCATGAAGGCCCAACAATAATCGTGTGGTGTTGCAGTGGTTGTGTAGAAGGACCACCACAACACCAAATGGTTGTTTTTGGGCCTTCACAGTGATGTGGGGTGCTTTCTCTGCATCATCGAGAAGGCCCAAAAGCAATCATGTAGTATTGTGGTGGTTGTGCAAAAGGTTTTGTGAAGGATTTGGTGATCCGAAGTGGAACTTTCAACTACAATAGTTGATAAAAATCCACTTCCAAATATGCTTTTGATGGATTTTTGTATCCTCATCCATTGCTCCAATTAATACACAGGTAGGGAGGACGATTTTAAAGGTTGAGGAGTTGGGATTTACACCCACTGGTTGCATTTTCTTAAAAAAATTGAAGGAATTTTTAGAGAAACCCATTTTGAACATATCCTTTAATCATGGCATTCCATGGTATCACATTTCTTTGAGGCATTTTTTGAAATAGTTTGATTGCCTTGTCTATGCTTCCACATTTTCATGTATGTCTAGCAGGGAACTTGTAACTACAACATATGACAAAAAAATCCTTGCTATTATGCTTTGATGGATGTCCCTTCATTATTAATGGATATCTGATGTAGTGTACATTATTATAGTGCAATCCTATTTTTCAAACTGTTTCATTTAGCATCACCAACATTCTCAACAAGAACATTGTCCTTGTTTAAAATTATGGAAATGGTTCACATCTCTCATAACAAATTATCTTGCAACAATCTTGGAGATGAATTTAGATGTAGTGTAAAAATCAAAACATACTCAAAGGTTCTTAACAACTCTAATAGTTGTACCAGGGGCCATGTTTAACAAACAAAATGCAATTGCTAACTTTTCATTATGGTGGCAAATAAATGATTATTTTTTATTCTATTCCACAGTATTAAATAAAAGTCTTGAATTTGGAAATACCTTGTTGCCTTCATTTTCCAAGCCAATTTCTCCAATTTTCCATAGCTCTCCCATGTTTTTGGATGTGAGCTATCTCCTACACAAAAAAGAATGTACCATTTTATGCCCTTGAATCCAACTACATGCATGTATCTTTTTAATTCCTCTATCTTTCATCAATCTCCTTACTATTTGAACCTCACCACACCTGCCTGCTTCTGCATATATGTTTTAGAGAAGAAATATAAGTTGCGCCATTTTTAGGATCCAACTAAAAAAGTAGTGTTGTTGGAATACTCAGCCTATATTCATATATGATCCACAGGCACCAAAGGTTTAACTGGCATCTTAGTAATAATGTTTAGGGTGTCCTTAAGATAGCCAACACGAGCATGAAGTTCAACCATGCACACCTAATGATCAACTATATATGTAATGCAATAAGGATTACTGACCTTTAATATTATCATTAACAAAACTAATAATATTTAAAAGGGGATCATTAAAATATGTTTTCAAACCTGGCAGTTATTTTTTGTTTGTTTTAGTTTTGTTTTATTGTATTGGAGATGCACTAGGCACTCTTAATGTTACATAATTTTTGGATTATGTGCTTTGTTTATTTCCATTTTCCATTATTGGCCTCCATTCGACATTAATATCGATGTTATTTCAATTAAAATTGGGGTCTACAACTAGGATATTTTCTAGGGAATTCAACTTGAAGTTGGGTGAATTAGCAGGGTTTTGGAATTTTGACATTATTGGAGGGTTAATGTCTTCATTTGTAGGGGTCGTGGGAGGAAGTGAAGTGGTACTTTTCTATGGTCAAGCAAGGGATTACCTTTCAAGTCCTAACAAAGTAGCCCAGTTGGTGAAGTCAGTGTCTGTCAAGAAGATAAGGATTTATGACTCTAATGTGCAGGTTGTTACTTGAAACACATCAAACATTTTCCATAGTATAAGTTTAATGTAAATCAAAAGATTGCTTCTTGGAAATTTTTGCTTCTGAATCTTGATTTCCTTATGTGTAGGTCCTTCATGAATTTTACAACACTAGCATTGAGCTCATGATTGGGATACCCAATTTAGATTTGTTGGGTTTTTCATAGTACCAGAGCATAGCAAATACATGGGTGATCAACAATTTATTACCATACTACCCTAACACAATGATCACTTATGTAACTATAGGGGTAGAGGTGGATGAGAGCACCATCAATGTCACATCCCTTGTTGTCCCAACAAGAAGACCTCTTGGGTGTGTAAAACAGGTTTCCCTATTTTTAAGCATGAGAATTTAGTCAATTTTAGTTCCTATATGCTCTCCCATGCTTGGGATGAGATATAGGACCCTTAGGCTTCATTTTTCAAGTAGTTATTTCATGTTTTGGAGCTATATAAGCAAAAAATAGAGCATTGTAACTCAATTTTCTCAGTCACAGCACTAAGAAACACAATTTGTAACACATTTTTCAAAGCAAAGACACATATTTAAGTCTTGTATCTACTGTAAGAACACCTTTTCTCAATAAAATTTTAATATTTTTCCTTCTTAATAGTTGTTTCATTATGTGAAAATGAATGATTGATTTTCATTTTTTGTGTTTTATGTTTAAACCTCAAAAGCATTGTCTCATTTCCAACACTTTTAGGAAGAAATCTGTGAACAAAAACAATTAAATAACTACTAATTGACAGAGCAATGAATAAATATGACTAACTATAATGATTATTCAATTAATAAACAACGTATCAATATACTACCAATTGAAAAAAATCAATGAAAAAAAACAATTAAATAAACTACCAAATTGATCAAAATGATGATTAAAATTAATGACTAAATATACTAGCAATGGAGAAAAATTAGTGAATAAAAATGACTAAATAAGTGACCAGTTAACAACAATCAATGACTAAATATACTAGTGAATAAAAATGACTAAATAAGTGACCAGTTCAATCAATGAATAAATTAATGACTAAATATACTACCAAATCGATCAATCAAAACAACCAATAAATGACTAAAAATGGTTTATTCATCAATCTGGTCATGTTATAAATGACTAGAAATAAACTACTAATGGTCACATGATCATGTTTAGTCATTTATAGACATTTTTTAGTAGTTTTTTAATCATATATTATTGTGTATGTACTAGTGAAAGGAAGTTGCAACATCAACAACAACCACTCCAAACATGAGCACACCATCAATGTCAAGCTCCAAGTAGCTACCCACAAAAACTTCTACCAAAAATAACCCTTCCACTATCAACAACCCAATGAGAAGATAAGGGAAACCTTTAAAGGAAAAATGAAGGGAGTTGACCAATCCATTAAGCAACCCATCCTCCTCGACATGCCAGTCAAGAATAAGATACAACTAAAACTCCAAACACACTCTTGACTCAGTGAAACCATGCCTCACCCCAAATGCCAACAAGAAAGCCTCAAGAAAGAAAGAAACCTCATGTTTGGTGAAGTAAATCCTCCACAAATCAAGGCCCACAACAACAACAACCAAGGAAATGGTAAAATCAACAACAACCACTCCAAACACAATCACACCATCAGCCGCAAGCTCCAAACAACAACCCACAACAACTTCTATCGACAACAACCCTTCCACTGTCAGCAACCCAAAAATATAAGAAAAATCCAAAGGATTTGCATCATCATCTTCCTCCTCAAATTTACCATCACCCTCAATAGTAGATTTCAAACTTGAGCTCCCACTCTTATTCCTACCCAACACTATTTATAATAGCTCTAGAATAGTTGTGAAGGTTGATGTTTGAATATTTCTCTTAAGTGTGGTAGGATTATGGCTTGTTGAAACTAATAGTAGATGGGTTCCTTCATATACCAAGGGAAATAAAGTCAGAGTTTTACCAACAAAGGACATTACTTAGGTAAAACCATTGTATGAAACCTTAAATAAGATGAAATGAAGGAATATACTTGACAAATCCACACATAAGCTAGGCTCTACATGCAAAGATAAAAAATAAATAGCATTGCAACTCAATCAGAAGAACATCTTACACATTCATCAACATATCCATATACTTCATCCATTACTTTGAAAGGATACCTTATAAAACATTTGTTAGGGAATTTTAGAGTCTCTATATAGATACAAACCCATCAAATACAAAACTTGAATCATTAAATAATACTAATGCAACTTTTCAAACTATCAAAAGAATATAAACATTCATGGAGACATTCAAATTATTAAAGACTAAACTATATATTGATTCCTTTGGTAGTTAAAATTTAAGTAACATCATAGTGATGCAATCAAAATAAAACTTATACACTCACTATTGTTTGACATGATACAAAATGCAAGGAGAACTCTAAATTTTTCTTTCTCTTTCTATTCTACAATAATATACCCATTGAAACCTAACAACCCGACATTGAACCTATTTTTATTCTCAAACTTGCTAGTATATAGCATTTTCATTTAAATATTAGAGGGAAAATCTAATTATTTTCTTTTCATTAACAACACGATAGAAATAATATCCTACTAATAAAAGAACATAGTGGATCTCTTGAGATCTACCCATAAATAACCTTAGGATTAGGCATTATGAATATGAATAATTAGGATGCCCAGTAATGAAAGGGAAAACACCAAATAATGCAAGAAACTACCATGGGCTCACTTGCTAATTAAATCAACATTAAGCACATCCTTACACTATGGGAAGGAGATTTCAAAATAAATAGAACCACCATGGCACATGTAGGGATCAAGATGGACATAAGGTCCATACCTTGCAAAAAACATCAATTCCTAGGGAACACCTAAGAAAAATCATTAATGGTGAAGAGATAACCAAACACAAACTAGGCTAGTTGTAAACATCAAACATTTTAAAATAACCCGCACATATTGAAGCATGGAACATGTAGGTGAAGATGAATAGTAAATGATAGCTCATAGGTAAACATTTTAAACCCGATTTAAACATCAATCATCCATCTAGAAGAAATGATCATTGAATAGTACACACTTATTGGAAACACATAAATTTTTTGAGATAATGAGTAATGACCTCTAAGGAATGAAACAATGAATATCTATGAAGCCACCATCACCACATTTCTATGGAAAAGTTACAAATCCATCACAAATGCACAAAATAACATAATAATCGATGTGGTAGGGATATGAGCAAGCATAGGTCATATTGAACACCATCATCTCATAACATCACCATTGGTCAAAGATGGGACCACCACAGACAAGGATTATATTGTTAGGAAGAGATAAAATACCATAAAACAAAGTAGAGTAACATTGGCAATAGAAAGTGGTACAATGGAAAAGAGGGATTAATTCTACCATAAACCCAAAAATAGGCCCAAGACATCAAGGATATCCACAATAGACCAAATATAATCATTACACAAGGAAAAATTTCTACAAAAGATAAGCAAAAAAATGACAAGTGGTGGGGAAGAATCATTACACAAAATAATACATCATAGGAGTAGAGGGAGAGGCAAAGGATCACAAACAACACCAAATAATAGCATAGACAAGAGATAACACAATTATAATGCTTTTGTTGGTCAATAAAGCAAAACAAGGCCTATAATAGGTATTTAGTTGAACACAAAGATGGTGTAACATATAAAAGCACTAGAATTGGTTAGGAATTTGGATGCATCACAACACACCTGAAAGGTTTAAAATTGTGTTCCCTTTTCACCTTTAGGGTTTAGGACCAAAAGGGGCAATTTTCACTAACTTTCACTCAAGAACAAACCCTTGAGATCTCAAAGGAGAAAGAGATCTTGCAAGAGTGTTGTCCTAGGGACTGAGTATGATCTATTGAGGGGTTCACCACCAGGTTTAGTCTTGGAAAAGACAATAAAATGCAAAATGTAAGACAAAACCCTAATTCAATTCAATGACTTATGGAATGACTTAGAAATGCAAACAAACAAAACAGAAAAGCAGAAAGATGAATAATGTGCACATGAAAACCTTGAGGCGAATGGAAACAGCTCTGAAACACTAAAGATTCTAACTTTTTGACCAATTGGGACTCATTCGCCAACCTAGGTGAATTAGTCCTGGATCTGGGTTTTTGTTTGGAAGTCTATTTCAGGAAAAAGAGTATCGAAATCTACAAATAGTTTTGACAAACAACTATATTGGGACTCATTTTCCACTCTTGGCGAATCAGTCTCATTCTTCCTTTTTAGGAATTGAAACCCTAGCCTTAAGTGTGTCAAAGACTAGGAAATCAGAAGCGTAATGTAATCCTATCCTAATGTGCAAGAATATGATGCAAGAATGGAGATATGAAGATGAATGACTCACTTGGAGAGATCTCTAATCACCCCAAACAAGCCCTAATGATGCTTATACCTTCCTTAGGCTAAAAGTAGAGTGATAATGGAGGATGGAATCACTTAGGAAACAAGTCTTTAGGCTTGGATTAATGGCTAGTTGCATCTCCCCAACCTATAATCCATCATGATTTACCGTAGACAACCATGATCAATCCTTGGCAATGCTAGATCTTGGATAAAAGTGAGCTTGAAGACCTGCAAAAACACTTCAATGTTTCTCCCAAGCTTCAAATTTTCTAATTACTTGTTCTTGAATTCTCTTTTGAACACTCTTGAATGCCTAGATCTTGAAAATTACTCTTGAGAATGCTTGCATAGATTAGCTAGACGATAAAAAAAAGACTTAGAAACTTGCTTATATAGGCATTAACACCTAATTGACCATTATTTAGATCTCAAACGCTGACATTCACTAGAAATTAAAAGTAAAATGGTGAATTTCTCGCTCAAAATTGAAAAAGACCCCAAATGGGACTCATTCACCACCATTGGTGAATGGGTCCCACCTAAGGGGACTCATTCACCCAAGGTGGCGAATGAGTCCCACCTTAACTTTTTGAGGTGGGTGTTTGGGATATTCGGTGTTTTGAATGATTTTATGGGATTTTTAAGTGAAATGCACCTCAAGATCAAAAATAATAGGTCTTAGGGGCCTATAAATGATGATTTTAAAGGGTAATTAATGCAATGGTGCTAAAATAGGTCCAAATTAAGTGTGAAATTGCACTGCTTTCAAGAGCGTATAATTTTCTACACTACATTTAGCCCCCACTTTAGTGCCCATATGAATCTGTATGCATATGAAAGCTAAAGGAATCCAATAATAATCTTTGTTTCATAAAATTATACACATATAAGTTCAATCATGATATGGGAGAATGAATTCCCCACTGTAGCTATCCACAAAATCATAATGTTAGGAACAACATCCTGCAACATGAATTTGTTAGTTGTCCCAAGATCCTCTTATCTATTTTCTTCTAGAAATCGAATTTGAGGGTAGATGTATGCCCCCACTTGATTCTGCTTGCATTACGGAGGTGGAATCAAGGTAGCAATCTAGCCACATTGAATAGGGTAAGTCTTATCCTAGGGTATTTCCAAGTACCATACCATATAATGATAGACTGTTGATCATGTTGGGAGTGGAATCATGATTCCAACACAATAAACAATGTAAAAAAAGGAGCTCTCTAGCACCTGTTATGTTGATTTGAATGAAAGTCACTTATTAACCCTAATATAGTAAAAACCCTAATTTTAACTTATATAAGAGCAAAAAGTGAAGTAAATTTTAACTATTTTGTCATTTACCTTTTCATAGCTTCAAAGTGATTGAAGAGTAGTGAAAGATGCCTAGCAAATGAGATTACAAGCCTGTGAGACTGGATGTCCTTCGAGACCAGGTGGCATGCGATGAGCGCTAGCATGAGGTGAGTTGATTTTCCTGCCTTATCTTTGTCCTTACACGTTTATTTTATGATTTTTATGTATTTATAGGTTAATCTCAAGCCTTGGAATTTTTTTTCACAAAGTGTCCCTTTTGTTTGTGAAGTGTCCCACTTTTTCGCAAAGTGTCTCGTTTCTTCGTGAAGTGTCCCAAAAGGGGTCTAAAGTGTCTAGGGCCTCTAAGAAAGCACATTAGAACAACTTTAGTACACTTTTATGATTGTTAATGTAAATATTTAAAAGTTTAGACTACTTATAGGACATATTTTTGCCTTTTTGTTAGGTACCCACCTGTTCGTATCAACATGTAGGTGGTAGGCAAATTAGGCTTCTTCAAGATTTATCCCCCACTCTTTCAATGGAGGATACAGAGCTTTTGCAAACTGTAGAACTATATTGGGCATACATCATGCCCCCATGAGGTACCATGATCCGATGTTGATGGTGCTAGCAGAGCGTTGGAACATCGATACATGTACATTTCATCTACCTACTGGTGAGATGACCATCACACTGGAGGATGTGCACTGCATACTCTGAGTTCCTATTCGAGGTGAGTGAGTACATTTCCAAGCAAAGCAGTTATTTCATGAGATGAAATGTGACATGCAGTTTTTCCTTTGTGGACCAGTGCACAATGAGAGAGTGAGGTCGCGGATAGATCTTGCTATGCTACTATATTCATGGGCTCCCTTGGTTAGGCGGATTATGATGTTGACAATGGCACTAGTACTCATCCTTGAAATCCAAGGAGTGCATCTAGAGGGAGGACTACTACACCTGATATGAGGTATGGTAGAGCATAGGACAGTATATGCCTTGGGGCATAGCATCCTAGCGCACCTTTACTATGATCTTGGATGATTTTTCTTTTGAGAGGTTTACAATATGGTACACTATACACTTCTACAAGTTTCATGGCTTGATCATATTACTTGTACCAGACCTATTGGCTTCTTGTGTCTAATAGCCTTTGGGTATCCTTGGACCTTTAGCTATCCTCTACAATGGTTTCAATAGTATGGTGATTTTCACTTTTGGAGAGTTCAATTTGACTGACTAGAGAACAATGAGATCCTTTGGAGACCTTATCATCTTATGCTTCAATGGCCAGATCACACTTGGTAGATGAGGAGATTGTAGTTGGATAGGTTTTCGATTGGCAGACATGATTGTACATAGTGTAACCTTTTTACTATGATCATATCATGAGACAATTTGGTCAAGTTCATATAGCAGCCAGGGCATGACCCTCTTCAAGAGATCGGTGTGGAGTGCTCAGAGACCTAGTGATTCAAGACGGTTAACTATAGAGGATGTTATCAGCAATGACTCCAAGCATTTAGATCATGATGTGCCTCTAGTCTCTGATGCTAATGACGTTGCCACAGATGACTATGAGGAGTGGTGGACAGTATCACGACCAACTCTTGTATTTCCTATGGAGGAGCTGATAGGTGATGCAGGACCACTCCCAGATGAGGGGGATGAGGTAGAGGACAGGATCGAGGAGACATCCTACAGGACTGCAAACATTATTATAGATGTCATAGATGAGGAGTACGATGAGAATGCAAATCCTGACTATGATGGCCAGGAGGGAAGAGATGAGGAGGAGGAGCATCCCATGAGTGAGAGTGGTGAGGCAGCAGATGAGGATCTACTAGGCCACGAGTTGGGAGAGCCCTCTCCCATTCGAATGACTAGATCATTAGCAACAGTTGTAGCAAGCACCAATACCCGCAATCATGGAGAGGCTAGCACATCTTCCATGCCCCTACACATGATGAGGTTGATTTCACATAGCCTACTAGAGAGACAGGTGATGATATTATATTTGTTGTTATGCTTTATGCTTGTGCTTATATTTTATGCTTTAATACCTATATATCATGATGTGTACTAATTTTTTTTGTGTTTTCTATCTTGCAAGATATGTGAGAGATCTTCAGGATCTCTATTGCCAGGTGGTTGCAAAGATAGTTCCCCCATCATTTGATGAGGAGGTTGTAGAATCAAAATATGTGCCCCCATCCATCATGGATTAGGACCCAGAGTCATTCAGGCCATACGTCAGACTGTGGGTAGTGTATGAGAGTCTCAAGAGGCACATCCATCGAGGTGCTACTTCCCAAGATGCACAGTCATCTCAGACCCTTGCAGAGTTTGAGAGACTAGAGTCTGAGGTAGCAATACTATAGGAAGAGAGAGATCAAATAGCAGGGGAGCATCGTGAGGCCCTAGGACAGATAATGTGCTTACATTTTTCTCTTAGTACATTTAGTGGATCGTGATCATGATTGCACACCACCGTCTCCTAACAAATTGCTACCAAATAGATGCGAGCACCAAGTCTTGAGGGATCTGGCAATCACAGACCTTAGTGGCATTGTATATATTGATGACATGTACATGAAACTTTGATATATATATATATATATATATATATATATATATATGAGCATATTATGTTTTATTACTTGTCTTTATGTGTTGAATGTTGAATAGCAATGTGATTAATTAAATAACCTTTGTAAGATTATTTAATGAATGTCTCCATGATTTAACATGCTTTATGTGATCTAATTAAAAATTTATCTAGTTTTTCTTAGATGCAACATTGTGATTAAGTATGTTATGCTAAATTAAATGCACATATTATCTAATTAAAGAATATTAAATGCGTATAAGGATCTAATCTAACATAACATACAAGATGAACTTGAATAGAATGAAACCTAAAGTAATCACTTAAAAATAAATTAAATAATCACTTTAGTATTCAAGACATGCAAATAATTGTTTGTCAAGAATGAAGCAATGTGAGAGCACATGGAGTTGAACCACCAAAAATGTAACACTAAGAGGGAAAGAGGATTCCCTTTACTAGTCCCCTAGGGTTTTTCACCTAGGAGCACTTGGTGTAGGAATGGCTCTCTTTCTGCTTGGTGATTATGTTGGTTTTGGTGGTTGCATTCAAAGGAAGGATTGGATTAGGGTTGTGGTGTGTGTGATGAGTGTGGCTGAAAAATAAAGTGAAATGATGCTAATCTAACCTATGAAATGTAAACAAATAAAATGTAAACTAAATTCACCTACACTAAAATGACTTAAATGTATGTAAATGGAAAGGAAACTGGAAAGTTTAGAACTTGTGCACCTAGAAATGGAAACTTGTAGATGAGAGGTCTCAGAATATTTTGGAAACTATCTGAAATCAACAGAGGGACACTTATGCCAAGTTGGGAGACCTAATCCTTCTGTCGGGGAACTTTGCCAAACTGGGTTTCAAGGAAAAGGGTACCCATAAATACAAAACCCCGTTTCAAGCTTAGCACAGGGACAAGGTTGCCAATAGTGGTGACCTAGTCCTCTTAGTGCTTTTGGAAGATTTAAGGTCTGATTTTGTGGGTCCCAGTTGGTACTTTCCTTCTCTACACCAGTCCATGTCTGAATCTCCCAAAAATGACCTACAACTTGTCCTTTTTGCTCCTTCTAGGGTTTGATGCATTGATGTGACTTCAATGGAATGTTTGTACTATCTCCAACACTTTGAATCTTGTCAAATTTGAGTACAACCTGCAAAGCACATGCAAAGACCAATAAAATGTTGGGGTTAGGGAATAGGGGTTTTCCTAAGTCAAACCCCTTTGATGGTAAATCAAACCCAAATGAGAAACAATAAAAGGAAAAGAAGATTGAATGATGAACTCAATACAAATGCTTACCAAACCTTTCATTGTTGAAGTCTGTAATATGCAAGAACAACTCCAATGGAGGTTGCTTGAGATGCCTTGTGCTTGATTGCTTGCTTGGGAAGCTTGAGTGCAAGAGTATTCGTGAAGAGATGTAAAAATGAGCTTGGGAGAGGTGAAAATGAAGGTAAAAACCCTTATTTATACAGCATAAGCCCTAATTTCTTGAAAATGCAACATGATAGGCCGACACTAGGGTTTTGGAGGAAAACTCCCATTAGGTTTTTGTCTTAAATTTTAAATTTATGCCAAAAGGGACTAGGTCACCTAAGGTGGTGACCTAGTCCACTTGGACAATTTCAAGTGGTGGTCGGGAATAAAATGGTGATTAACAATGTTTATTAGGTTTGTCTCCTGAAACACACTTAATTCGGGCCTAAAAGTACATTAAGAAGACAAATTAACATAAGAAAAGGGTCAATTGGTTGATGATAAGCCTAGGAAAGTGTGAAAATGTCTTGCAACACTTTACAACACCTTGACACAAGGCTTGGGAAGGGATAAAAGGGTGTTGTTTAGGTGATTTGTGTTGAAAGGGTCTTAGAAAAGTGGGAAGATGTGTTACAACACTTCACAACACCTTAGTAAAACACCGTTAGATTATTGTTGAATTTCAAGCTTTCAAGACTCAATCAAGGTAAAACAAGGCCAAAATCCAAGGGAAAAGGCCAAAGACTACACTTTTTGGTGACACGAGAGTATTATCCACTAACTCTAACACCACTTCTTTATCATTCATACTATTCAAAATGATTAGACAAAATACTAACGTAGATGCATGGAATTGATAGGGTATTTGAGAGGTGTACCATCCATTTCTATTAATGTGTATGCACCAGACCCACAACTTGCATTAATTATGTAAGGTCCTAACCAATTAGGACTGAATTTTCCTTTTTCAGTCGGGTCAACATTAACGTTTTGTTGATTTTCATATAATATTGTCACCCTTACTAAATACACGAGGGATGACATGATCACTATGGCTATGTTAAAATTATCTAGCATAAGCTTGGAGATGCTCAATATCATTAATGTGTTGTTCATCAAGCATCTCAAGTTGGTGGAATCGTTGTTCTTTATAAGTGTTGTCATCAACAAGTCCCTGAAGAGCAAACCGTAACATGGGGATTTCTAACTCCAAGGGCATAATTGCCTTAGTACATAGACAAGGTTATAGGGTGTTGTTCCAGTGGATATTTTGATGCTAGTACGGTAAGCCCATAACACACATGTTAGTTGCATGTGCCAATCCTTGTTATGTTTGTTTACCATCTTCCTTAGGATTTGTTCGAGAGTTTTATTGGTTGATTTAGCTTGACCATTATATTGTGGGTAGTAAGGTGTTGAAAAGCGATGTTGGATAGTAAATGTGTCGAGGAATTTCTTCACGTCATTATTCTTAAATGGTGTCCCATTGTCTAAAACTAACGTGGATGGAAGTCCAAAGCAAGAAATGATGTGTTCCAATATGAAACGACATATTACATCAGTAGTCATGGATCAAGGAGGAATAACTTCTACCCATTTTGTGAAATAATTTGTCATGGTGATTATAAATGTATGTTCAATAGATGAAGGTGGTGAGATTTTTCCAATTAGATCTGGTCCCCATACTGAGAATGGCCAAATAGGAATTTGGGCCCGAAGCTCAAAAGTAGGAGCATGAATCAAATTGCTATGTTCCTGACATTTTTGACATCTCTTAGCATACTTAAAGCAATTTTTTTTCATATGTCTCCAGTAATATCCCATGCGAATGAGTTTTTGTACTAAGGATCTTCCTCCAAAATAACCTCCATAGGCACCTGCATGAATCTCTTCGAGTGTTATGGGGATTTTGGATTCTTTAAGACATCGAAGTAGAATGTTGTTGAAGGATCTTCTATATAATACACCGGCGAGGATGATGTACTTGGTTGCAATTTTTCACAAGTGAGTTCAAATGTTCTTTGTTGTTGGTTTGAGAAATGTATTGTCTTTCATATAGTTAAATAATGTATCATACCATTCACTCGAGTCTTCCTTGGTTGTCGCTAATACTTCTTCTAATTTATCGTCGATCAACAGTTTCATGATTGGGTGAACAGTAAATGCGAAATCCTTTGAAGGATCTTGAGGTGATATAAGAGAAGCAACACTCACCATTGCATCTGCATTCTAATTATCCTTTCGTGGGATGTTGTCAATGGTAAATGATTTGAACTTCTCTAACAAGTTCATTATGAGATCCTTGTATTTTGATAATTTTTCATACTTTGCTTGATATGCCCCATTTATTGGCTTAATGACTAACTATGAATCATCGAATATCTTGATATTTCAAACTCTCAAAGCTAAAATAGCATGTAGTCCAACAATTAAGACTATATTTTGTCATGTTATTGGTGCATAGGAATTTTAAGTGGTATGATAAGGGAATAGGCTTTCCTATGGGATAAATTATTATAAACCCAGTGTCAGAGCATGTTCTACACTTAGATCCATCAAAGTATAATTCTCATGCTTCATCATCATTTTGAATAGTCCACACATGCTCATCAGGGAATGTCTCGACATTAGGTGATGCTAGGGGTGAGGGAGCATCAACTAAATGGTTGGTTAAGGCTTGTCCTTTAATTAATTTTTGTGAAACAAACTTAAGGTCAAACTCTGTTAACAACATAACCCATTTAGCTAAACATCTTGATAAATCTATTTTATTGAAAATATGTTTGAGAGGACCAAATTTCATCATCACACATATTTCCACATTTAATAAGTAATGTCACAATTTACTGGTAGTGAATACAAGATCTAAATTTATTTTTTCTATTGTTGTGTATCATTTCTCATAATCAATCAAAGTTTGGCTAATGGGTGGGTGCAAAAAGATGGGGGCATATTTGTGGCTAAATTTGAAAAAAAGAGTTTTGAAAGCTCATAATGTGAGCATGTTATAGCACGAACGTGTTATAATGTACTTGCGTTATGGCTTGGTGTGTCGATCCTAAGGCTCGGCCACAACAAGCCTATAACACAAGAACGTTATAATGTGAGCATGTTATAACATGCTCACGTTATGAGGTATTAAAAGAAAAAAGAAAGCAATTTGAAATCACTTTCATTGTGACTATGTTTTTTTTGTGCACGTGGCCAAAACCCTTCATTTTCACACTCGCATTTTGGGAGGATCCATCTAGCAAGTTTTTTCGTCACCAAGATGCTGCCACGTCGATGAGGTGATCTAAGAGGTAAGGATTTTTTTTTGTTGTTGTGAATTTGTTAGTTTTAGGTTGTTTTTTATATTTATTTTTTGAATTTTTAGGAGATTTTAATGAACCTGAAAACCCTCCTCAAATTCCTCAATAAGCACAACAACAACAAGAGGGAAAAAATCCTCAACAAGCACATCAACAACAACATCAACAAAATCCTCAACAAGCACAACCACAACAATAATCTCCTCCACCAATCCCTCAACATCTTCTGGGAACTTAGCAAAACTTAATGAGTGAAATTGAAAATAATAAAAAATAAATCGAGGAGTTAATCACGAGGTTGAATGATCCAAATGGTTCAACCATGGAAAGAAAGACCCTTGCAACTTCACTCAAAGAAATATTAAAACATGTAGATTCAATCAACATACAATTAACTGGTTGGCAAGATAAGAGGCAGGCGGCTAGGGATTATTACTGAGATAAATTATCATATAAAGATGTAAAAGATAAAAAAATTACAAAATTAGATTTGTTCTCATTATTCACTGACCCATGCACAAATGCAAATCTTACCCTCAATGCAAAAAGGTTTCCTATCCATTGGTGCCACCACCAACAGATTAGGAACATTTTTTGGGATAGGTGGTACATGGTGTTTTATTACCCACCATGCAACAATTGCAAAGTCCCACAATATTTCTTGAGGAAACTATACTATGAGTTCATCGTAAACAAAATCCTGAATTATTTTGATATGAGGGACTTCTAGGGGAGAGGTGGGGGGTCAGCTCAAGATAGACCAGATGCACAGTAGGATCCTAGGCGGCAAGCAAGACGACCTCTCACTAGGCTACCTCATGAGCACATCATTATCCCTTCCATCATGAAGGAGAGTGTCGAGGTAGACACTTTGCAAGCCATCAGCTCTTTGACCCAGAGTTTCATCCAACATGCCAACCCGATACTACAATGCCATCTAGGGGAGTCTTCAAGTGGTGGGCTTCGACCACATTTATGTCAGGCTTGTGAGGTGACTTGTTCATATGACCCCACCGACACTGAGGAGGCTGCTATGTAGGATACATCTGCAGCTATGGGGATGGTGAGGGCAAGTGGCATTTTTAATGAGGCCTATGGCATTGATACTCGGGTAAATGTTAGCATGTTCATTGAATTTAATTTATTAAATTCCAATTTTGAAATGCAATATTAACTAATTTAGTTTTATGATTTTGATAAAATTTTAGGGTCACAGTGTTTATACTGGATACACCGGCCCTACACCCACTTATTACTCCACTGCATCTACCGTTGAGGTATGTAACTAGCAAACAATTATAAATTTATTACATGTTAATAGCATTGTTTTATGAATGGTATTCTAATATGTGATTTTGGATGTTGAATAGGTTAATATTGGAGGTTTCGTGGGAACACCTCCCACTGCTAGTGGATTTACACAAACCTACACACAGGTAATAGAATAAAGAATTTAACTAATGAATTATACAAGTAATATATTTGTGTAGTTTATATTCATATCGTTGATTACATTGCATTGCACATCTTTCAAACTCAAATCATTACTTCACATTCCATAACTAATAGCTAGATATTGATAGATGAGAAAATTTCAACTACAATATAGTTGTTTAGAAAGTCAACATAAGTAGTGATGCAATTACTTCACATAGAATAAGTAATAAGTAGGAGCAACTTCCAATTGCATTTTCTTGTCATGGCATTCCATGAGACCACTTTTTACTGAGGCATCTTTTCAAACAGTTCACAGCCTTGTCTATGCTATGGATGCTTGGAAGAAATATATGAAAGAATAATAGTAAGAAATAGCATATACAAGGAAATGATTTGTTTGTAAAAATGCCTCAAAGAAATGTGGTCTCATGGTGATGGACCTCACCATGAGACCCAATTTCTTTGAGGTATTTTTTCAAACAACTCATCGCCTTTTCTATGCTACTACATTTTCCATGCATGTCTACCAAAGCATTTTATCAAACAGTTCATTTCCTTGCTGCTATGGCTAAAAGCCTAAAAAAGGTGCTTTACAACAAACTATGGATGCTTGGAAAAAATATATCAAAGCATAATAGTAAGCAATAACATAGACAAGGCAATGAGTATTTTGAAAAATGCCTCAAAGAAATGCGGTCTCATGGTGATGGAATGCCATTCAATCACCATGAGACCACATTTCTTTGAGGCATTTGTTCAAACAGCTCACCACCTTTTCTATGCTACCACATTTTCCATACATGTGTACCAAATAATTTTATCAAACTACTCACTTCCTTGCTGCTAATGGCTAAAATCCTAAAATAGGTGCTTTCCAACAAACTATAGATGCTTCGAAAAAATCTATCAAAGAATAATAGTAAGCAATACCATAGACAAGGCAATGAGTAGTTTGAAAAAATGCCTCAAAGAAATGCAGTCTCATGGTGATGGAATTCCATTCCATCACCATGAGACCACATTTCTTTGAGTCATTTCTTCAAATAGCTCACCACCTTTTCTATGCTACCACATTTTCCATACATGTGTACCAAAGGATTTTATCAAACTACTCACGTCCTTGCTATTATGGCTTTAAAGCCTAAAATAGGTGCTTTCCAAAAAACTATGGATGCTTGGAAAAAATCTATCAAAGCATAATAGTAAGAAATAGCATAGACAAGGTAGTGATTAGTTTGAAAAAATGCCTCGAAGAAATGTGGTCTCATGGTGATGGAATGCCATTCTATCACCATGAGACCACATTTCTTTGAGGAATTTCTTCAAAAAACTCACCACCTTTTCTATGCTTCCACATTTTCCATTCATACATGTAACAAAGCATTTTATCAAACTACTCACTTCCTTGCTGCTATGGCTAAAAGCCTAAAATAGGATTTCCAACAAACTTCATGGATGCTTGGAAAAACTCTATCAAAGCGTAATAGTAAGCAATACCATAGTCAAGGTAGTGAGTAGTATGAAAAAATTCCTTGAAGAAATGTGGTCTCATGGTGATGGAATGACATTCCATCACCATGAGACCACATTTCTCTGAGGCATTTTTTCAAACAGCTCATTGCCTGAAGAATAGAAACCAACCCTTTAGCCAAAATTCCCCTCCAAATTCTTTTCAAGGTCCGCATCCTCAATTTACCAATCCATGGAACCTTCCACCTTTTATTCCACTTGTTCATGTCCCCATCCCTCCCTCTTCATGTCATGATCACCCTCCATCTCATAACCAAGACCACGCTATACCATCCACCCCAGCCTAGCATAATACCATAGAGAAGGCAATGAACTATTTAAAAAAATGCCTCAAAGAAATTTGGCATTATGATGATGGAATTCCATGACACATTTGTTTGTAATGGCATTCCATCGTGCCATGAGAACCTATTTCTTTGAGGCATTTTTTCAAACAGTTCTCCACCTTCTTTATGCTACCACAGTTATCGTACATTTCTATGAAAGCATTTTATCAAACGGTTCACCACCTTGATACTATGGGTAAAAGCATAAAAATAGGTGCTTTCAAAAAAGCTATGGATAGGGAAAATAGTAAGCATGATAGTTAGAAATATATAGTTTAATAAGTGCTCAATTTTTTGTTCATTATCTCATACATTATAAGCCATGACGTGGATTGCTATTGTAGTTTTCGTGATTGGATAATTTATTGTTAATTCAGATGTTGGAAGTGGATACACCTCTAAATTTTAATAAGGAAATGGAGCTCGATGTTTCATCTGCTATAGAGTCCTCGATGGCTCTCAGGGAGGAGGTATGAGGTAGATTACTAAATTTCAACTTACATTCATTGTTATAGTTGTTAGTTAGTGAAAAATCAAACCACTATTGATTCATAGTTTAATTTCTCTTTTGATGGTTTCTACAGGGCTTCAATACACCACAACATGAGCATGTGAATCTTTCTCATGAGGAAAGAGATCATCTACTAGCAGTAAGTGATTATTTTGTTAAATATATCATTTTTTATAATGTAATTTCTATATATCAATGTCTTTACTTCTTATTGTAACAGATACAGCTTCACCAGGAGCTAAACACTAGGATGAGGACCAAGAGCACTCCTCAGCCTCAGAATAAATGAGTAACAGACCTATTGCCATCTAGTCGACAAGCAAAGGGCAAGAATTTATTTCGAGAGGATGCAGAGCAATGACTTTTGATTCTAGAGCCCTTTGTTGTATGCCTATTGGCATTTTTGTACATATTTTACATATTGGATATATTTGACATTGTATGGCTATTTTGTATATATTTTATACTTATATCGACATATATTGATGTATGCCTACATGGATATTTGATTAATACAAATCTTTTTTATTGATGGCATCCATATTTGCATTATAAATCCATGGTTCAATATATATGAGTTACGTGTATTCAAGTGTATACTTTACAACTTACGTGTATACTTTGTGACTTATGTGTATTCCAATGCATATTGTATGACTTACATGTTTTCATGCGTATACCTTGTATTCATGCATATACTTTGTATTAATTTGCGTATACTATGTATTCAAGTGTATACTTCAAGGCTTACATGTTTTTGAGTACTTGTGCTTCCCTTATTCACATGTATGCTTGACTTATTCATGTCTATACTTATTAATTGGTTAGCCCTAGCATTGATCATTGCTATCCTTCATGGTTTGTCTTAAATATTTATTGATTGATGCTAAACAACTTTATTAGTTGATGCTAAACAACTTTATTAGTTGATGCTAAACAACTTCAATATTTTTAGGAATACTCGTAGACTTACAAATTGCACAAATTGAAAAGAAAAGAAAAACTGTAAATAAATGCACTAATTATTAACTTGATAATTGAGTATAATATATATCAAGGGATGAGCCTTCTACAATGGCAACTACCAGCTAGAAAATAGGCAAAGCATTCCCAATACTTTGAAAGCAATAATCCAGCCAAAATTGCAACGGAGGAAGGCTTATTTAAGATCCTTGAGAAATGTATTTCCTAATTCTCCATTGTTCTTGCATATCTCAATTCAGTTTAATCCAAAGAGTTCCATCAAATGCTTTATCTAAAATAAGAAAATACATTTTCATTTGGTATTCCATGAGATGTTTCATAAAAATATTCCATTATATTTAATCTTTTGATTCGAACAACTAAATTAAGTAAAGGATACATAATATTCACAACACTTACAAAACATAATATTCATAGTAGATGATGAGTAGTTAACTTATTGGTGCAGAAGCACCTAGTTGATTTCTTGCCTCTATGAGGCAATTTTGTCATTTTTGGTTTGGTTGTGTTTTCTTTTGTAATAAGGTCATGTACTAACCATGTCACATGTGTATTGAGTCATTTATTAGGTTTCTAGGTGGTTTGTGGGGTCAAGTTGTCAACTTTTCAAATGTTGTCATTGTTGCAAAATTGCATATTAGGGTCATTGGTTGGAAAGAAGTTTTTGGTCATTGGAATTCAAAGGGAAGTTAGAAAACTGATTTAAGATGTTTAAATTGGCCTTGAGAAGGTGAGCCCAAGGTTGGTGACTTGTATTTTGGAGAGAATTCAATAAAAACCCCTATTTTTATATATTTCTAATGTTTATTGTTGTTTCAGAGCATTGTTCGATTTTGTACAGAGGTTTCATGAATTGAGGTTTATTGTATTGGATGGATAATTAAATTTTTTTTTTGTTGTGTTGATCTTACTGAGTTTCATTAAGTTTTGAGGATTTTATTGCCATTTTGCCTCGAATAGGTCAAAAACCCTAGTTCAATAGGGTTGAAAGGAAGAAAAATGTAGAACTCTCCATTCCACCTTTGAAATCTTGTCAAACTCAATGGGATAAAGGTATATTAGGTTTATTTTGTGTTTTCCAAGTTGTAGGGGCAAGGGATAGAGTTAGGAGTTGATTGGGTGATGCCCTAGATGAAATTTCATGGTTTTTAGGCATGAAAGGATGGCTAGAGGTTAGGGTTTCATAAAGAAGCATTGGGAAAGTGTGGGAATTCTTTTGGTGAGAATAGGTAGACCTTAGGAGACATTTTTTTATCTATTTGTGAGAATAATTGATACCTGGAGTGTAGAGAATCAATAAACCCCTATTCAAACTAGCCTAATTAGGCCTTAAGGGCAGCATAGTAGTCCAATTTTGAGTGATTTGTTACAAAAACATTATACATGATTTTGTGATATGTTACTAAAGGGACAAAAGGGTACTTGGAATGATATTTAGTTTCAAGTTTTGAGGCATTCTCTAAAATATATGGTTAATTTTCACTGTTTGGAATGCTACAAGCAAGATTGAGAAAATGGTGAGAAGAACATCAAGTTAGGGTTCCCAAGTTGAAATGGTTGTTGAATTGTGTTTGGTTGGAGAACCTCCACCCTACTCTGCATCACTTCCTAACACATTATCATATAAACATTTATCTTGAATAGTCTTTAAACATTTATCTTAAGGGATTTTGTCGATTCAATGTAGCTCAGAGCGATTCAACATGTTTGGGTGCAAAAGAGGATCATGCATAGCATAAAAATACCCACCCAGAGGCATTGGAATAGTTCATTTGGTCACATGAGTTGTAGAACGAAAGTTGCACCACTTTGCAACTTTCAACTACTTGCATTTGACAACTTTTTTCCCAAGTCAAAATTTGCCACTACGGGAAAACGCCTCCAAGATAGTGAAAATCAAGAGAGGTTATTGTAGAGGGGCCCAATGTTGTCCCATAAGATTATACAATAAGTTTCTAATCATCATGGTATCCAAGTAACAGCATGTTGAACTTTCCATCCATTTTGCACTTTGGACTCTTAAGGGATTATGTCGATTGAATGTAGTTAGGAGCAATTTCGCATGTTTGGGTGCAAAAAAGGACCATTCCTAGCATAAATGTAACCATTTGGATGTGTTGGAATAGTTCGTTTGATCACACGAGTTACAAAATGAAAGTTGCACCACTTTGCAACTTTCAACTACTTACATTTGACAACTTTTTCCCCAAGTGCGAATTTTCCACCACGGGAAAATGCCTCTAAGATAGTGAAAACAAAGAGAGGTTATTCTATAGGGGCCAAACATGATCCCATAGGATTAGATGATAAGTTTCTAAGCATCACAATATCCGAGTAATAGCATGCTGAAGTTTGCAGCAATTTTGCACTTTAGACTCTTAAGGGATTTTGTTGGTCCAATGTAGCTTAGAGCGATTCCGCATGTTTGGGTGCAAAAGAGGACCATTCCTATAATAAGAGTACCCATCTAGATGCATTGGAATAATTTGGTTGGTCACACGAGTTGCAAAATGAAAGTTGCACCACTTTGCAATTTTCAACTACTTGCATTTGACAAGTTTTTTTCCAAATGAAAATTCACCACCACAAAAAAATGCCTTTGAAACAGTGAAATATGAGAGAGGTAATTGTAAAGGGGCCCAAAATGATCCCATAGGCTTAAATTATAAGTTTCTAAGCATTATGGTATCTGATTAATAACATGTTAAAGTTTGCAGCCATTTTGCACTTTAGACTCTTAAGGGATTATGTTGGTTGAATGTAGCTCAGAGCGATTCCGCGTGTTTGGGTGTAAAAGAGGACCATTTATAGCATAAATGTACCATATGGATGTTTTGTAACAATCCATTTGGTCACACGAGTTGCAGAACAAAAATTGTGCCACTTTGTAACTTTCAACTGCTTGCATTTGACAACTTTTTCTCTAAGTGAAAATTCACCACCATAGGAAAACGCCTCTGATATAGTGAAAACTCAGAGAAGTTATTGTAGAGGGGTCTAATGTGGATCCCATAGGCTCAGATGAGAATTTTCTAAGAATCATGATATCCGAGTAACAACATGTTGAAGTTTGTAGCCATTTTGCACTTTGGACTCTTAAGGAATTATGTTCGTTGAATGTAGCTCAGAGGGATTGTGCGTGTTTGGGTGCAAAAGAGGACCATTCCTAGCATAAAACCACCCATTCGGGCACATTGGAATAGTCCATTTGGTCACACGACTTTCAAAATGAAAATTGCACCACTTTGAAACTTTGCACTGCTTGCATTTGACACTTTTTCCATCAAGTGAAAATTCGACACCACGGGAAAATGACTCTGAGATAACAAAAATTGAGAGAGGTTATTGTAGAGGGGCCCAACGCAATCTCATAGGCTCAAATGGAGAGTTCATAAGCACCACATTTTTTAGGTAATAGCCTATCAAAGATTGTTGCCCTTTTGCACTTTGGACCCTTAAGGGATCGCATTGGTCAAACGTAGCTCAGAGCGATTTTGTGTGTTTGGGTGTGAAAAAGGACAATTCCTAGTATAAACGTACCCATTCAGATGCGTTGGAATAGTCTGTTTGGTCACACGAGATGTAGAACGAAAGTTGCACCCCTTTGCAACTTTGCACTGCTTGCATTTGACACTTTTTCCATCAAGTGAAAAATGGGCACCATGGGAAAATGACTTCAAGATAACAAAAACCAAGAGAGGTTGTTGTAGAGGGGCCCAACATGATCCTATAGGCTCAGACGAATATTTTTTAAGTGCCATGGTTTCTGAGTAATATCCCATAAAATATTGTTGCCCTTTTGCACTTTGGACCCTTAAGGGATCGAGCTGGTTGAATGTAGCTCGAAGCTATTCTGCATGTTTGGGTGCGAAAGAGGACCATGAATATCGTAAATGTACCCATTTGGACACATTGAACAATCCATTTGGTCACACGAGTTGCAGAACAAAAGTTGCACCACTTTGCAACTCTACATTGCTTGCAATTGACATTTTTTCCATCAAGTCAAAATTGGACACCACAAAAAAACAACTCTGAGATAACAAAAACTGAGAGAGGTTATTGTAGAGGTGCCCTACATGATCTTGATGCCTCAGACGGAATGCCCATAACTAACACAGTATCTAGGTAACAGTCCATCAAATATTGTTTCCCTTTTACAATTTGGATTGTTAAGGAATTACGTTGCTTGAATTACAAATGTTTGAAGGCAGCAATAAATTTGAATATTTGAGTAAATCTCATTATAAGTGTTTATTTCAATAGACTGTATGCTAGATTGATATTGATATATAATCATTAGGTTGGTTTGTTTTAATAAATGATTTTTTTATAATAAGTTAGTAAATTGGTGCTAGTTATAATAGGGAGAGAATTGAGATTTATCAAGGTCATCAAAATAAGGAAGTTGCATTACTTTTTTGGTTGAGATTCTCTTTGATGGCTCATAAATCAATATTTTCTACAAGGAGACACCTATCAATTTTTAGTAGTTTACTTACAAATACGCAAAGTAAAAGAAGAAAAAGAAAGAGCATCCAAAATAGAAATGAAAAAAAAAATAGATTGAAGGTACTTACAAACAACAAATCCACACCATTTGGTTCCAACTCAAGAATAGCAAGGCATAAATATTGATGCTTCCATTGAGGATAGGCATGCTAGTATCTCAACTTAGTCACTCCTAGTCATACATCTTCACTAGGAGTTCCAAGATACTTATTGCACACAACACCTCTCATGAATAGAATAACTTGAAATTTGAGATGCTCTTATAATGTCTACATAATAGGTGCGCATGATAAGGTTAAATTCAAATGAATAACTTGAAATTCCCTCGCCAAGCTTTGCATGCACTTTTATAATGGCTAAAAATAATAATTGAGATTTGTTAAGATCATCAAAATAAGGATGTTGCATTTCTTTTTTGGCTGAGATTATCTTCAATGGCTCATAAATCAGTATTTTTCGCAAGGGGATACCAATCAATTTTTAGTAGGTTACTTACAAATAGGAAACTTAAAAGAAGATGATAACATTGGCATCATACAAATTAATGTGCATACAAGTATAAATTAATAAGAACCAATGTGCATATTTACAAATTAATCTAATGAATTATCTAGGTCTTCTCTACTCTTTATTGTGTCAAGTATTGCCTTATGGTCAGACTCATAGACCTTCCACAAGGTTTTGTTCAAAGTTCTTCCCCCATGTTTGGTCAAATGAAAATTGGATGCCACGACAAGGTTAGAGTAATGAAGAATCTTACGATGTGTGTAAAAGTCCTGAAACAACCAATATTTAACACTCTTATGTGGGTACCTTCTAAGCCACATTCCAGTAACAAAAACTAAGCCTGTAGGGTATTCGATGTTTTCTCCATCTATAACTAGGGCCTCCAAATTATTTTTGGCCTCAACACAATGACACAAAATAGTTTGTTCCCTCTTCGTTGTCTTCATTCGCAATAATTGCATAAACATGCCCTACTTTGATATGTGTAGAAAAGTTCTTAAAATCAGTCCATTACAAATACACTACAAAGTAAGATAACAATAGGAATTTTAAAAACTAAGCAAGTAGATATTCTACTTGGTTGAACTAGATCGGATATGTGGTCAAAGTCGACCGATGAACCAATATGTGTTAGTTTCAATGTCGTTGGAGGGTGATACGTATGAAGTGGGCTAAGATAACTTAACAACCATTTCTCAACCCACTCCTTTGACTCACAATCATTCCAGGCTTGCATTGTATATGAAGAACAAAAGCATGCCATCTTTCATGTATTGATACTCCATGAACTTGAATCTGAGCTAAGGAAAGAGTGTAGCTTACTCAAACCTATTAGTGTACAAAAATCCTCATATGGTGCAATGTTAGTATCATCCATCAACCAAAAAAATCTATGAACTAAAGATGTGCCTTCATTACTTGGACCCATTAAAGAATTACACCACTCAATGATTTATTTTACATCTGTCAACTTTGCATTGTCTTTATACTTTAACTCTTCTCATGCTAATGCTCTTTTCACATATGATCCTACACCATCATGCTCCCCCTTTCTATGCTCGACCTCACAAAAGTTCCACATATGTCGAACACCTATAATTACATGCATCATGTTCAACTAGTAAAACATGTGTGAGTTCTTGAACTGTGTTGCACAGTTATTCAACCATATTATATGTCGACCGTATTCTATGCCCCTCTGAGCCAAATCACTATAGAACATATGGGAGAAACCTTGCACAAACTCTGTAGAATATGTGTGATCATTACTAATATAAAAGTGATACTCCCTCAATACCTTCCTTTGGTCCTTTGTACTATCAGCTACATGAATGAATGTTATGTGCACAAATATTGAAACCTATGTGGAGTTGTAATATTGTGACTACACCTCATGTTGTGGTTGTAGAGTGTAGTTCTCTGCAAAGTCGACCACTGAAACTATGCTGCCAACTGGAAAGGTGTCCTTGTATAGCTTGAGTTGTGTGTCCAACCATAGAGCTCTATGGGTATGCCTTGCATACTCATACAGTATAATGTCACGAAACATGGACATAAATTAATACACTATAATATTTTGAATAACCAAATCACGCATTTTTGCTTAATTACCATCTTTTGTAACATATGCCACTATTTTATACTTCTCGAACTCTACTGGTTTTTGACCTACCTCATCTGCGCTTTCCATATGTTGATATACTGGCATACGCTACAAGCCACCGCAACACTCACATGAACCTTCCAAGCATGTTGTCCTATAGAATATTTGTCCATCCTCTATTTCACATAAAACTTTTGATAAGAACTCTCTTGAATATTTTGGTGGGGCTTCTATGCCACAATCCTACAAAACATTGTTAGTATGCTAATCTAAACATATAGAATGATAAACATCATAATGGTTAGAGAATTCAATATATAATCTACAACAACAAGTAGTGTGTGTGTGATTTATCTTGACATAAAAAGGTTAATCATTTCAAAATATCTTTGAAAAATACTAATTTGAGGATAAGCTTGTTGAAACAAAAAAATTGGGTTTGAGTTGTATCCAAAAAATGTTTTGGATGTGGCTCATGGTTGTGACTATTGATTCTCCTTCTTACCACATCCCTTTGATTCGAAGATGGCCTTGTGTTATTCTTCCAATACCCTTCAATTAGTGTTCTCAATGCTTCAACAACTTTTTTATCTTTTCATGGCAGTCTCCCTAAGAATGCCCATAATTCATTTGAATCTATGCCCTCAATTCTTTGTCACCTTTGAACAACTCTTGATAAAGTCTTTCTATTAATTCTCATTTGTTCACTCATCTTTTTAATGAGACGAGCTCTCTTTGTTTGACTACTTACCAAAGTCGATGTAATGACATGTCGAGTGGCATTACTATCCTTTGAGTGTGAGGTCTCACCCACACTCTCATAAGCATCCATTAGATTCTTTACAATAGTTCTTTCACTTGAAGCATTCGATGTTCTCAACTGAAGAGTCTTCATGATGTTTTTATACTTTATACCTCACATCATTTCAAAAAATAGTTGACATCTTGCATTCTCATTTATCCTTTTAAAGAATGAGTTACAAATCTTATCAGCATATCTTCTACAAGTGTGTGTTGGAATCTTACCTTCCATGTGATACAAGATATCCTCATCAATATTAATCAAATACTTTGGCTTTCTATGCAAAATTCTAGGTGGTGTTCTCCTAGGTACATACTCCTCAACATTAGGAATTTCATCAATATTAAAGTGAGGTGGGCTAGATTATGTACCTTTGATCAAGGGTGGGATAGATGACATACCTTGAGGATGACATGGGGATGATTATGTACCTTTTTCATCAAATCTGAGTGATGATGTACTCTCAACTTGAGGTGTGGTGGATGGTGTCCCTTCATAGTCACTTTTGGTAGATGGTGTCCTTCCATATTCACTTTTGGTAGATGGTGTCCCTCCATATTCACTTACGGTAGATGGTGTCACTCCATATTCACTTGCAGTAGAGGGTGTGTCTTCAAATACGGTATCTGAATCTGTCTTACCACAATGCTTTCACATTCATGCCCTTTGTGCTGCCAATGCCTTTTCTCTTTTTGATGGTTGAGGTTTATCTTCAATTGGCTTGTTTTCGTCAATTATATCCAATTTCTTCTTCTCACGATATGTCCTCACCCATTGTCTCTCCTTTTCTTTATTGGTTTCATACTCTTCATCTGTTAGTTGCTTCCTTGTTCATTTCCTCGACATGATGGATAATTTTACCTGTAGCATGGTAATTAGACAAATATTAGTTCCTAAAAAATGAATTCATACAAATAAATGAAATGTGTCATTCAAGGATTCATACAAAATACTTACAATCATCTTGTAGAAGAGTATGATACCATAGACAAGCTAGTGGAGCACCACTATCTTGCCAATGCGGTAGGGTTGACAAGGTAGGGGCAGTGTATGCCTCATAGAACTGGGGACTCACTGTGAGACCCCATTTCTATGAGGCATACACTTCCCCTACCATATACATCACTATGAGTCCCCATTTCTATGAGGCATATGCTGCCCCTACCTTGTCAACCCTACCGCATTGGCAAGCTAGTGAGATCACTAGCTTGCCAATATGGTAGGGTTGACAAGGTAGGGGTAGCATATGCCTCATAGAAATGGGGACTCACAGTGATGCATATCACCATGATTCCCCATTTCTATGAGGCATACATTGCCCCTCCTTAGAAAGCTAGTGATCTCACTAGCTTGCCAATGTGGTAGGGTTGACAAGGTAGGGGCAGTGTATGCCTCATAGAAATGGGGTTTCACGGTGATACAATAGGGTTGAAAAGGTAGAGGTAGCATATGCCTCATAGAAATTGGGTCTCATGGTGATCCCATTTGTATGAGGCATACACTGCCCCTACCTTGTCAACCGTACCACATTGGCAAGCTAGTGATCTCACTAGCTTTCCAATGTAGTAGGGTTGACAAGGTAGGGGCAACGTATGTCTCATAGAAATGGGGTGTCATGATGACAGTGTATGCCTCATAGAAATGGGGTGTCATGATGACAGTGTATGCCTCATAGAAATGGGGTGTTGACATGTGTATTCCTCATAGAAATAGGGTTTCACCATGATGTATCATCGTGACACCCCATTTATATGAGGCATCTACTTCCCCTACCTTGTCAACCCTACCGCATTGGCAAGCTAGTGATCTCACTAGCTTGCCAATGCGGTAGGGTTGACAAGGTAGGGGCAATGGATGCCTCATAGAAATGGGGTCTCATAGTGATGGTAGGGTTGACAAGGTAGGGTCAGTCACCATGAGACCCCATTTCTATGAGGCATATGCTGCCCCTACCTTGTCAACCCTACTGCATTGGCAAGCTAGTGATCTTGGCAAGCTAGTGATCTCACTAGCTTGCCAATGTGGTAGGGTTGACAAACTAGGAGTTTATCACCATGATTCCCCATTTGTATGAGGTATATGTTGCCCCTACCTTGTCAACCCTACCACATTGGCAAGCTAGTGAGTGAGCTCACTATCTTGCCAAGCTCACTAGCTTGTCAATGCTACCACATTTTGCATACATTTATACAAAAAAATTATTGTCAAATAATTCAAATTCCTTGTCCATGCTTCCATTTTGAGCCATGATTCCAAGATAGGTTGCACCTTTCTCCATGTTGCTAACTTAGCCTTGAATAAAGAGTCTTGAAACAGTGGAGAGAAGGGTTAGAATCCCTTGTAGGTAGACTAATCAAGGAAACATTTAAAATATATCACAACATAAGTGATGAGGTAAATTTAGAAATGGAGATGAAAACCAAAATAGATTCAAAGATCTATCAATGTGGGAGGAGTATATTCCAATTTTTTAGAGACATGTATGGAAAATTTGGTAGCATAGACAAAGCAATCAGCTCCTTGGTATAGCTATTTGACAAAATACCTCAATGAGATATGTCATCACGGACTATAATGATTGCAGGATATGCAAATAAAAGATTTATTCAAAAGGCTTTAGAAAATTTCAAGCATATGCAAATTGTAGGTGTAAAACCAAATTCAACTACATTTTCCAACATTGAACTCATGCCTATACCAAAATGAAAGCTTTGGAGAGTGGTATGCACATCCATAATAAAGGATTGAGAAATGATGTTTTATTTTACTTCCTTATAACTTATGTCATATATATGTGTATACAAAATGTGGAAGCATACACAAGGTAAGTCAATTGTTAAATAACAAAATGCCTCAAAGAGATGTGGTTTAAAAATGTAATTGACAAGTGTAAAGAATTGTGTAATTTAAAATGTGCATTAACAAGCTAAGGATATAATGACAAACAAACAATGATCAACATGGAATATGCAAAATAACAAAAATGAAAGCAATACATTATATAATGAATGAAAATGTGTAAAGACTTCACATACCTAAAAAACCATTATTTCAAATGGAGGAGTTCTACCCAATTATGTAGACTTTTCTTCTTCTTTGTTCAAACTCCTCAAAATTTTAACTTTTTGAAAAACTTGTTCCCCTCCAAACTTCAATTGTATATCACTTTTGAATGAAATTCAGACTTGAATTGATATTATATTCCTTTCAACGTGAAAACTCTGCAATTTCATTCAAAGATAATGGAAATATCATGAAAAACGTGGTGGAATGTGAAAAACATGCATACACACTTCACAACATCATCAAAAAGCTCTTTTTTGTTGGAGCACGCACAAAACCAAGAGAATATGCAGAATGTGGGCCTTGAGATCATAGGTATATTGAGTTTTTTTACCATTTTTAGAGCAAGAGAAAATGTGCTCACGTTATAACATTCTCGTGCTATAACGCAAGTGTGTTATCTCTTGCTAAAATAATGGTCATATTTCTACTATTTCAAAACGTGCTTGTGTTATGAGAAAGTTGATTTTTTTATAGGTTTATTTTCTATCTCTTTCTCTCTACCCTCTACCCAAAATCGTTAATCCCTCTACCCTTAAACCCTCAACCCTCTACCCTCTATATCTCTCCCACTCCCTCCCTCTCTCTCTCTCTCAATTATCTCCCTCCTACCCCCTCTCCCTCTCTCAACCCTCAACCCTCAACCCCTAATCCCTGAACCCTGAACCCTTAAACCCTAATCCCTCAACCCATATACCCTTTACCCTATACATTGGACCCTCAACCCTCAACCCTAATCCCCCAACCCTATACCCTCAATCCTCTACCCTCAACCTTAAACCCTCAACCCTCTACCCTCTACCCTCAACCCTAAACCCTAAAACATATACCCTCTAACCCTCAACTCTCTACCTTCAACCCTAAACAATGGACCCTCTACCCTCAATTCTCAACCCTATACCCTCAATCCTCAACCCTCTACCTTCTACATTAAACCCTAAACCCTTAAACCCTCTACCCTAATCCCTCAACACTAAACCCTAAACCCTTAAACACTCAACCCTAAACCCTAAACCCTCAACCTTCAACCATTAAACCCTAAACCATTAAACCCTCTACCCTCTACCTTCAACCCAATACCCTCTACCCTCAACCCTCAACCCTTAAACCCTAATACCCTAAACCATCAACCCTATAGGTACTCCACCCTAATACCTCAACCCTAAACCCTAAACCCCTATCCCTTTCTCTCTATCTATACATATCACCTCTCTCTCCCTCCCTCCCTCCTCTTGTCTCCTTCTCTCTATCTCACTTCTCCCTCCATATCTCTATCCATCCATCCATCCCTCTCTACCCAAATCCCTCAACCCTAAAATCTTGACCCTTAAACCCTTAAACACTCAACCCTAAACCCTCAACCCTCAACTTGTAAACCCTAAACCCTATAGGTCATCAACCCTATACCCTCAATTCTCAACCCTCTACCCTATACATTGGATCCTCAACCCTCATATATATATGTCCCTCTCTCTTCTTCTCTCCTCTCTATCTCACTTCTCCCTCCATCTCTCTATCCATCCCTCCCTCCCTCTCTACCCTAATCCCTCAACTCTAAACCCTCAACCCTTAAACCCTTAAACCCTTAAACACTCAACCCTCAACCCTC
>CM021104.1:157399188-157625557 GCA_007115665.2 Sequoiadendron giganteum | reverse complement strand
CCTAATCCCTCAACCCCTATCCCTTTCTCTCTATCTATACATCTCACCTCTCTCTCCCTCCCTCTCTCCTACCCTCTCTAATTGTCTCTATCTACCCTCCCCCTCTTTCTACATACCTCTCGCTCAATCAATCCCTACCACCCTCTCTAGCTCCCTCTCTCTATCTCCCTCCCACTCTCTCTCACTCCCTCTCTCTTAGGTCTCTCCCACCCACCCCCTCTCTCTCTTGTATCTCTCCCTTTGGCAACCTACATAGGTAACTCTCTCTCTCTCCCCTCTCTCTATCTATACCTCCCACCCTACCTAGATAAGTCCCTCTCACTCCACCCCCCTTTATCTCTCCCTCTATCAGGTCACTCCCTCCCACACCCTCTCCTTGTCTCAAGTCTCTCACTCACACTCCCCCTCTCTCCTACTTTCTCTCTCTCACACTCCATCTCACTACCTATCTCTCAAGTCTCTCCATCTCACCCACCCTCACACTCTCAAGTCACTCCCTTTGGCACCCTACCTACATAACTCTCTCTTTCTCTCTCTTCCCTTGTCTCTCAATTATCTCTCTCCCCCTACCTAGCTAAGTCCCTCTCACTCCAACCCCTTCTCTCCCACTCCCTCTCTCTTAAACTCTCACTTCCACCCCCTCTTCCTCTCTCTAGACTCTCTCTCACTACCTCTCTCTCTCTCTTAAAATTCTCCCTCCCTCTAAAGACATACATATATACTTACATACACACAAGCATAATACATATGTACATACAATCCTAAATACATACAAGCATACATTTACATGTGTAGATACAATCTTCAATACATATAGGCATACATACAATATACATGCATTGATAAATACATACATACATACATACATACAAGCATGCATACATATATACATACATGACATACAAGCATACATGTACATACAAACATACAAATATATAAACATACATTCAATAGAGTAGCATTTAACATAAAGCAAGACATAATGCGAGCATGGTATAATGCACTCGCGTTATGTCTTGCTAGACATGTCCATCACAAATGCAAAAACCATGTCAAAACTAAGATATAACAAGAGCGTGTTATAATACACTCACGTTATATCTTGCTTTGGGAATCCCCAAGCCTTGGGCTTGGTATTTTCCTTGGAATACCAATCCAAAGGCTTGGAGGGCATTCCCAATGACCAGAGATGTGTTTTTGCAAATTCTACAATATTTCACATAATCGGGTTCATGCTCACTGTCATGATTGCATGTCATTCAATGTCAAACAAATCGAACACCTGGGTAATGTTAGGTTCTCTCTTAGCCATCCAACGATGTAATTTTTTTCACTTTCTGACAATGTTAAGCATTTCATCTATAATTTCTTTTGTTTGTGTGTCTCTTTTTTGGCAAAAAGTAGTGTTTGGTGTTTTTTTCGTTATAAATTAACCATTCATCAAAATTTGAAATAAATTATATTTTTAGAAACTAGACTACATTCTACAGTTCTTTAAAAAAAAAAATTAGTTTCCAAAATTTGTATGGGTAGCATGGCCAAAATTTTGTTTGTCAAGAAGTGTCCACTTAGAAAATTAGCAAAAAATCAAATATTAATTAAAAAATTATCAGAAAAATCATGCATCAACTAAATATTGTTAGCTAATTTCTAACTAGAGCGATTTTAAAAATACTAAAAAAAAGTTCACCATGCTAGGGACGTACAAGAGTTGCTATGTTATGTTTTTCTAACAAAAAAACACCAATTTATGTACATCCCTCTTTTGAACCCCTTAATCTCAACCATTTTCAAAATAAATTAGTATTTTAGAAAGCAGACTCGAAGCACTTCGATCCTTGTTTTTGTTCCATCTCAAAATTTTGAGTGTAACTATCCTCAATTTCAAGTCCAAGGTCAGTATTTCCTTATTTCAAAAAAAAAAGTGGCCACTTGAGCCCCCTTTTTGGGACCCATCTTTTTGAACTTACCCTAATATAATAAACAGGATGTTCTTTACCATTTTCATCTTGTTGAGCCAACAATGCTACGAGAGCATGGGTTGATGCGGTTGTATAAAGTATGAATGGTTTATTTTGCATAGCAAGTTGTAAAATAGGTGGAGTTGCAAAGTACTCCTTCAAACTCTCAAAAGTCTATTTACAATCCTCGTTCCAATCAAAGCACACATCCTTTTTGAGGAGATGTGTAAATGGTAATGTTCAGTTTGCTAAAGATGCCACAAAATGACATATAGCTTGAATTATTCCTTGTAATGTGTGCAATTGAGAAATGTTTTTAGGAGGTGGAATGTTGACTATAGCATCAATTTTCTTCGTGTCCACCTCAATGCCTCTATGAGATATGATAAAACCTAGAAGCTTCCCACTATCTACACCAAAGACACTTTTTCGAATTCAATCTCATGTTGTATTTTTGCATTCACTCAAATATTTTCTGAAGGACACTCACATTATCTTGTATTGTTAAGATTTGGCTAGAATGTCATCAACATAGTCTTCCACAATCTTATGTATGTAATCATAAAATATTAATGTCATCGCTCATTGATATGTTGCGTCTGCATTCTTCAATCCAAAAGGCATCATAACCCAAAAAAACATCCCCCAAATTATTGTAAATGTTGTTTTATATTGATCTTGAGTGTTAATAAAGATTTGGATGTATCCAAAAACTCCATCCATGAATGACAACAAAGGATGTCTTGTAGTCGAATCCACTATCATATTGATATTAGAAAGGAGAAAATCATCTTTTAAAGATGCTTTATTCAGGTTACGAAAATCTATACACATCCTAATACAGTTGTTAGGTTTTGCAACTCTGACAATATTTGAGATCCAAGGAGAATAAACTATAGGTCTATGAAATCGGCTTCAAGGATTTTTTTTAGTTCTCTTTCAACAAGAAAGGCTATCTTAGGATTCATTTTTCATATCTTTTGTCGAACAGGCTTACCATTTTCAGTAAGGACGATGTTGTGTGTCACTATCTTAGGATCAATTCCCAGCATATATGAATAAGTCCGAGAAAAAAGTTCGGGAAAGTCATGGAGTAACATTGTGTGATCCTCTTGTTTTCCATCATCAAGGCACTTCCTTATCTTAATTAATTTCTCCTTATCATTGATGTCCATTGGTATGTCAATTGTGTCTCCTAAAGGAAGTGCACTTGGCTTTGGAAATTCAGGGTTGTATTCTTTTGTACTTATGTCTCTCATTACTTTCATCTTTTGCATATTTTTGCTTCGTGCTAATCATAACACATGTGACCTTTTTCTTTTGAGGGGTAGTAGGTGACTTTTTATAAACTCCTAACATTTTCTTCAATGCATCATCATCTTCAATTTTTTCCCATGAAGGTTTAGAATCCATATCAAGTGGTTTAGGATGTTTCAAAGTGAGGTTGATTTTTGGCTTGCACATGATAGTGCTGATTTTTAACGATGGTCTCTTTGTTGCTTGTGTAATCTTATACGGACAATACCCCAAACCAATTTTTGTCTCTTGTGTGTTAGGCTCTATAGGAACTCAAATGCCTTGTTCTTTCATTCCACATCCTTTACCATTATAGCCCAATTGCTCACAAGTTCATAACCTCTCCCATAATTTTTTCTATTTCTTTTGGTTTTGGTGGTTGGTGATAATCTATCTCATCAAAGTTAGTTTTATAGTTTGTATCTTCTTCAAGAGTAGATGAGTTGGATGCTTGTGAATTTTCTTCCAAGTTCTGAGTTGACATGACCAATGGTTGCTTTTGTTTATCATCTTATTTTCTTGTGATTATGTATTCTCCCATAAACGAGGGTGTGAACTCAAAGGAACTCTAGTCATCATCTACTAACTTTGACACTATTTCCATTTCTTGTTTGTCTTCTTCTATAGGTTCTATGTTTGATGTTGGAATCAATGTGCTTAGAGGACTAGTCATTTCCTTTTCAACTTGTAAGCAACTTTCAAGTTTGGGGTCTATTTCAACTTGGTATACCTTGTTGTTATAGACACATTTCATGATAGGATGAAGGGTCGAAGGCATGGCATGCATCTCATGAATCCATGGTCTTCCCAAAAGAAGATTGTATGAAAGGTCATGAGGCATAACATGAATAGGAGTTTGTAAGGTGGCCTTTTGGATTGTGATAGGTAAAGTAATCGCATCAAGCAATTTCTTTCCTACATTGTCAAATCCTCAAATTGATAAGGAGTCAGGTTCCATTTTTTATTTATCTACACACAACCTATCTAAAAGTTTCACACTACACACATTAAGGGCTAAGCTAATATCAACAAGGGTCCTTTTTATTCCTATTCTTTTGAATTGGGCTATTATCATGAAGGCATCATTTTTCTTTCTCAATTCCAAAGGAGGCAACTCATGTTGATGAAAGGTGATGTCTACATTAACTGTATTCATTTCTTGTATGAGAGTTTCCACATCATTTGCATTTATACTAAGAGGAACCACCACTCGTTGTAAGGTTGTTTGCAACATAGTGTGATAGTTAGGTGAATTTTGAATTAAGTTCCATACAAATATCTTTGTAGGAGTATTCTTGAGTTGCTCAACGAGATTGTACTCCTTCCCACTATGTGAAGTTAAACATGAAGCACTAGGTAAAATGGGATTAGGAAAAGGTAAGGGTGGCGGGGTTGGTTGTTGTGGTTGTGGAATATTTCTAGTGTTATATGTATGAGCAATGGTATTATGAATCTATTGCTGCCAAACATTATTCTTAGGTGGATAAAGAATAAACTCGGGCTTGTTTTTGTTGTGCATGTTTTTCACACACACCCTGTCGTGGGCAAAGACCCCCTTTTTTCGCTCCCAACGGGTTGCTTTTCTCCCGTCTCATTTTGTGTGCCCCTTTCTTGGAGCCTAAATTGGTCATGTGTCTTCAAATGATAAAATTCCCCTAACCAAATTTACCTACCTAAGTTTTTCCAAGTCTTTTGCTTTCGTAGAAGTGCCCCTGTGGGTTTCCCTTCGCCTATTGCCCCAACGTCCTCCAGGCCTCGTCCCTGCTTGCTCGATTCACTTTTTCCTTCATTTTTTACTTTTAGGACAAGTTGCCTATAGATTTGGGATGTTTTTGTGGTGCCTAAGTGACCTACCATGGTTTCATTAAGTTTTAGGAGGTTGCGGAAATTTCATTCCGGAACTCTGTCCCTTCACAGTTGTTCCAGGAACTTCGTCCCTCCTTGGTTTTTTCTAAAACTCCGTCCCTCCGCGATTGTTCTGAGAACGCTGTCCCTCCTTGGCTATTTCTGGAGCTTCATCCCTCCCTAGCTATTTTTGGAACTTTGTCCCTTTGTGGTTGTTCTGGGAACTTTGTCCCTCCCTAGTCGTTTTCGGAACTCCATCCCTCCACGGTTGTTCTGGGAACTCCATCCCTCCCTGGTTGTTTCTAGAACTTCTTCCCTCCACGGGTGTTCCAAAAACTTTGTCCCTCAGTGGTTTTTTTCAGAACTTCATCCCTTTGTGGTTGTTTCGAGAACTTCGTCCCTCTGCGGCTGTTCTAGGAACTCCGTCCCTCCCTGGCCATTTTCAGAACTTCATCCCTCCGTGGTTGTTTTGGGAACTCCGTCCCTCCCTAGCTATTTTCAGAACTTCGTCCCTCTGTGGTTGTTCCAAGAACTCTGTCCCTCCCTGGCTATTTTCTGAACTTCGTCCCTCCATGGTTGTTCAAGGAACTCCATCCCTCCTTGGCTATTTCTGAAACTCCGTCCCTTCGCGGCTGTTCTAGGAACTTTGTCCCTCCCTGGCTGTTTCCAAAACTTCATCCCTCTATGGCTGTTCCAAGAACTTTGTCCCTCTCTGGCTGTTTCCAAAACTCTGTCCCTCCATGACTGTTCTGGGAACTCTGTCCCTCCCTAGCTATTTCTGGAACTTCATCCCCACGGCTGTTCGAGGAACTTCATCCCTCCCAGGCTATTTCTAGAACTCCATCCCTCTGCAGCTGTTCTGGGAACATCGTCCCTCCCTGGTTGTTTCTGGAACTTCATATCTCCATGTCTATTCCGGGAACTCCATCTGTCCCTAGCTATTTCTGGAACTCCATCCCTCCAAAGCTATTCCGGGAACTCTGTCTCTCCTTGGCTGTTTCTGAAACTCCATCCCTCTGTGGCTGTTCTAGGAACTTCGTCCATCCCAGGCTATTTTCAGAACTCCGTCCCTGTGCGATTGTTCTGGGAACTCCATCCTTCCCTGGCTATTTCTAGAACTCCATCCCTCCGCAGATGTTCCCGCAACTCTGTCCTTCCCTGGCTATTTTAGGAACTCCATCCCTCTACGACTATTTTGGGAACTTCGTCCCTCCCTGGCTATTTTCAAAACTCCATCCCTTTGCGGATTTTCTGAGAACTTCGTCCCTCCCTGACCTTTTTTCAAAACTTCCCTTTCAGATTGTTGTCTCTTCATCTATCGTTCGCCTTCTGCCCTCCGGGTCCTGTGCATCCCACTACCGCATGAGCAACAAACAATAAAACTTAAGTGCCTAATCCATCACCGGGTCCCGGACCTCAGAACTCCATCCCCGAAATGCCGCCTCACCATGGCTGTTCCAAATAGCAAACTCCAGACAACTTTCCCTCCTCATAACTCTGGGTGCCCTAATGATGGTCCAAACGCCTCCCAATTTGGAAACAAACCTTGACCCACATATTGAAATTGGACGCTCTTCCCCATGGACTTTTCCAATTGCCTAAATTTGAAGGTGAGAGAAATCATCCAAGTTTCCCTGCCCTGTTCACCCTTTCAAAATAACATTCTGGCTAGGGAAATCTAGCCTCTCGGGCCCGAACCGTCCAAACTCCCTCCAATAAACTGCTAATGGAATATTAGACTAAATATTATGATCTATTGATGATGCATGGATGGATCTAACAAGGAGTTTGCAAGAATTGACTAATGTTTGCCTTGATTTGTGTATGAAAACACTTACGACACTTCATGTATGTAGGATTCAAGAAGCCTACTGTGGGTCTATTAGGGAGACCCATTGAGAAAGCTGAACAAATAAAAGCACATAGCTCTTGTCACCATTCATTTTATGTCCACCTTTCCTTGTAGCACCCATCAATAGAGCTAGCATTAGAAGATGTCCTGTGCCAAGGAAGTCAATGAAAAAATGCAAGGGGGTGGACTTGAAGATGCATAGGGGAGATGTCCTACTTTTCACCAGATGATGGTGATCTGTAAGGAGTTGTTCGCTCGATTCAGGGGCAACCAATCCATTGATGCCAGCCGTCGACGGGACCATTTGATCCAATGAATAATGTTGCAAGTCCATCAAGAAAAGGGCAGCTTTTAAGAAGTTTCAGCTATAGTAAAAGGGAAATCGGCTTGAAGACAAAATTGCTACAACACCTGGGCACTAAAAGACAAAATAGAGAAAAAAAATAGAAGATGTATTTTAAATTGTTGAATATTGCAGGGTAGGTGAAGCACTAGTGCAATCAAATCTGGGTCACACAATGTAATTCAATCTTATCCATTCATTTGGGCTTTAGAAAACTATAAATAGGGGTCTTCCCCTCATTTGTAAAGGGTTGGAGAGCTAGTGTAAAGGAATTCTGCAGCAATAGAAAACAACATTGCATGATTTATGGGTGTTTCCTTTTGAGTTTGTTCATTATGTGTGCATGGTTCTACTTCCCTATTAGTTTAGTTTGTTTCTTGAAGGGGAGTGATGATGATGTTTGATGTTACAATATTTGATGAATTTTTAGCTCATGTTTTTTGTGGCTTGTTGATGATGAATCACTTTGTAAAGCTAGTCTGAGCTTCATTCCTTTATTGTTGCAACTTAGTTCGATTGCATGTGCATGATGTGTGTGTGTAATCTAAAAATCTGTAGTCCTTAGAAGATTGCACTGGTTTTATGTAATTGTAGGTTGCTCTTGGCCAAACAAAACCCAGTTTAGAGAGTTTGTCTACTGTAGCAGCCTCCATGATCACTATTCATTCGTAGTTGCAGGTCCAGGAACCTCTTCTCTTCCTTGCCTTTTTTCCTTTTTTTAATAAGTAACCTATTCTAAGGTTCATTGCACATTGTAAAGCTAAATTTGATGTTGAAATGGAGTTCTAAACTGCTATTTGAGCCTACAACAAAATCACAACAACTCTCCCATCTTAAGAACTCCATTTGCAGACCCAAGTTCTCACACTTTGTAACTCATCCGTAAGACCGCCTTGTGATTCCAACAAATCACATAAATCAACTGAGATATTCCAAGCACTGTCAAGACCTGACATTAGAGACCTTGGGATAATGTTCTGTAATTTGATTGTGAAAGACTGTCTTTCAAGAGAGGTGGTGCACCTATGCATTACCTATGTTGAGAAGTGCATAAAAAACACATCAACAGAACTGGCGCTAGAAGGAGGGCATGACATGTTGTGGCTAGAAAGCTAAAAGTTGGAAATTGAAAAAGCACTTTCAAGAAGAAATCTGAGATAAGGAGACCTCTTTAATGCTAGGGACCTAATATTAGAAAATTTTGAAGGCAAACAAAAGTTGAGTTGAAATGAAACGACATGTGAAAATTAGCATCACTCAGTTGTATGCATATTTAAATAGGAGATTGAAGAGGCCATTGTAGTAGTTTGTATTGGCAGACAAGTGTAGGATCCATTGCACTTGTAGGCATTATGAATTGGAGTGTCTAACCTTCTTGGGCAGAGTTGAAAGAGTCTTGCAGGGAGAAATTCCCTTTTGGGAAATCTATCAGCCTTTAGCCCTTGCAGACTCGGAGGAGGAGTTGACAACCATGGCAACTAAGGCATTCAAAGAGTCAATCCAAGAATGTTTGGGTAGCAAAGATAGACCAAGATTGGAGGAAGTAATAATGTCAAGTTGGTGCAGATTTCACAATGCACCACATTCAGAATTTACTTGTTCATCATGTGCAAACATAATCACCCAAGTTAAGGGTTGTTCAGAAAAGTTGGCGCAGCCAGCTATCAAAGCGGACGAGTCATCCCATGAGGCAGAGAAGTTGTCAGCATTTGGAGGACAACACCTTCAAGTCAGACCAAGAAGCTTCACAGAAATAGACGTTGGAGCAGCCAATGAAAATGTTGAAAATCAGAAAGAGGAAGAGGTTGAAAACTTCAGAATAGTAGAAAATAATGACGAGAGTATAAGTGAAATCATATTGGAAGACCTCTCCTTCGTTAATGACAACGATCAAGAATCTAAAAATGAAATTTTGGAGGAGTGGGAAAAACCACTTGCCACAGTTGTCTACCATCAAGCTTCTTTTTCAAGTGATGATGAGGACCTAGTAGTGGAAAGATATGACTAGCTCGTCTCCAGATTAGCAATGGATTGGTCAGAGCTGAAATACCAAGTGGATTTGGAGGTGCTACTACTCTCGAATTGGTGCAGACTTCATGATTCATCACACTCATATTTCACATGTGGATTGTGCTAAGAAGCCATCAAGCAAGTCAAGGAACAAGCAAGGCAGCCAAGCACACCACTTCTTGTAGTTGCTTCAAGGATGAAACGTGAGGATCAAGAGCCCAAGCCAAGTGACAACCTAGCTGAAGGTAGTCCTCAAGAGGATGTTGGGACAACAATAGAAGAAGGACAATAATACAATCTTGAGCTTTCAAGTGATGAATTAGATCAAACAAGAAGGTTGTCCATCAGTCATCAAGAATTTCTCCCTCTTTAATAGCATTTGTGCACCATGGACGATAGGGTTTATGACAAGTCCTTGGAGGGGGATTGCATAGTGGATTTTGGTCCCCTTGATGAGGTGTCATCAATTGATGACTTCTTTCCATTGGGAGTTGTACTATGGGGGTATCCTCATGTCGAGGAAGAGCACATCCCAGAAGACGGTAGTGATGAAGACATACTCCTTGAGCCTCTGAATGGTGATGCACTAGAGTTTTCAGATTGGGAGAGGGGTTCCTTCTCTATCTATAGTGATAGTGAACAAGGGGAAATGAATGAACGTCATGATGAGATGCATGAACAACAAAGATAAGAAGACAAAGGCGGAGGTGCTGAGATAGTTGTCAATAGAGATGAAGCACCTGGTCGACTACAAGATACAACTTGGAGTCCTTCTGCCATGATCATTGTTGATTCTCCTTCATATTCAGATGGTTGCAATAGGACAGATTCATGTATGTCATTGTCCCTTGACATTGAACACCACATAAATAAGGATAACACTTGGGAAAGGAAGTGGGACAACATGCTAGCTTTTGAGGACATCAATCAAGTGGACACTAGGTTTGCAAAAAATCAACGAGATGAGGTGTAATTCCTAGAAAAACAACCGGTGGAGGTCGTGGATCCCACACAAGACGTGGAAGAAGTGTTTGTTGCCCCGTTCTCCCTGCCTTATGTAGGCTTGATGCCTGAAATGTTGCATGATCCTGTGCCACCCTTTGAGACTGTCGATGCAGTGATCGATCTCGATTATCAAATACTACCACCTCCATGCAAATAAATCCAGGTTCTATCCTTCCTTGCTCTTGATAATTGTCATAGCTGTACTTATCATTTTGATTATGGGAATGAGGGGAGACAAATGTGTTTATGGATAACCATGGGTTTAGCGAGCCTCCTCAATTGCTAATTTTCCCTGACCGAGTGACTGAACTTGAGTGTTGCAATGGTGAATTTCTTTTTTCAGAATATAAAGATAAATTTGCATGGTTAAGAACGATGACAATTGCCCGTTTACTTGTGCATGCACTATGAAATCCAATGAGTGTTGATGTCAACTCACCTTGCCTGAATATAGTGCTTTGTAAATATCTCTTTGTACATAGCTCATTTTTGAGTAGTGTAGGTTTCCTATAAATAATCTCACTTTTTTTCTTTCCTTAGGTGAGGTGGTTTGTTGTAGGTTAGTTTGCTTTAGGGTAGTTTCTTGGTTTTTTCCCTTTTCGTTTTCCTGCTTTGGTTAGTTTAGGTTGTTCGCTTTTCATTCATTTTGCTTTCGTTTTTGCTGCTGCTTTGCCTGGGGGGCCCTCTGCTTCTAGCTGGGTGCATCTGTGCGCACAATAACCATCTTTATTGTCTGGGGTTGTTATATGTATTTCTTTGTCAAATTCTAATCAAGTTTTTAGAGTGGATGGTGAGGATCTTCTGTTAGTGTCAAGTGATCTAGGTGTTTGATTCAAAGAGGATAAGTCCTTGGTTGATCTCATTCCCGACGTATTCTGAAATCTTATATCTTTTACATATTTTAAGAATCTGGAGGTCGTTGTAGGTCCTTTGTGAAGCCTAGTTAAGTGAAAAATCTAAAATTCTGCTTCAGCACCACTATGATTCTCAGCCTTGAGCGTGAGCTTCAATGCTTGTGAGTTGAAATAAAAGAATTGAAAATTGAAAATCAAAAGAAAAGAAACAAAAGAAAGTAAGCAAAATATTGAAAATCAAAAGAAAAGAAATTTAGCCTTTCAGGGGTATTTGAGCAACTCTACCGGGGCTATGGATGCCCGACTGATAGTAGAGCAATGTTCGGGAGAATCACAATGACAACCTTGTTGAGGCTATGGACGCCTAACTGGCAGCAAGGCAATGTCCTGGATGTTTTTGGAGTTAGAATAACTATGTAGCTTAACTTGATGGAGCTTGGGTTCCTGTAGCAACTGAAGGATGGGAATTGAAACAACTGCACACACTTGGAATTTTAGCATACTGAAGGTTGGATTAACTAGTGGTTTTGATCCTTTGGTTGAGCGTCTGACTTGTTTTCCCTAGCGTAAAGATCGGAACCAAAGGTTCTAGGTTTGTGATTCCAGTTTGTTATCAAAATGCTCTAGAGCATTTCCCCAGTGAGTCACCATTTGTTGTGCATGTTTTGCACACATGCCTCGCCATGGGCAGGGAACCCCTTTTTTTACTCCCGACGGGCTGCTTTTCTCTCATCTCATTTTGCGTGCACCTTTCCTAGAGCCTAAATTGGTCACGTGCCTTCAAACGATCAAATTCGCTTGACCAAATTCACCTACCTGAGTTTTGCTAAGTCTTTTGCTTTCACGGAAGTGCCCCAACGGGTTTCCGTTTGCCTGTTGCTTCGACGTCCTCTAGGCTTCGTCCTTGCTCGCTCGATTCGCTTTTTCCTTCATTTTTGACTTTGGGGACAAGTTGCCTATAGATTTGGGATGTTTTTGTGGTGCCTAAGTGAACTACCATGGTTTTGTTAAGTTTTGGGAGGTTGCGGAAAATTTCATTCCGGAACTCCGTCCCTCCGCGGCTGTTCTGGGAACTTCGTCCCTCCTTGGCTGTTTCTGGAACTTCGTCCCTCTATGGTTGTTCCAGGAACTCTGTCCCTCCCTGGCTATTTCTGGGAACTCCATCCCTCTATGGCTATTCTGAGAACTCCGTCCCTCCACAGTTGTTTCATGTACTCTGTCCCTCCTTGGTTGTTTCTGAAACTTCGTCCCTCCGCGGCTGTTTCGGGAACTCCGCCCCTCCTTGGCCATTTTCAGAACTCCGTCCCCCTGTAGCTATTTTGGGAACTCTATCCCTCCCTGAGCATTTCCAAAACTTCATCCCTCTGCGGCTATTCTCGAAACTTTGTCCCTCCCTGGTCGTTCCCAAAACTTTGTCCTTTCGCGGTTGTTCCGGGAACTCTATCCATCCGTGGCCATTTTTGGAACTTCGTCCCTCCATGGTTGTTCTGGGAACTCCGTCCCTCCCTAGCTATTTATGGAATCCATCCCTTTGCGGTTGTTTCTAGAACTTCGTCCCTCTGTGGCTATTCTGAGAACGCTGTCCCTCCCTGGCCATTTTCGAAACTCCATCCCTCCGTGGTTGTTCTGGGAACTCCATCCCTCCTTGGTTGTTTCCAGAACTTCGTTCCTCCGTGGTTGTTCCGGGAACTCCATCCCTCCGCAGTTGTTCCATGAACTCTGTCCCTTTGTGGTTGTTATGGGAACTCCGTTCCTCCCTGGTTATTTTCAGGACTCCGTCCCTCTGCAGCTGTTCTCGGAACTTCGTCCCTCCCTGGCCGTTTTCGAAACTCCGTCCCTCCGTGGCTATTTCGGGAACTCCATCCCTCTGTGGTTGTTCCAAGAACTCCATCCCTCTCTGGCTATTTTTGAAACTCCATCCCTTCGCGACTGTTTCAAGAACTTCGTCCCTCTCTGACTGTTTTTGGAACTCCGTCCCTCCACGACTGTTTTGGGAACTTCGTCCGTCCCTGGCTGTTTCTAGAACTTCGTCCCTCTGCGGCTATTTCAGGAACTCTGTCCCTCCCTAGATATTTCTGGAACTCCATCCCTTCATGGTTGTTTTGGGAACTTCGTCCCTCCCCGACTGTTTCCTGAACTCCCTCCCTCTGTGGCTGTTTCGGGAACTCTGTCCCTCCCTGGCTATTTCCAGAACTCCGTCCCTCCGCAACTATTCTGGGAACTCTGTCCCTCCCTGGCTATTTCTGGAACTCTATCCCTCCATGATTGTTCTGGGAACTCCATCCTTCCCTGGCATTTTTTAGAACTTTGTCCCTCCCTAGTCATTTTTGGAACTCTGTACCTCTGCGGCTGTTCTGGGAACTTCGTCCCTCCCTGGCTATTTTTAGAACTGCATCCTTGCACGGCTGTTCTAGGAACTCCATCCATCCCTGGCTATTTCTAGAAATTCGTCCCTCCGTGACTATTCTGGGAACTCCATCTGTCCCTAGCTGTTTCTGGAATTCTTGTCCCTCTGCGGCTGTTCCAAGAACTCCATCCCTCTTTGGCTATTTTCGGAACTTCGTCCGTCCGTGATTATTCTGGGAACTCAGTCTGTCCCTAGTTGTTTCTAGAACTTCGTCCCTTCGCGACTATTCCAGGAACTCCGTCCCTCCCTGGCTATTTCCAGAACTTCGTCCCTCCATGGTTGTTCCGGGAACTTCGTCCTTCCCTGGCTGTTTCCAGAACTCCATCCCTCCACGGTTGTTCCGGGAACTCTGTCCCTCCTTATCCATTTTTGGAACTTCATCCCTTCGCGGTTGTTCTGGGAACTCCATCCCTCCCTGGTTGTTTTTGAAACTTCCCTTTCAGATTGTTTTCTCTTTATCCGGCGTCCGCCTTCCACCCTCTGGGTCCTGTGCATCCCACTACCGCATGAGCAACAAACAATAAACTTAAGTGCCTAAGCCATCATTGGGTCCTGGACCCTGGAACTCCATCCCCAGAATGTCACCTCACCATGGCTGTTCCAAATGGTAAACTCTAGATAACTTTCCCTCCTCATAACCCTGGGTGCCCTAATGATGGTCCAAACGCCTCCCAATTTGGAAACAAACCTTGTCCCACATATTGAAACTAGATGCTCTTCCCCATGGACTTTTCAAATTACCTAAATTTAAAGGTAGGAGAAATCATCTGGGTTGCCTTGCCGTGATCTCCCTTTCAAAACAACATTCTGGCCAGGGAAATCCGGCCTCTTGGGCTCAAACCGTCCAAACTCCCTCTAGTAAACTGCTAATGGCAATTTAGACTAAATATTATGATCTTTTGATGATGCATTGATGGATCTAACAAGGAGTTTGCAAGATTTGACTAACATTTTCCTTGATTTGTGTATGAAAGCACTTACGACACTTAATGTATGGAAGCTTCAAGAAGCCTACTGTGGGTCCATCAGGGAGACCCATTGAGAAAGTTAAACAAAGAAAAGCACATAGCTCCTGTCACCATTCATTTTATGTCCACCTTTCCTCATAGCACCCATCAACAAAGTTGGAATTAGAAGAAGGCCTGTGCCAAGGAAGTCAAAGACAAAATGCAAGGGGGTGGCCTTGAAGATGCATAGGGGAGCTATCCTACTTTTTACCAGATGATGGTGATCTTTAAGGAGTTGTCTGCCCGAATCAGGGGCAACCAATCCATTGATGCTAGTCATCAACAAACCCGTTTGATCCGATGAAGAATGTTGCAGGTCCATCAAGCAAAGGGAAGCTTTCAGGCAGTTTCAGCTATAGTAAAAGGTAAATCAACTAGAAGACAAAACTGCTACAACACCTGGGCACTAAAAGACAAAATAAAGAATAATAGAAGACGTATTTTAAATTGTTGAATATTGTGGAGTAGGTGAATCCCTAGTGCAATCAAATCTAGGCCACATAATGTAATTCAATCCTAGCCATTCATTCAGGCTTTGGAAAACTATAAATATGGGTCTTCCCCTCATTTGTAAAGGGTTGGAGAGCTGGTGTAAAGGCATTCTGCAACAATAGAAAGCAACATTGCATGATTTATGGGTGTTTCCTTTTGAGTTTGCTCATTATGTGTGCATGGTTCTACTTCCCTATTAGTTTAGTTGTTAGTTTCTTGAAGGGGAGTGATGATGGTGTTTGCTATTACAGTATTTGATGAATTTCTAGCTCATGATTTTTGTGGTTTGTTGATGATGAATCACTTTGTAAAACTAGTCTGAGCTTCATTCCTTTGTTGTTGCAACTTAGTTTGATTGCATGTGCATGATGTGTGTGTGTAATATGAAAATATGTAGTCCTTAGAAGATTACACTGGTTTTGTGTAACAGTAGGTTCCTCTTGGCCAAGCAAAACCCAATTTAGGGAGTTTGTGTACTGTAGCAGCCTCCATGATCACTGTTCATTTGTAGTTACAAGTCCAGGAACCTCTTCTCTTCTCTGCTTTTTTTTAATAAGTAACCTATGCTAAGGTTCATTTCACATTGTAAAGCTAAATCTAATGTTGAAATGGAGTTCTAGACTGTTGTTTGAACCTATAACAAATGCACAACAACTCTCCCATCTTAAGAACTCCATTTGTAGACCCAACTTCCCATGCTTTGTAACTCATCCATAAGACTACCTTATGATTCTAGCAAATCACATAAATTAACTGAGATATTCCAAGCATTGTCAAGACCTGACATTAGAGACCTTGGGATAGTTTTCTAAAATTTGATTGTGGAAGATTGTCTTGCAAGAGAGGTGATGCACCTATGCATTAGCTGTTTTGAGAAGTGCATAAAAACCACATCAACAATTTTTAGGTTATGGTTTGTGTGAAGGTGGGTAAAGGATGAGTTGAGGTTGAATCACATTAACTTCTCTTGGTTTTGGTTTCTCATAACAGGCCTTAGTGGATGGACTTTGTGAGATGAAGTCCTCAAGGGATTCATCTAACATGTCAAAGTCATCACTACTAAAAGGCTTGAGGGTTAGGTTAACTTGGAAAGAGATATTTGACATAGGAAAATAACTATACTTCTCCAAGTGGCTTAGGTTTTTTTGATTTTAATTTATGATCTATATCTAATATAATCTAATCTATGTACTAAAAATGAAAAGTGCAATAATCTAATTCTATGCACAATTGCAATGAATGCAAATGATGCTATTTCTAATGATTTCAATGTAGCAGAAAGTAGTCAAACTAAAATAGAAAAGTAATAACAACAAACAAAAGCTTGAAAACTAGAAATTTAACTCTGTAAACAACATTTATGAATTTGCACCAGGATTGATTTTCCCAAGGTGGCGAATGAGTCCCAGTAGGGATTTTTTTTCCAAAATTTTTAGAATTTTTTAATTGATTTTTATTTTTTCTATGCTATATGACCTAGATATGAGATGAAAAAGCAAATTTTGAATGATTTTAAGTGAAATTAGATGCAAAAACGTAAGCTAAATTAGCTTTCACTAATGCAAAATTTGAAACCCTAGAATGCAAATCCTAATGCAATGTTAATGCAAGCTAAATTTAGGATGTAAATGCACTCCAAATCAGAATTATGATGCTTTATATGCAGGTTCGCCAAAATGAAAGGTGGAAAATTGTGTTCCCTTTTTACCTTTAGGGTTTAGGACCAAAAGGGGCAATTTTCACTAACTTTCACTCAAGAACAAACCCTTGAGATCTCAAAAGAGAAGAGATCTTGCAAGAGTGTTGTCCTAGGGACTAAGTATGATCTATTGAGGGGTTCACCACCAAGTTTAGACTTGGAAAATACAATGAAATGCAAAATGTAAGACAAAACCCTAATTCAATGCAATGACTTAGAAATGTAAACAAACAGAACAAAAATGTAGAAAGATGAATAATGTGCACCTAGAAACCTTGAGGTGACTGGAAATAACTCTAAAACACTGAAGATTTTGGGTTTTTGACCAATTGGGACTCATTCGCTAACTTGGGTGAATTAGTGCTAGATCTGGGTTTTTGTCTAGAAGTTTGTTTCAAGAAAAGGGCATCTGAATTTGCAAATAGTTTTGATAAACAACTACAGTGGAACTCATTCACCACTCTTGTCAAATCAGTCTTGTTCTACTTTTTCAGGAATTGAAAGCATTGATATGCATTTCAACACCTGCCCTTTCCTTCCAACCTGAGTTCTGGATATGAATATATGAAAAACACCTGCAAAATAGAATATAACCTGATTTGCTAATGGGGGTTTGCCTTGCTCAAACCCCTAGTTTGGAAATTGAACCTTGATGAAATAATGAAATATTTCATGCAAATAGGAATGTAAACCCTAGCCTTAAGTGTGTCAAAGACTAGGAAATCCGAAGCATAATACAATCCTATCCTAATGTGCAAGAATATGATGCAAGAATGGAGATACAAAGATGAATGACTCACTTGGAGAGATCTCTAATCACCCCAAAAAATCCCTAATGATGATTATACCTTCCTTAGGCTGAAAGTAGAGTGATAATGGATGATGGAATCACTTAGGAAACAAGTCTTTAGGCTTGGCTTGATGGCTAGTTGCATATCCCCAACCTAGAATCCATCATGATTCACCATAGACAACCATGACCAACCCTTTACAATGCTAGATCTTGGATAAAAGTGAGCTTGAAGACCTGCAAAAACACTTTAATGCTGCCCCCAAAATTCATCTTTGCTAATTACTTGTTCTTGAATGCTCTTTTGAAAACTCTTGAATGCCTAGATCTTGAAAATTACTCTTGAGAATGCTTGCATAGATTATCTAGATGAAAAAAAATGACTTAGAAACTTGCTTATAAAGGCATTAACACCTAATTGACTGTTATTTAGATCTCAAATGCCGACATTCACCAGAAATTTGAATTAAAATGGTGAATTTCCTGCTCAAAATTAAAAAAGACCCCAAATGGGACTCATTTGCCACCCTCGGTGAATGGGTCCTACCCAAGGGGACTCATTCGCCCAAGGTGTCGAATGAGTCCCACCTTAGCTTTTTGAGGTGGGTTTTTGGGATTTTCGGTGTTTTGAATGATTTTATGGGATTTTGAGGTGAAATGAGCCTCAAGATCCGAAATAATGGGTATTAGGGCATATAAATGACGATTTTAACGGGTAATTAATGCAAGGGTGCCAAAATAGGTCCAAATTAAGTGTGAAATTGCACCGCTTTCAACAACGTACAATTTTCTACACTACAACACCCATGCATCACATGGAATAATATATCAATTGTAAGAGAAAATATAATAACACCAAGTGACTCCCACCCTACATTATTAAATCCTTTAATAGTTACCTCTAATTTTTAGAAATTTATTGAATTTAAATTGATTTTATCCAAAAATTTATTTTTTATAAATGTTCAAATTGATTCCCACCCTTAAATTTTAAAACTTCACTGATAAACATTTGAAGGTGTTGATGTGTATTTTGACCTGTAAACATGTCAAAATAAAATCATTCCCTTTCTTGAAAGATGATTAAATCCAATAGTCTTCAATGTGAGTTTTTGGGTGTTAGAAGCACTCAAATGACCCAATAGGCAAGCCAATTGGATGTCATGTTCAAGGGGCTATTATGGAATCGTAATGAGAAATCACTAGTCATGTAATGTTTGATCATAAAAATATTTATGTGTTGCCCATGCCTATAGTTGTTTCATAGAATCTTGATTTTGGTCATCATTAACATGGAATAATATGATTTTAGAGAGGGAATTCAAGATCAATTCAAAAAATATTATATTTTTCATGATCTCAATCTGTAAAAATGTCTCAAGAAGTGTAATAAAGTAATACAAATCAATCAAAGTCCATCTATGATTGTCATACATTGAGTTTAAAATTTATGATTCACAATTGGTTTAACAATTTATTTACACGTGAAGGAATCCTAAATTTAAGCCTAATATGATCCTATACCAAATCTCTAATATAATTGGTGTGATAAAAAGTATAAAAGGAAGGTAATAGAGAAGAGTGAGGATGAGCTTAGTGAGCCTAATTCTCCAACAAAACTCCATAAATAAATAAACTCAATATTAGTTGATCTCCTTCACTTTCCCCAAACACACAAACATCATGGGGGAGGGTGATCTTCTAAGGAAACAAAATCCATAGGAGGTGTGAACACCAATCACCCTATATCAAGTATAAAATATTGATATAAATCTTATGATCATTTAATAGGATTGATGTTCATTTCAATACTATGCAAATGTGTTCAAGTTGACCATGTAAAATATCCCAACATCAATGACATATAATGAATTTAATATAATTTCAATTTCGTGGAATGATCATGTTTTTAACATACAAATCACAAAACTATAAGCTTATGATTGAAAAATTAGGTACAAAGAGAAAGAATTAAAAATAATAATTATATTATTGCAATAGTAAGGGTTTCCAAATAGTTTACAATCTTTGTAGAAGCATGTTTCTATGTGTATACAGTTTTTCTTTGGTAGGGAATTAATTTTTTTCCTCCAATCCTAGATTATAAGTGAATTTTGATAATTATATTTGATAAAGACCATTTTATCAATACAATTTTTCTTTATATTTGACCTCACAAAAGACAAAACTATCTTTTGAGATCTCTTATCCAAACATCTTCAATAGTTAGCACTATTCCACACTCTTCATGAGCAATACAAAACCTTCTTTGACCTCCTTATCGACATTATAAGCTCTAACTTTATTGGGTATCTTCTCAAGTATACACTTCCTTTGTTAGTTGGGTAATTCATCAAATGAGAATGTTCTCTAGCTTCTTGTAACAAATGGGTTATTTTTCATGATTTTCAATTATCCTCTTTATGACGTTCTTCATAGATAGCAACAAGTTTCCATGTCATACACTTTGTGAGCAACTAAAAATTTGCATTTGACCTTTTTTCCCTTTGAATAACTATACTCTACCTTTTAGTTCTCAATACAAGCTCTAGTTAATCCCTTGGCATGATCTTCTCCATGTCTTGCACCCCCTCAAATATCACCTGTATACTCTTGTAAACACAAAAATCTTTAGAGCTCTTTTTGAGATAGATTTTCAATTGATACTAACGTTAATTTAGGCATATGCAATTATATATAAGCTTTATATTACATTTTAATATGTTAGCATGGGTGATCATTATGTAAATTTAGATTATCTTGATGTCTTGATTGGATGTGCACATGCTTGTCGGGGTGATCCCACAATACTAGTTTACAATTTTTGGGCAAATTGGACATTGAACTTATTTTTTCTAACTAAATCTTCACTTTCAAACTCCTATAGTGGCTAAACCGTGAGGAATTTGAAGATGATGCAAACTAGTGATTTGTGAAGTTTTGTCTATAGATTCTAAATATATTTTTTCCAATTTTTTTGGAATCAGATTGCACTTTTTTTTTCATCTCCTTTGAAAACTAGTTTTTATCAGTAAACAACATTTTTAAAGAGTGATGCTCACCGTATACAACATAACTTTATTTGTATGAAGGATAAAACTCTAATTTGTTTGATTTAGATTTGTAACTATGATATCTAACTAGTTCATTTGGTTTCATAGTGTTTTATTAAATAATTTTTTCCTTAATCAAGTTTCGAAGTCAAACCAATTACAATTCAGACATAGGAGAACTATATACAACATAATTTTTTCTGTATGTATCAAAATTCATTTTTTTTAATGGATCAATGACATCAATACCCAACCTGAACATATTTTTCAAAATTTTATTTTGATAATCTACTATTTTTCCACATGTGCAAAACAAAGAGCTTGATTTTTAGTGAAAAACCTACATTCACAAGAAATAAAAAATAAATATAATTAAAAATATACTTTTTTGGAAGCTTATAATAAGGACTACATACTTACAAAAAATAAATTTTAAACGAATTCATTTGATTCCCCAAAAGGAAAATCAAAAGTGGTTTTTTATCAATATATTGATAGGTGTAAAGGAGACTCCGTTATAGGTATGGTTTAAAACTAGCGGGGTTCTATCTAAGGGGGCTTGGTATAATGTGGTTTGATCAAATCCTCTTCAATTGGAATCCTTTAAATGGAACTTTTCAAGGCTTAAATCATTATATTTTCTAAAAATATGTGATTTCAACAAAAATCGGGATCTCCTAGAAAGTGTAAACCACTATTGTGGCAACACTCGTGACCGATAACAGAATTAACACCCCTTATTTCCCTATAAACCTAAAGTACACATCGATGCCCACATATGATCAAGATTAAATTATCACTCCTATGATTGAGCTTAAACTCAAACTAATATCTATATTTTTTTATTATAATTACTATGAAAATCCATCTTGTCGTTTGTCTTTTGTTCAACACTAGCTCTTTTAAATGGTAAGAAAACCTTAATATAAACCTTGCTCAATATAAAATTGGGTAAAATAATATAGATACCCATGAAAATACATATCAAAGCTTAATCTTTATCTCTAGTGATATGGACAATATAAAAGAGATGAAGACATAAAGGATCAATTAGATTTCATTGTACATCGAAGCCTCAAAATCTTTATTCTATCACTATAAAACCCAATGAAACCACCTTTCAATTCATGTACAAATAAACAAACCTTACATATAAGGAGTGTGCCCAACCATGTTTTAAAACAAGTATATTATACTCTATTCAAGATTAATAAACACATCCCTTGCACAAAAATACTAAACTCATACTAAAATAGGTGAAATACAAGTAGGATATGAAATAATAAAGGATTTAAAAAAGCAAACATAATCTTTAATGAGTTCATTCACATCACATTTCAAATGGAAAGACTATCAATAATCAATGTAAGGAGAAAGTCATGGCCAATCAAATAAATAATGCAAAGGGGCTTCAAATCAATGATGAGTATAGGATGACAAATAAAATGAAGCGTATGAGGTATAATTTGCACATGAAATGTCTTTTTCTTGACCTCTAATTAATACTAGCCGCATGTCTTGTGGATCCAATCCTTAAGAGGGAACATGATGTCACATATTACAAGACTCTGTCACTCAACCATAACCTTATTTGTCCACACAATGCCACCTATGAGAAAAGTATTAATTTCCATATGATAAAATAGACAAATCCATATGAATAAATCTTATTTGACCATACTATCATTTGAGTGGGAAACATAGGCTCTTAGGAATGAAATTGAAGGGACTATAGGGGCTTACTTAAGTGGCATGAGTTACTCTATCCACTCAACTTAATAATACCAAAAAAAGTGCATAGGAATTAGCAATCTAGACTTTAATCAGATGGAGGGCACACATGACTATGGGGATCAATGAAGTGTGTGGGTTAGTAGCTAAAAGAGATATATGGGAATTAGGTATGGTTTTCCCACTGGTCTATAAGGGAACAACACACATCTTGTGAATATTGATCTTTATAATCAATATGTTAAGCTATAGGAGGAAGCCACATGTCCTATGGCGGGATCAACAAATGTTTAAAGCTTAATATATACACAACTAACTTGAAATTTAATACAATTCCTGTAAACAATCTAAAACCTAAAAAAATTACATGTCTAAGACATCACAACTCAAAACAAAAAGATTTTTTTGATTGAGCCTTTCAACATAAGCACATTGTAAGACATGAAAATGGACTAAAGACAATTCCAAAGAACCCTAACAAAGAAAAGAATATAACCTAACCATATCCATCCATAAGAACTCACCCTAGTTACAATAAAAATGCCATAAGCTCATGGAAAAAGGAAAAAAAAACACTTACATACTATGTAATCATTGCATTATAGCTAAAAGCAAAATGCAAGTCTTCCCTTACAGCAACATAAATTTATTTTAATCGGTTTCGTAGACATTTTAGCAGAAGATTTCTCTTTGCCCTAAGGACAAGAAAAAATTGGATCTAGTGCAATAGGTCAAGTGCAACGGATATCTGCTTTGGTGGGAAAGCGACTTCACGATTTGCATTGGCCTTTTTGAAATCATTATTGCTTTTATCCTTATCCAAATCAATGCCAACAGATTGATCAGGCAACTGTCTAATGAACGTTCTTCTCGAAGGTGAAATTAATCCATCTTCAACATGCATTCGGCTGTGATCATCCCAAATTTCGCGAGTAGATCAAATGTGTGTACAAATGGGGTACATGGTGACCAAAATTACTGCATTCCTGTCATTTGGAAGAAAGATTCACATGCTTTTGTCAAGTGGGAACCCTCGTTTACAGGTTGCCTTTCAACTCGAATAAAACCCAATTACAGAGTTCGTCCCGTAGAAAATGAAAACGTTAACCCAATTCGAGGAAAGCGAAAAGAACCAGGTTAGATATTCACCCTATCACTCTGATATCTATTCGTATAACCTCGTTCTGCGCATATACCTATTCAAGATTATATATTCACAGATAACTTAGTTGTTACTTCTTTATGTGTATATGCCGGTTTAAGGTTATGTATATATATATCCATATATCTTTGTTGCGTGAATTTATGGACACATGATCTTGGTCAGTATATTTACAAATATACATAACTTTTTTGAGTTTTTTTCTAGATATATAACTTTGTTCTTTGTGTATATGTTTTGTGGCCTTGTTCTACCCCATGTGTATGCACTTGCTCAAAGTTATTTGTGCCATATGTGTTTTTCAGCTCTTGTCAACTTGTACTTTTTGTTGTGTGGGTCTGTGGATGCTGTGAGCCCCAACGGTTATATAGATATGCAGACTTAATTAACAATAGTTAAAAAAATCCTATTCCAAAAAGTAGTGTTCAAAGCCTTTAAAAATCAACTGCAAGACCATTGTCTCTATGGACTGTGGCAACGAAGGAGTTAGGAAATGACTATTATTATTACAGATCAATTTTAACATGGATTGATATCCACGGAGAAATATTCAAAAGATTTGAGATGGCAATTCCACAATAATATAAGTTTAAAAATATAGAGATGGGTATCTCAATTCTTTAGCATTCCTTTAGGTGTATGTCAAATCCATGTTAAAGTAGATCCATGCCTATATCTATCTATATATATGTATGTGTGAATATGCAGACAAAGTATATATATAGACAGACTCAGAACAAGGTGTATATCTAAATATATAGATAGAATGATGTATATATATTAATGATGTAATGTGCATATATCTGTACATATAAAGAAACAGAACAAGGTATGCATATAAGTACACTTTAAGATTTTGTGTATATATACGTGCATATACGCAAAATATGGTTATAACTTATACACACATATATATGCCAAAGAAAACATAACTGCCTTCAAGATCACCAATCAAGGAGGCAACTCAACGGTTATTGCTTGTAGAATAATAATATATTAGGAATAAGAATATATTATAAATAAAAGGCTACTGCATTAGGTTATTATTATTTTCTTATTTTATCTTTGAGACGTTTATTTTTAAGAAAATAAAATACGGAAGACTGTTGCCATCTCTAACACCTACTATGCCAGAGTTTTTTCTGAAAACACATCATTTGTAGGTTTTGGTTGTAGATAATTACAAAGGATATGTAAGGGAGCTTTTAGAAGAATGAAGCTTTTAAGAGAGAGAAGCGTTTGAAAGAGGAAGTTTCTGTAAGGAGTATGTAGAGATATAGAAATTTTATCTGTACAATACACAATAAAATATAGTAGCTCCTTTTACCACGCCTTAACAAATTCTGTTTGTAGACAAAAGGTACAAAAAAATCTTTCAAAAATTGACAACAGACAAATGGCCCAGAACCAAACACCTCCCACCTGCTTTTGGGATATACCAAAGTCCACAAGATATTTAAAAGTTAAAACTTAACTGCTGAAACTTTTGTAATGTCCCTTTCTAGAACATTCCTGATTTTTGCCCTGAAACAATAATTCCAACTTAAAATGAAAATTGCATTATATTTATAAATATAAGTTTATCTAAATTGATGAAATTTTATTATAATAGTTAGATTTATAACTTATGCGATAATTCTGAAAATAGAACTTACCTGATTTTCTCTGCAATAATTCTCCTTCAAACTGTGATGATATGTAATGACCACCCTTAAACTGAAACCGATTGTTTTCCCAAAACCCACAAAGTTTTCTGCCTTCTACCATACAGGCATTTTGTCAAACAGTTTGCTTGCATTCAGAGTGAAGTTTCAGTTTGGTTCAAATGTTTCACAGGATATACATTATCATTTTAACACAACAATTCCACCATATATTGAAAACAGAATGTGCTTTGGAAATGACTGAAAACTGTTTACAGTCAAGTAATTTTCTGCTAATACACTGTTACAGGCAACATTCACAGAATTCCGGCATTTAATAAACACATATTAAAATGTCTGATCTTCAATGAGCTCACAGGAATCAATCGGCAATTATTGGCAGAGCCAACTTCACTTTCCAAATTGTACGACACTATGAACAGTCTGTACGACTTTATAACTGTACGGCCAGACTCACTAAATTCAAACTCCTTTCAAGTTCAACACCATTAGTATGGCTCACGTGTGTAATGTCCCCTTTTTGGAGTTACCTTAAATCTTACCCTAGAATCACAAGATAAATGTAGTTAGGGTTATGATTTACCAATTAGATGCTTTAAGAAAGATCAATCCTAGTTTAGATTCTGCAACCATGTTAGATGATATGAAATATAATTCATATAATCAAATATATATATGACAAATGTTAATCTATTTAAATCATGTAAATACCTAACTATTTCAAATAATATAAGTCACACAATATCAGAATGCACATTGGAAGTTGGATCATATTGGGACTAGGATGAGGAGCATGATAGGTCCACCTGAAACTATCCACACCAAGCCCAAGAGCGGATATACCATCCCTCTTGGCCCTCAAGTGGCACACATAGTAATCCAATCTGGGGTGGCATACTTGGCGGACAACTTTTACCTGCATTCCCTACCCTTGCTGCTTTATCCATCCCTCTTATGATCAAAGCCTCTCAAATTCATCTCGACAAACAATCCTTATAGAGGTTGGGGGAAAGGCTACCATAGGAGGCCCATAGACATCCTCTCCCTAAGCCCAAGGGCGGATATCACCCCCTCGGCTCCAAGTGGCACACACAGTCATCCATCAAGGAGTGGTGTACCTAGGAAGACGTCTAGTATCTGCTCAACCTACTAGTATTTTCTCCCCTGCTCCTCCCATGGTTGTTTGATGAGAATAATAAATATATAATTGCATACAATAATTATGAAAGAGCATACCACTAAATATAAATAACAAAATATATAATTGCATACAATAATTATGAAAGAGCATACCACAGTTGGCTGACTCAGACCTGCTTTCTAATATCCTATTGTTGGCAGATCCTTTATACTTCCTATGTTCCCAAATCCTAATGCTTCTCTCCCAAATCCCTGTCGGTTGCCAAGTTCACAGGAATATCCGAGTCTCTGATCTCTTTTCCTTTATTCCATCGATTCCTATGTTGCTGTCCACCTGCTTGGGAATCGTCTCGTTTTAATATCCAGATTTCCCAACAGTCATAACCCATTGCTTGGTCAAAGGTTATGTCCCTTGGTATCTATCGCACCAATTTGGAAGACGTGGCTTATAGTTATATTAATGGTTGCTGGGTTAGTAGTCGATGCATTATGAATTCTTTTAGAGACCGATGCCTTTTGGATGCTTTGTGTTTATTAACCGATGCTTTTTAGGATGGTTTATTAATCGATGCTATTTAGGAATTGTTATTAATGCTTTGTGTTTATCAGTTGTTTATTAACTTTATTTAATCTAAGGCGTAGTAGTTTTCAGACTTGGTTTCTTGTGAATGTTTTACCACTATAATAATAACAATTATCAATATCAATTTGTTCTATTATAAATATAATATTATCTTTGATAATTATAATTATAATAATATTTAAATGATAATTATTTATATTTATATTTTGATATTTATTTTATTGTGTTATTTATATTTTACATTTCAGCATTACAATTTCGGGACATGACAAATACTAAATTGTTAATATTTGTATTTATGTTTTAATATGTATTGTATTTATGTATTTGCATTTCAATGCTTAATAATTTTAGTGTTTCATTTTGGGGACATGACACCTAGGAGATGGTACGACATCAATATGAGGAAATTCCTAATTGTGTTGGACTTCCAAATTCTAGTTTCAACTCCTTTCTTCCAGGCTTTGTACTTTGTAATCCACGTCACCTTTTTCCTAGCAGTACGGACTTGTATGACTCTCCTATTATTGGATGCGTTTCTCTTTGGGAAGTACAACTCCACTTAATATTCTATAGTGGCTAATTAAGAGTTTATATTTGTTGAGGGTTCACACCCCCTTGACTAGTCAATATCTCCCCATCCTCTTTATTTGACTCACTCCTTGTACGACACCATTCATTATTTGCTACGATTCCCAAAAAGAGTGTGCAGCTATGACAAGGCTGTGCTGGATACTTAGGAAATAATAAATGCCTTAATAAAATATTTCGAACACTCCCTCCATCGAATCTATGTTCTGTACCATATAATTTGAAGCTAGTATGACTATTACAGGAGCACAATAATAATAATAATATTTTCAATCTGCTAGACTTAAATCCCTCGAACTCTGAAATTTGTCTTGGTACAAGATTTCATGAATTTCACCCTTAATCATACTTGCAAAATCTTTTAATACAAATACGAACCTTGTCTGGATTTGCCTCTAAAATTGAAATGAGGGTTTTTGTCCCTGTTTACTAAATCTTCAACACATTGTCGATCCTTGACTGGATTTGCATTGCCTTCTAAGTTTTCATTTGTTAGGAAGTTGTTGGGGTTGTTGGATGTTGTGGTTGCATTGCTGATATGTGGTTGTCATTGATGTCAACACTATTAGCATTGGTGATTTTGAAGGCTGTATATGTCGAAGATATTGAGAAAATTGTAATAAATATATTGCAGGCAGCCTGTGATGCCGTGAAGATCCAAGTGGTGATAAGTTCTGTACGTTGAGTTTCAGGTGTCGCGCATCAAAGGGTTTGTTGTGAGCTTATCTAATATGTTGTCCAAAAGTTTCAGTGGTACGCATCAAGAATTGAGAAAGTTATGAAGTTTTGTGTTCCTACAATCACTCTATTACTATAGCAGGTGTTTTTGGAAAAGAAGATGAAATTCTGGCAATTTCAGTTGTTGCGCATGTTCTTGTGACGTTCATGGATGAGTCTAGATCGTGCCCTATCCTTGCTGTACGTTCGCATTGTTTGGTGTGATCGTGATCGAGATTTTTCCAATGTGTGCTCGAGTTTTCATGTTCTTGGCCGACATGATGGTGGTAATGTGTTGCGGATCCATGAGGATTAATATTCTATTGTTTGGCGTGTTCGAGGATATTGATTTAGGTCCTCACTATGTTGTGATTGACTTAGGTTGGTGCGCATTAAGATTTGTTCATGTATTAAGGCCGACAGTTGTAATTTATTCTTTATTCTTGGCCGACAGATTTGTTGATGTAAATCCATATAGCGGATATATAAGAGCGATTGTCTCTTCATTGTAAATGTATGCTCGGTGTATGTATGCAAAATATATGTGCGAATAAAGATCAAATCATTCAAGAGCAGAGCAGAGTGTGAAAGAGATTGAGGAGAGTGTGAAGGAGTTTGAGCAAAGTGTGTAGAATTTTTTCTATGCCTAACCGAATCTATCATTAAGCTTTTGTAGAAGCTAATTTCTCAGTTCAACCTCATCAGATGGATTTAATCTGATTATCTTATGTAAGGCAGTGAGCCTTCCCTTGAGCAGTGAGTTCTAGGCAGTGTGCTTGAATGCACGTGCATTTCCTATTTATTTCTTTCATTATACTTCTAACAAGGTATAATCTTGTGGACTAACATCCACCGTGGTTTTTCCCCTAACAGGGTTTCCACGTATAAAAATCTTGGTGTTCATGTGTCTCTGATGTGTTGTTGATTTATGCTTCCACTATTAATTATCAGATTTGAGATTAAAGGTTGTTTAAAGTTAAATAAGTCTTAATTCTGTGACAACTGATTCACCCCCCCTTTCAGTTGTCTATTCTTGTTTTGCCAACAGGGGTTTTCGTCCCTCTAGCAAGAAATCTGGCCATAGGCACAAATCTCCAAAAATAATATACAATCCAGAATACCCCAAATGAGCTCACAAAACTCCTTTTATTCATTCCTCCATAACTCCCATGCACTTCTTGGGAATTAAATAGAGTATTTACTTTATTTAACATTCCCCTTATGTCTCCAATTTGGATGCCAGCCTTAAGTATGCATTAATTTCACTTGTAAATATAACTTTATGTCCTTTGATGCCACTTTATAAAGCCTCCTTTTTAATATTTTAATAAATGCTAAGTTAAATATTTAATTTAACTTAATACCATTAGCGTTTAAAGTAAAATAATATCCTTGTTTAAAATGAACACCCAACAACCTCAAATGTAACAACTGACTATCCAAGGCATAACCGCCGCCAAAAGATCAAGTTGGTGTCCAAGCCGAGACTTACTAAAAATAACCATAATAGACCAAGTGTTCGAAAATGCTCTAGAAAGTGTCATTAGGAATCTTTTGATGAACTGAACTCATTAGCAACATCAAATAATCCCTCTGACAAGACTGATACTCATTGAGAGGTCAGAGCCAACTGCAATGCTATAGAAACCATAAATGGGGACATTACATGATAATGGCTTTGTCAAATATTATGAATTTATTATAATATTCTGGCTAATAATTAATAACATAAGTCCGAAAATAAATCATATCTTGAAATTCTTTGGAAGTGCTTTCATATCTGCTGAATTAGAGGTTTTCGTCCCTAACTAATTAGTGGCAATATCAAGGGTTTTTGTCCTTAACTTGCCAAGAGTATTCAAGGGTTTTTGTCCTTAAAACTCCTAGTCCACCTTGGAGGGTTTTCACCCTCCTTGATCAAGATTTGGGTTTTTGTCCAAACTTGATAAGAGAAATAAGGGTTTTCGCCCTTAATCTCTTGTGAACTTGGAAGGGTTTTCATCCTCCCTATTTGCAAGACACTTCCTCCATTTCGAGACTAATTACTTGATGTATCGATAGACTTATTGCTGTTTGCTTGATTGATCTTTTTGATTTTTTGATTGCTTGATTTCTTGATGGATAGATGAGTGATGATTGCTGATTCAATGCCAATGAACTGATTTACCCTTTATATCCATTTCTTGAAGGAGTCACCACCCTTCACAATAAATGAGTCACTGCACTTCATTGCTGCCTTTTGAGAATAATAATTTATTTCCAAATTTATTGATTGATTGATTCCCCATTGATGATTTCTCCACAAGGAAATGATCTCCCTTTTATATCTTATTATTGAGGGAGTCACAACCTTTAACATTAGGAGTCACATAATATTTATTCTTAGTTGTTTTTTTCATCCCTTCTTCTCATGGAATGATCCCTCCTTTATACCTTATTGGTGAAAGTGTCATCACCTTTCACCATCGCTAACCCTTGGAAAATATAATTTAATTTTAATTTAACTCTTTTGTTGGCGCTCGCTTATGAATATTACTGGTGCCTCTTTGCATTGGTTTTTATGATATCGCCTAGTCAATGATTTAATATGCAGCGATCTGGGCATTTTGGCAGGGCATGACAACTTTTTAAAAATTTAATCAAACAAAACATTCAAAAAAGCTGAAAGAAGAGAAGATCTAGATAAGACAAACTGATTAAGCTTTTATGTAATAATCAAAGACCATGATATTAAGTAGCTCAGATAGGGGTAGAACTAGGCAGTTGCATTCTTCCTTGATAGTGCCCATCTGAACCAGAAGTAGCTGTGGAATTCAAATGTTCAACCGTTGTCACGAGGTCTTGGTTTGGCACTTGGCTAGCAATTTTTGGAACAAGTACTGAAAAAAGTTCCTCTCATAATTGGATTGGAAGTCCTTGTTGCAAGAGACATATTGTAATAACCCACCCTGATCTGGGTTAGTTGAATTTCACCAACAATACAAATAATATATAATTTTGCAAAAGAACAATTCCAAACAAATGCAAGAGACAAATAACCAAATTTTTTATTAATGCTTCAGGAAATACATAAAATCCATACTCAGAATCAACATCATGAATTGCAGAATGTTGTGAATGTTTGATCAATAGCTATGAGTATCAACAATCTTCAACCCTGTACCCTGAAAACTCTATAAACCCCTGAATGATGATCTCTAGGAAACTAATGAAGCTTTGTAATAATCTTTGTGTGAGACTATCTTTCAAAATGCCCTTGGGTAATCTTCCACACCTGTAGACATTGTCCTATTCGAGGGTTATCATCCTCAGAACAACTTGAAACGCCATGCCTGCAAACCCTGTTGCTCAACTCTCTTCAATTTGCAAATAATAACTTGGATAATGAATTAACAATTTTTTTGCCTTTTAACCTTCTCAAACCCTAACACCCTTTTTTCCCTTTTGCACATTTAAATAATATTTACTTTTCGAAAGATGTGCCCCTTTAATAAAATAATCATAAAGTAACTTTAAAATATAATATTTTAAATAAAAATTACTTTATCCCCTTATAATGCCAAATTATAAAGTACTTTATTAAAAGTTACTTTATAACATTAAATTACAAAGTCACTTTAATAATATAACATTATTAAAGTAATTCGACTTTAGTAATTTAATTAAAGTGCCCACTCTCGACCAAAACTAACAATAATCCCCTGAGAGTGCCTCTGACAGAAATCCTCTTTGTAGGTGTGAAACCACTAAATATGGTATAACTTGCTATAAATAGCATGTATGAATGATGAGTCCTGAACTGCCTTCGAAAGGCCTACCAACCAACTGGATCACTGAGTTGAATATGCAGGAATGAATACCCCAAATACCCTCCAAAGGGTCCCCTAAACGTCTCATTAGCCTATGGGAACCAAATAGTAGGCTAATCACTGCTCTGATATAGATCTCGAAAAAAAGGGAACATTACAGTTTGCCCTCCCCAAGGCAAGCAATCCTCACCCGAACAACTAGGCCCATCCTAAATGTCGAGATCCCAAACTAATCAATACAATGCTCTACCCAAGCTCCACTGCAACCACTGGAGAAAAGTAGGACTAAACTCGACAGCACTATCAATCATTGTCCATGGAAGAAGCATGCTACCAAGCAAAGAAGATCCCAAAGCTTGCAACCCAACTGGAAGCCTACCATACTCATCACCCACTGACCTTCGTTGTGCGACTCTGATATATTCTTCACCAAGTTGAAGATGGTGAATCAACCCACTGTAATAAATTCCACTTGGATCCCATGGACAAATTTGGATTTTGCCCTTCCTGTCGCCTAATGGCTCCTACTGCACCATGCTAATTGTACCTGGAGTGCCAAGCTGTTCGAAATCTGCTCCTATATTTTGTATCCGAACAATATGCATATCTTGTAGAAGCAACTCAGAACACCTATAAGATTTGTCCCCTTCATCCACAAAAGGAAACTCCTCATACCAACCATCCAATTCACACTTGCGTGTCTTCTGCCTCATAGTCAAATCAAATGTGAATGGGCTGAAAGTAACGTCATATGCACACAACACATTATGCGCATGTTGAACACATCAGTAAGCCTTGTCGGAAGTCCTGATCCAGTACTAGGATCCCAAATCCTGCAAATATTGTCAAACTCCATATAGGGATAAAAAATGGCACCATTATCCAACTCAAAGAGTGGATTATCATAAAGAAAATCAACATCAACCTCAAACAATGGATTATTAACAAATTGTGAACTATCTTCTTGTTGATTTGAATCACTGTTTGCTGAGTTTTGGGGGTTATGGACGAATTCAAATTCCTCCTGAAAGCAGTCTTGCTCCTCCATCATCTGTTTAATCTCTTGTCTTGCTGAACACTCATCCTTAAGGACTGATGTAGAATGTGCCAAACTTAGTTCTAAACAAGGCTCCTTTATCTGATTTCTTGTTTCTTGAAAGGCTACTTGAGCAGCCTCCAAGGAATCCTTAGTTTTCACAAGCTTGGAAGTAAGATTGCCAACTTCGTCTTCTTTTCTTCTCCATGCATCCAAATAGGTAATGGCTAGTTTGAAGAGAAGATCTCTATTTGAAAGCAGATTTAAATAATCTGATTTCATTGCCTCCATAGCTGTTTTGATTCCTTGTAAATTAGTAGAAGAGGATTCCTCTTCAAAAACCCTTTTGCCCTCCCTCACGTTGAACTTTCTAAAGGTAATTTTCCATCAACTTGTGAGAGCCATCAAAATGTGTTAATGCTGCTACAATCTGTTTCTCACTAAACTTCAGTTGGTTTTCCAAGCTATGCTTATGAACAATATTGGATTCATTTGATGAAGTAGCTGATTGTTCTTGAAGAATTTGACTCTTCCCAAAATCTTCTTCTATGATAATCTCTTTGCATAGTTGCTGATTTGGAACTATGGTAGCATTTGTTCCAAAACCAAAATCAACACCATCATCCCACTTACCTGTTTCACTAGATGATGCTATGCTTTCTCCGTGTAGAAGAAACAAAACAGTGTTAGAATCACTCATAGAATAGTCAATCTCAGTTGTCACCTCAGACGGTACCACAATCTCTAGGCTCCCCATAAGGAGACTTGTACAACTTTCACCTGTAACATCAACACTGGAAGGAAATGTAAAACCATCATCGTCAACTGAATTGTAAGCTCTAACACCCTCGCTCACCATTTGCCCATCAATAGGTGTTGAGCCAAGAAGTGTATCACATTGGAAATTAATCTTGTTTCTTGCTGCAACGTCTTCCTTATGACTGAAAAATGCACTTCCTGTTGTAGATTGCTCCTTGGATGTGGCTGCAATAGATGTTTGGTTTCCTGTTTTACTTGTTTCACAAACCACAAATTCTTCTTCCTTATTTGAATGTTTTGGTTTCGCACCCATCCTTAGATAGTCCCTTTTAAAGTTTGGGTCCTTCATCAAATTAAATAATTCTTGCATCAACTCACATATCAACCTATCAACTATAGTCATCTTTACCCTGTCCGTACCTCTGCTCTATACCTGTTCTTTACCACTGAAATGTCCCATTGTCACCATTGGGATATTCCCTCCCTTTGGTTTGACAATGCTATTTGTCAAACCAATTTGATGGCGAAATATTCTCTGATATATGCAAATTAAGTAAACAAATATTGCAATTTCCTAATTGAGACTCAAGTTCATGTCTCAGAATTAATCTTTTTGGTTTGATGGTGAAATATTCTCTGATATATGCAAATTAAGTAAACAAATATTGCAATTTCCTAATTGAGACTCAAGTTCATGTCTCAGAATTAATCTTTTTGGATGAGTGTCTCAGAACACTATTTAGACCTATGATAACACACAGGTTTAGTCCCGATATCCACAATTAGTTCACAACTAAGAGAATATAGTCGGCTAGGTATAATAGATGAAAGCCTTGTCTGATTTGATCCCTTGTTCAAGTCACACGACTTTATGCAGATCCGGCGGCTCATGTGATATAGGGATATTTATTTATTCTGACCTATAACTCTCATTCCATTTATAGGTAACTCCATTGCAATATACTAATTTTCAGTCAACTATTATTGCAAATATTTAAGCATTCATATAGCAGATTCCATAATACATTTTGTCAAGTGAAAATAACCTCTTTCACAATTGCAACATATACTCATAAAATTCTGCTTGCAGAGATTATGTGAAAATTTAGCTGGACAACTCAATTTTTTTTGGTCATATCTGCTATCTTTGACTTTTCTTCCACCTAGGCTCATCCTTAAATAATATTCCACTCCTTTGAAATATGCTCGACCCCTTATACGGCGGCACTAGGAATTATCCTGTCTTAAAATGACTCGACTCTTCTTGATGCTAGGACCCCAATTTTGTCCAACGCATTCAAGATTTGTCTTGATATGCAAGGGAAAGACAAATCCTTCTAAAATGATACTTCCTTTAATTTGTCCTTTTTGATTCGTTTTTTCTGCTTTGACTGGCTTGACTCCTTGTAGAAACAAACTCCACGATTCCTTTGCTTTTTGTCTTGTTTCACTGCCATAGCTACTCATGTGGCCCAATATAGAATGGAGCGATGATTTTCAAAAAGAGAATAAGTCGCGGTTCTTGGTTTTGTCTTATTTTACATTCTTGAAGCTTGGCGGCTCTTTTGTAATCTTTTGATGACAATCTGGTGGCTATCATTGAACTCCTCCCTTCCACGTCACACCATTTATTCTTCATAGGGAAGTCAAACACATACGCTAGCCTTAGGAAGAGCAACAAAAAAAATTAAGGCTGCAGCAGTCTTAATCCCACGACCACATACAAATTAACGACTCTTTTGATAGTCAATTCTTCAGCTGCTTCAATTAATTGCACCTTATAAATTTGTCTTTATCTAGAACTATACTCCTTGTCTTATCTGCTACTACTCGAAAACTCCAATTACATGCTTCATGCCTCTCAGGAAGAACTGATGACAAAGGGTAGAGTTAGTGGCTGCTTGACTGGTCGTTCCTCCATGTCACCCTTAGACAGTCCAAAAAAACTACAACGCTTCCCATAGTAAGATACGACTTCCTCAAAGAAAAGGCACGAAGGTAGCATGAGCCACAATTTCCTTGCAAAGATATGACAAAGATGGAGAGAAAAATACGATGGCTTACAAAAATATCGATTTGTCTCTTTTCCTATAGCCCACAATTGCAATCAGTTTGTCTTATTCCGATCTTTTTAAACCTCTTGCGATTTCCACCCTTGACTAGGTTCGAATTTTCAAATGTTACGTCGCATTAGATTGTCTTTCTTGTGCGATTCACACCCCACAACTACCTCGTGAGCTGCCCAATATCTTCTAACTCCCATGATGCTTGCTAGAAATATTATGGCGCCTTTGGAATAATATTTAGTTTGTCTTATTTGCAAGAAAAATCCACGGTTTTGACTTTTGCTGGCTCGGTTCATTTAATTCTGGCGGCTCCTATCATACACACAGACACCTCTTGATAATGATATCGGTCCAACAAATAATTGGATACCTTCACCTCAAATAGTGTACATCAAATCGCCCCCACAATTTTTCCCTTAGCGGCTAGATCTGGTTTGTCTGTAGCGATGATTGAATTGGGGTTGCCTAATGTTTGACTGTTGTATATGATTTGGAAATGCAAATTGGCTGATTGGATATTGATGACCCAATGCCAACATTAATATGGGCCTTCAGAAATTGAAATATAAATCATTCGTAATTATCTGTGATTGCCTGCAATATTATACTATGCCAAAACAAAGATCGTTGATCAAGTACAAATAATACCCTCTGGACAGGTATCTTCGATCAGCCAAGGAGGAAGATTTACCACAGATTTAAAAGACTCTTATAGGAAGATCAATTCAATCACAATAGATAATTTCCTTTGAATGTAGATCTATTTGCAAAACTAAAATTATCGATGCACCTGCATAGGCTGGCAGGAACTTCCGTGCTCTGATACCAATGTAATAATCCACCCTGATCTGGGTTATTTGAATTTCACCAACAATACAAATAATATAGGATTTTGCAAAAGAACAATTCCAAACAAATGCAAGAGACAAGTAACCAAATTTTTTCAATAATGCTTCAGGAAATACATAAAATCCATACCCATAATCAACAACATAAATTGTAGAATGTTGAGAATGCTTGATCAACAGCTGTGAGTATCAACAATCCTCAACCCTATACCCTGAAAACTCTATAAACCCTTGAATCATGATCTCCAGGAAACTGATAAAGCTCTGTAATAATCTCTGTGTGAGACTATCTCTCAGAATGCCCTTGGGTGATCTTCCACACCTGTAGACATTGTCCTATTCGAGGGTTATCATCCTCAGAATAGCTTGAAATGCCATGCCTGCAAATCCTATTGCTCAGCTCTCTTCAATTTGCAAATAATAACTTGGATATGAATTAACAATATTTTTTGCCTTTTTACCTTCTCAAACCCTAATGCCCTTTTTTGCCCTTTTGCACATTTAAATAATATTTACTTTTCGAAAGATGTGCCCTTTTAATAAAATAATGATAAAGTAACTTTAAAATATAATATTTTAAATAAAAGTTACTTTATCCCCTTATAACACCAAATTATAAAGTACTTTATTAAAAGTTACTTTATAACATTAAATTACAAAGTCACTTTAATAATATAACATTATTAAAGTAATTCGACTTTAGTAATTTAATTAAAGTGTCCACTCTCGACCAAAATTGACAATAATCCCCACAAATCCTCTCTGCAGGCGTGAAACCACTAAATCTGGTATAACTTGCTATAAATAGCAAGTATGAATGATGAGTCTTGAACTGCCTTCGAAAGGCCTGCCAACCAACTGGATCACTGAGCTGAATATGTAGGAATGAATACGCAAGCCTGGTGAAGACCCCAAATATCCTCCAAAGGGTCCCCTAAATGTCTTGTTAGCCTATGGGAACCAAATAGTAGGCTAACCACTGCTCTGATATAGATCTCGGGAGAAAGGGGACATTACACATATATGCACTAGCAAGCAGTGACTATTTCAACAAGTATCAGAGCTTTAGAGATGATTCTGCTACATTAATGTTAATTCATTGAATTCACCTAATAACAGTGATTGAAAACCCTTCTTCTCATTGTTTCCATTGTTACACTGACTATTCATGGTTGCAAAATAGGGAAATCTTTACTCTCTGCAGTTCAAACGTGAAGGGTATATTCAACTATTTAACTTAGAGTTGAAACACCAATGCACTTTTTCTTATCTGATAGACGAGATATGTCACATAAATGTGGATACATGCCTTCTAGGGGTTTTGCACTTTGATCTGAGTGGTCAAAGGGCTTGAGCACTGCCACTTATCCACAATCTCCTGGATCAGTGCCATTGATGATTTTGAACATTATATATTTTCTCTCTTCCTCAGAGACAGAGCATGTATTACATGGAAAAATAGTTAAGCTTTTTAGCTCATCTTTTTCCGAATTTATCCAAGAAATTAGGAATTATCATTTACTGACTTTTCTTCAAATCATTCTGTTTTATTTCCTCTTGTGTTGGTGAGACAAGGCTGCTGCAGTTTCTCTGTGTTTTGCATTCTTCTAAAAGGCTGATATGTTGGGCTCTAAAGGTGGCCATGCTACTTGAAAATACAGCTGAAGACTGCGTCTCTCTCATGAAAAATAATGGCAGAGTATCTTAGCATCATAAATTCAGACTCCAGTATAAGAATCCACTGAGAGTTACCTAGAATGTTCAGAAACTGCTCCTAGATGCTAAGGCAGAAGATAAAACAAACTATTTTTACAGCTAGAAACATTTGCAGTTCTAGAAGGTTTTTTCTTGGAGGTCATTTGTTGTAAATGTGATACATGCATGACCAGTCATTTTCCATATCAATAGTCTTATTGTCTGTAATCATTTTGAGATCTACACCGACACACGTCATTAAAGTAAATTATTTCTAAAATACATGCCTCTTTTAATGTGCGAAAATGTTAACATTCCTTTACTATGAAGAAAAACCATTGAAAGCACTTGACCGAATTTCAGGTATTAAAGTCATAATATTTAAACCTTTCCTTCACTTGATCTTCTATTATTTATAAAATATTGGCATGTATGAGGCAGGCAATGGAATAAAAATCTTTTTGCAAACTTTTGCAGATTGTGTAAGTAGCGATCATTCCAGTGATAACATAGATAAAGAAGCTTTAAATATTAGTACAAGCTTTGATTGGGAATGGCTTCCAGCATTTCCACATGTGCTCATGGCATCCGTTTCCAATATTTTGTTTGGATATCACATAGGGTACGTGTTCTTTCTCCTATATCTATTTTACACTCTTGGTTTTTAAATGCTCTGCCAGACGAAAGTAGTATTTTTATGAAACTTAGGGCTTTGAAAAGTGTAAGTACTTCTTTAAGGTCTGTTTTTTATTAATAGTTGCTTCACATTTTGTTTAACCTTCTTATTTTTTAATGGATCTCAATTTTTTTGAAAAATTGTTAACAGCCGATTTTATTAAGTTGAAATTTGAAGCAATTTACAATCAATAGTATCACAAACTCACAATACTGTTTTACACCTCATCAAAGGGGAACAATATTATTTAAGTTTGATCTAGATGAAAAGATAAAAGTACACACCCATTAGGATGATCATAGAGTCCTAAAAGACTCACTGTTAACAAACTTATTAAATACTAAAGCATCAAGCATCATTAGGATAAACTGATTCACCCTGCCTCTCTCAGTATAAGTGTGTGCTCTTCAATGTGCTGCCAAGTACAACTCTAGACATCCAAAGGAACAACAACTATAACCAATTCATCAACAAATATCTGGTTAACCACAAACTTCAATCTATATAGCCTACTAAAAGGAAAATCAGTACCCTCTTTGGTGCAACCCAAAGCATAAGGATTGGGATGTTGATAAGTTTTTAATTCAGTATTTTCCAACCAATTCTTGTGAAATGATTTTTGCTTGGGAACAAAAATTAAAAAGTGCCTCAAGAATAAAAATGTAGTATGCACCTTGTAGCGTCCCTTAGAAGCTTTGATACCACTGTAGTGTCCCTTGCCAAATTGAACGATATTTTTTTCCAAACACTTAATATGACATATTTCATTTGTCAATTAAGTGGACACAAACTGATAATGTTTTCTGAGCAATTTTCCATAGTAAATATGGTGGATTTTAACATATATTCATTAGCAAGACATAACACATCACTGGATTTTGCAGTGTAATGAACAACAGCTCCAAAACGATTGAAAGTTGAGAATACAATGACTGAAATAGACTTGCAACTTTATTCATCAAATCCCACACACTTCATAAGACGTATTACATTACAAAGCATCATTTAAAAGGATTGTAACAACACTAATTTCATCAATTTCTGAGCATAGATAAGTTTGATTACCAACTACAACAGCATATAGTTGCACTTTCCTATCATATCCTATGATATCAGACCAAACTACAAACTAGATACATGAATATATTTGTGCCCAAATTCATTTCTTTAGAAACCCTTGCCAATAAATGCAATAATAAATCAACTATTGCATTATTCAGAAACCCTTATTGCAATAATAAATCAGCTACTGCACTAATTCGGAAACCCCTATTCAAAATTGCAATAATACATCAGCTATTGCATAAATTACTTAGGTTCTCAAACAAGCAGATTTGCAACTTCAGCCTTCAAAATTATCTCCGTTAAGCACCAATGCGTTTCCTGGCCGAAAACACCATTAAATCTCCTGACTGTATATTGCAACAACGAAAAGATTGTAAGCCAAGAGGGATTTTGTCCTCAAAGCCCCTTGAAAAGCCAATCTCTCAATGAGACTGAAATTCATTAACAATTTTTTTTCCACCAAGCCTCTTCTCAAATGAGCTCTCAACTCCCCTTTATATAGAACTCCTTGATCTTCTAGAAAGACCCAAGAAGAGTGTTCAACAAGCTTTTAGAAGAATATCTCCTTGATGTGACCCCTTGATGTGACTTCCCTTGATGCGACTCTTCTTGATTTGACCCCTTGATGTGACCCCTTGATATGTCTCCTTGATGTGACCCCTTGATGCTTAAGTCACTTTTTGAAGATATATTAGTAAAGTGACTTTATTAATTTATCATTAAAGTATGTCACTTTTTAACCTTTTAATATAATTATTTAATATTACCCTTTTGACTTTGCACTTTTTGCATAGTAACATTAAATAATTAAAATAATGATTATTCCTTAAGAGGTCCAAAAAACGGGGACATTACAAAAAAAGTGCATCAACTTTAACATTCTTGACTTGAATCTTAATGGTAAATAATTCTGATTCTCTTTTTCTCATGTTACAAGTTTTAAACTAACCTTCTTTGCAGTGCAAGAAATTTGGAATCAACCTCTGATCTACAATGAATGATATTTTTGTCTTTTATAGCAATAGGCATAGTGGGTTTCTTACCCTTTTTGCCTTTTTCATATGTGCATTTTTTGGATGTAGATTACAGCAGATTTTTATGACCATTTGCATCACAATGCTCACAATATTTTGCAGGCTTTGATTTGGTGCTTGTAGCACTTGCTTTCTTTGTCTTGGCCATGTCTCATTTTGTCATTGGAGATGATGGAGGATTATCTAGTACAAGGTAGTGAGCATGTGCACATGCTTCATCAATGTTTACTAGCTTAGAGAGCAATATGGCCTTTTGAAAATGGCTATGAAGGCCTAAAATGTATTTCATCAACACCTCGTCATCTTGCATGTTTTTGTCCATTTGGACAGCCCTTTTTCGAAACTTACTAGTGTACTCTTGCACACTTTTTTTTTCATCTTTTTGTTTCAAAAATTTCAACTCCATGCATTTTTCCTCTCTATGACATATTGGGTAAAATTGTTTCTTAATCAAATTCTTGAATTGATCTCAATAACCAATAGGAGTTTGCTTTCTTAAAGCATTAGAATATAAAAGACCTTCAAACCAAGTCAAAGTATATTTTGTCATTTTCAATCCAGCAAAGGAAATCTTTTATTCCAAACTAAGAGAACACATACTAAAGTATACCTTCATTTGTGCCAATCAATGGTCAAGCTTCTCCATAGCAACATCTCCTTCGAATGGCAGAACCATAATATTTTCTTCAGCCTTAAACTGAGGTGTGCCTAGCAGACTTGATTCACCATAGTATTGCTTCTCTTCTTCTATGGAGTGGGCTTTCCCCTTGCTCTTGATATCTTCTAATAAACACGACTTCTCCATCAGAGCCTCCATGAGCCCCTTTATATTTCCATTGACTGAGATATGCTTGCAACATCAACTTCTAGTTTTAGGAATCTTGCTTCTTCATCAAAGATTTATGCATCTCTTGCTGTGCTTCTCAATTATCTTCTCCAACTAAGTTATTCAGTCTTTTTGCAAAGGCAACAATTTATTCACTATATTTTGTTATGGGCATCAACCTGCAAAGTCACTTACAAGGAGTTCCACCAAAGGAAAGAAATTGCTTTGATACCCATTTGATCTATAAACTATGATGGTTTTACCATACAATAGTCATCAACATACAGATCTAAATGAAGAAATTATGAACTATTCTCTTTATGAAATCGATTAGCTTTGAACTTGAAAGAAAATGAGCACAACCACCATCACAAAAGAAGACACAAATTTTTTTTAACTGTGGAGAACCCAAATTGGAGAAAATTCCAGCAAAAGTGAGGTGAACCACCCCCTTATCCACTATCTTCGATGAGAGATACAATCTTAGGCCTCAGGGCACACAACCAACCTAAATCAACTAAGTTCATTCCCTAAGATCACACATAACTCTTTTTCACGCATTCTTTTTGCCTAATACAGTCTATTGTTTGATTGGAACATTGAATTATCTTGGAATTCACCTCTAATTCCTTCTATGTCTCTTCTTGGGAATTTACAATGGACTTGTGCTTGTTCAGACTCATCAATAATCTCAGAAGTCACTACAAGTCAGAAACAGAGGAAATTCAAAGTGTTTCTTACAGACCGTTTTTGGACATGTGGTGAAATCACTGCATCATGCAGTGGCAAAGCTGTCACTCCAGTATGAAACTGTCTGTCATTTTTCAATTGCTGCATTGCTTTCAAAACTGCCACCTACTGAAACTGGTGGTTTCACAATGTGGCATGGAAACTTCCAATTTTCCTCATTTTTCTCCTTTGATGCCTGTACCGTGCATCAATATGTCTTCACACTTCATCATGAAATCTTTTGATCCTTTTATTGATCGCCAAATTAGATCATGGAAGTTTATAATAATCAATTAATTAAGAGACCATTCTTCCTCTCTAAATTAATGAAAGTCAATAAAGAATGAATAATGACAGTTGTATAGGAGTCTACAGAGTCTGCAGATGGTTCTCTCCACATTCATGCAATCCCCACATGCATGCATTAAACTGAATTTTCTCCCCACATTCAGTGACTCCAAGTCATAAGATCTATTTGAGTGTGATGATTAGGAGGATGAAAACAAGACAATTTTCAACAAAGAATTTAAAAAATCATACATGTAAAAAAATCACGATCTCATTCCTGACAAGAAATACAACAATATGAAGAATAAGGGCCTCATTGACAAAATCAATCTACTCAACTCTAAAACACAAGGAAAAATGAGCTTGGCATAGCTGTGTTGTGTTATCAACATGTTAACAACTCAAGATAGTATAGCCATATTCAGTTCATATGTCGAATCAATTATGATCCCTATGGCTCTATCTGCATTGTAATGGACACTAATTACCCCCAAATTGTCAAAGATCTTTTGTATCCAAGATTTTTTACCAAGTCTTTCTTTTCTAACCATCATACATCTCCTTGATTGACATCATTCTAGCCTGATGGATCTTGTTTTCAAGAACCCCAATTGACCTTCATTCAATGCCTCATGTGTCTTTGTTATGGGTGATAATAATGATGTGCCAATATACCACTCATAGTGAACAGACAATGCAGAAGAGAGTTTTCACACTTTTTTGAAAATACTAGAAAACGAACAAGGATAGAAGACATTGGCTAAGCTACTGGTTTGGGTATGGGGTTTTGGTATGTGGATATGGAAAGATCTTTTCGGGGGTGGGTTTGTCTGTACAAAAAACATATAAAAATAATAAATATATACATATTTGTAGACTTAAAAAAGAAGTTTATTTTTCAATAGTAAAATAATAAAATTGTAATTCATTCTCATTAGTAATTATACATCATCACATGATATTCCATTCGATAAATCAAATTAAAAATAAAACTAAAAACATTGATATTTATAACTATAAAATTATAAATTTGTATCGACATTTTATACATTCAAAATATGCATATTTAACATTAAGATTTTAAATAAATATAACCTAAACTATAACCTAAATTATATTAAGTTAGGCTGTGCACGATGCTAAAAGCAGAATAAATAATGATTGAGTGGGAAGATCAATTCTCTATCCATTTCTCATGACAGTCAATTTTAGGTTCATTTCTCTTGTTTGGCAGGCTCTCTATCCATTCCAAATGATAGGTTTTATGATGTATGTTTTCTGGCGCCAATTTGTTCACTAGACAAATGTAGGGATGAGAGTGGAGCTGCATTGGTGCCCATGGCCAAAAAGAAGGGCATGGTTTTTGGTTTTTTAATCTCCTGCTGCTATCTCTTGATTCCTCTGTCACTTCAGATCTGCTCAACAATTCCATGATTTTGATGCAAATATGTAATGTCCCCTTCTCAAGCCTAGTCAATTTTTGCTAGAGCCTATTCCTAAGTTCTTGTAGGCTAATTGGCAGTGGTTAGGGAACTCCAAGGTTCTTGGAGAGCTTAGTGGCGGGGTTTCTCAACATCTAGTTGTGTGTTGGCATTCTTTTGGTATTCGGGATGGTGGTGGTGCTTTGTTGCATTTTTGGCCATCTGGGTTGTTCTCCACATTTCTTGGAAAATGTGACTATTTTTAGTAAGTTCCCATTTTGGCATCCGACATATTCCCTCGTCATCAATAGCTTCTTGGTGCAATCAATTTCTGTTTTGGATGTCTCGTTGGTGCTTTCCGTAAGATGGTTGGAATTATTTTAATATTTACCTAAGTTGTCTGTTTTGGTATTGGTTCGGGTGTTGGTGTTGAAAATAGATAGCATCGGTCAAATGATTGATCGTTGTTATGTGAAAGATAAAATATTAAATAAAGGGACACATCCTTGAGCCGACGTGTCTCCACTTTGTGGAGACACATCCGCTCATGGGACGTGTCTCTCCCACTTTGATATTTATATTTACTCCTTCCTCATTTGGAAATATGGAAATTGATAGATGTTTACCTGTGAGGATCGACACATAGAAGATTACAAATCCATTTCAATAACATGGTATCAGAGCCGAGTTTCGAGAGATCCGATCAGATTTATGGATTTCATTTCATTTTATGTGATCGATTCTCTTATTCTGACTTGTGGTCATGATCTCTGGTGCGACTTGGTGAACTCCTTATTAGAGGAGCATCTTACGGACTGTTCCTAAGTCTGTTTCGGGACGGACATCCAAATCCGAGACTGCAGATACTAGCGTAACTCAATAAGTTGATTGGTCGGCACCCGGGATTGGTGCCTCTCCTTCGCAGAGGTGGTTCCTATGCCGTCACTAGGGGGGTCAAAGCCGTTCGAGAGGTATCTCGACCTGAAGCAAACAAAATGATCTGTATGCTAGATGAGGATACCGCAAATGAGAGCATTCACCAAATATCAAATTGTTCGGTAGACTCCCTCAGCAATGAATAATTCCCGTATATGGCCATTGGGTGGTGCGAACCTGAAGGCTTCGCCACTCGATCGTTAATATCGCTTCTCTCTGAGAGCCGGTAGGCGCCACGACAAGTAACATGCAACTCAGAGTCACAAATCAGAAGGTGTATGCATTGCTGAGAAATGGAATCGCAGCTACAAGGAGGGGTGTCGTCCTACCTTGCAGAGGGCTGACGAAGGTTTTCGTCTCGAAGGATCCCTGTCCAGCGTGGCACCGAGTGCAGGGGAAGCGAACGGGATTGGAGATTATCATCGATCACGGGCCTTGGAGATTATCATCGATCGCGGGCCTTGGAGATCACCAACTGTGTTGCTCACTTGTCAGAATCGACGGGATTGGCACTTATTATAGCTGCACTGATCCTCAGAATTGAGTAACATGCCGCCCTCCTAGTGGCGTTAATCAAGATTACTGTGGCTTGGATGTTGATTATTTATGTGTGCATACTATTTCGTATTACAATAATTCCTGATTCAAGAATAAACCAACGTTGCCTAGCTTGGGGTGCGTCAAAGACTCTGCACGGGAATCACTTCAAACCGCGCTTGGTGACTCTCGGATCCTTGATGAGTCAATTCACGAGTGTCTACAGGATGGAATTCTACCTAAAATGAGAATGATTTCCTGTAGCCTGGGCGTGTCTTCTTGACTCCTGTATCATCGCGCTTGGTGACTCCTGGATCCTTGATGAGTATTCTGCGACTGGTATTTTCTTGTGGTACCTTCTGAACTAGTGGGAGAGATATCGTGCCTCCTTCAATTGAGCAAGATTTTGAAAACCAAGTGCAAACCTGAAAAGTGTTAAGTTTAGCACTCTCCAGGAGTAAAAGATGGAAGAAAGAGATATTTCAGAATATTTAAAGAGATAAGTATTTTTTTCTTTGCTTTGGTTGTATTCACCCTTCTAGGCTAAAATTCAGTTTGCTAAGTTGTGCAAATCCGATTTCACTTGCTTGGATTACGTGTGGTGTTCACTGGGATAAGTTTCTTTAGAATTAAGAAATATTCATTGCAAGTTGTTCATACTAATTTCTGAGTGTGACTCTTATGACTAATTTTCTATATGCATTTTCTGTCGTAGAGCCTCGAGAGAAGTTTGGTTCTATATGTTGACTTCGTAATGAAATTTGTGTAGATTGTCTTTTGTTATACTGAGATTAGCTCCTCCGAGAAAATGGAAGAAAGATGCGTCTAAAATCAACGAAGATGAATGATTAATTATCTGGGGTTACTCAGGAGATTCTAATATCATTGAGATAAGTATTGGATAGTTGATGAATTGCTATGTAGCTATTGGTTCATGCTATAACTTTGAGATGGTCAATCATGTATGCTTCTAGCAATGGTATTTTTGAGATAGTTGAGTTTCATGAACTGTTAATAATCTCTTCTTAATGCTTTTAGGATGGATAAAGAAGTGTAAGAGATTGCTTCCATGAAAAGCTTGATGCATCCTGTAGGTTGAAAAATGGAGACATTGCTTGCAACCATGAGATTGTGTGAATGGCTGAAGATTTTTTTTGAAAAGGAAGCATTAACTTTTAGAGGGAGTTCTATGTCTTGCTGAGAACAAGTAAGGGTTGTAATGTTGCAAGGCCAGATGCTAAATCCGTGAAGTACCTCTTCAGCAGTTGAGATCAGAATTGCTCATGTCAGTCAACCTGGATTTAACATTGGTAGCTCCGCAAACCTATTCATAATAGAGTGATTTGGGAAGAGGTTGAAGAGAACAACCTTGAATCTCTAGAAAGGTGTGAATTGGAAACCATTTCTCTAAAGCAAGTAGTGCAGATGTTTTTGGACGAGGAGGTCAGGAGGCTAATGCAAGTACTTAGAGCTTTAGAGGAAGTCACATCATCACTTGTTGTAATGCATAATTCTCTGAGATGGAGAGATATGAGGTGAAAGCCCTTGTTCATCTTTGAGATTGAGATGAGGCGTCATGTTGAGAGACTCCATGACGACATCACGTTGAGAGACTCCATGACAAATATGCAAATTGAAGAAAGCCCTATATGGACTTAAACAGGCCCCCAGAGCCTGGTATGAAAGAATTGACAGCTACCTCTTGGGACTAGGATTTTCCAAGAATGATGCAGACCCAAATCTTTACCTTAAGGTAATTAAAGGTGAGATGTTAATAATTATTTTATATGTTGATGATCTACTGATAATAGGGTTAGATCACCTCATTGCTCAAGGAAAGAAGGATCTAACTTCAGAAGAGCCCCAAGCACCCGCAGTGTGACTTAAGGGGGGGGTGTTGGAAATAAGCCACACCCGGACTGACGATGGGCTGGCCACAAGGGGCCAGTAGCTCAGTTGATAGAGCACTCCAGTAGCAAATGGAAGGTCATAGTGAATGCTCTAAGCCAGTTCATGTGTGAGCCAAAGGAAATTCACCTTATAGCTGTGAAACATATATTGAGATATCTTCAAGGCACTATTGGATATGGCCTTATTTACAAAAATAATCAACTAGATCTACATGGATACTCTGATTCAGATTGGGCCGGAAGTGTAACCGATCAGAAAAGCACATTAGGATGTTGCTTCAGTTTCTGATCGGCTATGATCTCTTGGATCTGCAGAAAACAGTCTTCAGTAGCTCAAAACTCGACAAAAGTTGAATACATTGCAGCTTCTATGGGGGCAAGAGAAGCAGTATGGCTCAGGAAATTGCTTGTGGGACTCTTTGTTGAGTCCTTAAATCCTACTATCATTCATTTTGATAATCAGAGTTTCATCAAACTCTCTATAAATCCAATATTCCATGATAGATCTAAGCACATTGAGATCCCCTACCATTATGTAAGAGACATAGTAGAAAGGAATGTGATCTAGTTGGAGTATATTAGTACAAATGATCAAACAGTAGACATTCTCACCAAACCTCTCTCCAGGATCAAGATAGAACACTTCAGGAAGAAGCTTGGTATGGTTGAAATGTAATTTGATATTATGTTTGAAATTCAAAATTGTTTAGAAGTTGTACTAATATATTTAAAGATGTTTAATGTGTAAACTCTTTTGTCATGTGTGTGACTCCATGACCTTATGGGCCCGCTCCCCCTGTGTACATTATTGAAAGGTGACGATCTTTCTAATAATGAACACTTGTATGTGACATTGTAAAGTGACGACTCTACAATGATGAGTTGAACTATCATGATAGATATCATGTGACTTGATATTTATGGACATGCCATGATAGTATCTCTTGGACACCTTGATGGATATCATGGGACTTGATGTCATTTGAAGATCATTGTGATCCTTAAGAGATAATTATGGTGGATAATTATATATCCGTGGATATGCCATGAATTATTATGGTAGACATCATGTGACTTGATGTCAGTGCACATACCATAATGAAGATGTGTTATGAAGAATGTCATGTAACTTGACACTTTCAGAAGCATACCATATCTTATGATATCACGAGTTAGGTGCTATCACTTTGTACTTGTTTGGAGGTTATCTTCCCTAGATAAGAGGGAGTGTTGAATAATGAAGATGTGTTATGAAGAATGTCATGTGACTTGACACTTTTAGAAGCATACCATATCTTCTAATATCACGAGTTAGGTGATATCACTTTATACTTGTTTGAAGTTTATCTTCCCTAGATAAGAGGGAGTGTTGAATAATGAAGATGTGTTATGAAGAATGTCATGTGACTTGACACTTTCAGAAGCATACCATATCTTCTAATATCACGAGTTAGGTGATATCACTTTATACTTGTTTGGAGTTTATCTTCCCTAGCTAAGAGGGAGTGTTGAAAATAGATAGCATCGGTCAGATGATTGATCGTTGTTATGTGAAAGATAAAATATTAAATAAAGGGACACATCCCTTGAGCCGACGTGTCTCCACTTTGTGGAGACACATCCGCTCATGGGACGTGTCTCCCACTTTGATGTTTATATTAACTCCTTCCTCATTTGGAAATATGGAAATTGATAGATGTTTACCTGCGAGGATCGGCACATAGAAGATTACAAATCTGTTTCAATAACAGTTGGGTTTAGGGGTTCGGCTAAAATTTTTTTTTGGGGTTTGGGTTTGTTAGTACAAAAAACATGTAAAATCATATATATATATATATATGCAGCCTAGAAGCGTGAATTAGGATTAGAATATCACATAACATCATATAAACAACAAAACCACCATAAACTTGAATGTCATATAAAACATGCATGATAAATACTCATCATTCAAACTTCAAGTTCAATATTAAAACAATAATATCAAGTTCAACACTTTTAATCATCAAATGGATTATCTAAATCATCAATATCATTGTCAACATTGACATTAGATGATGTCGGAAGATTAGATGAATCACAAACAGTGCCAATGGCACTGTAATTAGCACTAATATTGTGCTCATGCTGGCTATTAGACTCCTCATATGCAAAATGGTGGGAAGTGGAAGCATCCAAGTCAATATGCTTTGGCTCTATATCCCACAACCTCGTCTCCTCTTCTTTGTAGTCATGTTGTTTGTGTGAAAGGAGGCACGAGTTGGAATGCACATATACTAAGTTCTCCACTCTTTTTGAGAGCAATTTATTGCGCTTTATTGAGTGGATGAATGTAATGTTCCCCTTTTGACAGTGATCCTGTTATTAGCTCATCAGTCTATTCCGGATTCTTGTAGGCTTGTTGAGATGTTTCAAAGGATTCCATTCATGGAGGTTTTGTGGTTCTTTCTCATTATTTACTATTTATAGTAAATACTACTTCTGGCAGTAAGCAGTTATCAGCATCAAGCCTTGGCCATTAAAATATTAATGAAATGCTTCATTAATTGAGCAATTAATTCTAATTTGTAGTTGACCCCCTTGGCCTAAGGAATGAACTTAAGTTGTTTTGAAAAAGGGGTCTTGAGGGTGGCGCCACATGAAGAAGTCAAAAGGTTTTAATTTTAATTAAAATCCTCATTTCTCAAGTGGGGCGTATTTTTGAAGAATGGCTTTTCCTTTGGAAACTTGAAGAGTCTTGACTATTGGCGTACCTCTTGGGGAGACTTGAACAGTTTCCTTTTGTCCTTTAAAAGTGAGGTTTGTTTTCAGTATTGATCATCCATTATTTTGCTAAAGTTATGCTGTCAAAATGCTTTGTCATTTTCTACTTCGAGGAATGCTGACCTCCTAGTTCTTCATTCAATTTCGTGTTTGAAAGACAACACCTAGTTGAATTAGTGCTGCTTCTCACACAGACTAGCAGATTGTATTTCAAGGTGAATTATTGATGTATTTTTCAGTTTTACAGTTGCTGTTTGCATACAGCTGAACTGTGTTTTTGCTCATGAATAATTGTACGATTTTTGTATTGTTCTGGGCACTTGATAAATATATTCCTAAGGTCTAGGCGACCATCTCCAAGCAAATTCAGACTTAAATTCGAAGTGTGCAATTTTATAATGAAAATCGCCCCTCTCAAGGGCCATACTTTCCAGCATGTGCATTGGGAATTGTGCCACTAATAAATGCAGGTATTTGGAGCTGTTTTTGGTGTCTCAACTGGGGCGCCTATCTTCCATTTGAACCTTGCCTGTGATTTAACATCATTCAGAGGTATTTTGATCAAGTTATGAGTTTTTATGTAATTCTACAGTTGCTGATTTCCGTTTCCAGAATTACAATTTCCTGAGATAGAGCAGTGCATTAACAACTTTCAGATTCTATCTTCTCTTCTCTTGTTCTCTAACTCGGAAATTATCATATTAAAGTGGTGTTTGAAGTTGGTGCTGAGCTTTGTAATTTGCAGCTTTACTTGTATTAACTATTTAACAGTAGTACTATTTCAATCTTAGCTTGCTGCAATAGTTAATTAAATCACATAAGGTACCCCTGGATGGTTTACTGCCAGTGAGGAAAAATCTGATGTAACACTCTCATACCCACTTCAAGTGGAGAATCCCCACGTTTCAGTGGATGCTTGCCACAGCAGAAGAAGTTTAATTATTGTTATTTCATTTCAGCAATAGTACTCCACCATATGTTAGCACCTCGCCTGCAAAGGGATCTTGTGTGCACATTCTTGGTGTCAAGTTTAAAAGTTCTCTTTCAATAGAATCTTGTATTTATTGTTTCAGTAGATCCTAGAGATCCTTTGACCATATGCTCGCCCCTCCTCCTTAAGTGGTTTTAGGGCGCATTCTTGGTTAGAGTTCTTTCATGAACGTTTTGGCTATGCTAACCTTAACGGGTGAATGATTCTATTGTAATTGTCTGGTTTAAAAATCAAAAAAATTGAGAGAGAATATTTCAATGAAAGAATATGTGCTCCAATTCCTCTCAGATGTAGATGAACTAGCAACCTATGAAGACAAAGTAAACAATTAAAGTTATACATTATATTAAAAAAAAATTGTAAATGAAACTTTAAAAACTAAAATATGAAAAATTATTAAACTTGTGATTAAATTTTGATTGTGAGGGGCTGCAGATGTTGGAAGTATTGACCGTGGAAGTACCACCAACTATGAGCATCCTGTAAGAACCTATCACAAAGAGCCTCAATACCTTGACCATTTGAGTGCACAAAATCAATGAACTCACTCATGACTAGACTTCGCAATTCAGGATCAATGAAGAGTTTCATGAATGCTGCCTTGTACCCTTCAACCACTTCAAAATCTCTATATGGGGGAAGCCTTCTTGGCATAGAAAGAATCTGACTACTGTATTATTTTGGAGACAATGCAAAGGCAAGATGTAATGGAGTTGTCATTTTGTTCCATCTTTCTTCAACAATTGCATGCACTTCTTTGAAGAAAGTCTCTTCAAGGTCTTGCTCTTTTGCATTTATGGTGCACTTCATCTTCTCAATCATTGAGTCGATGCCATCATATATCTCTCCAATGCATGGCTTGTCCATGTCAGTATAGCAAATCATACTCAAAATGTCGGTAAAACTAAGGAGATACTCCACACGATCCCACCATGAGTCATCTAATACCATCTGCTTAATTTTTGTTGCCCTTTCAATGCTTCTTTGCCTCCATATAGACCAATTTTGGCTAATCACCATGCTAGAAAGTCCCTCGCTAACTTTCACAAGTCGTCTCAAGATGATTGTGTTAGAGGCAAAATGGGTCTCTACAACCTATTATAAATTACAAAAATAAAAAGATTTAAAAACAAATTTTAAAGAAGAATTAGAATACACAATCAAATTATGAAAATGCAAATACTACTTCACTTACCTTCAATAGCTCCAATTTTGAAAATGATCTAAAAATTCCTTGAGACATGTGGTGGTTGGTGATGAACATTTGAATGTCCTCAACCTTTGCATACAATTCTTTGATCCAATCAATTTTATTCACAATCTTTTGTAGCATAAGATTGAGTGAGTGGACTACACAAGGTGTCCAAAAGATACGTGAATATTGTTCCTCAACCAACAACCCTGCAACTCTACAATTCTTGGTGTTGTCTGTTACAACTTGAACAAGGTTACAGGGTCCCACTTTCTCAATGGTTGCAATGAGAATATCAACAATAAATTGTCCATCTTTAATTTGCCCCTCACAATCCACGACTTTCATAAACATTGCTCCTTTAGGGGACACTGCTGTGACATTGATCAAGGGCCAATTTTTTGAATCTTTCCAACCATCTGAAACAATTGACACACTTGTCTCAATCCATGAATCCCTTATGGGCTTCAATGAATCTTCAATCATCTTGACCTCTTTTTCCAATAAGGTGCCACACATCTTCTCATAACCCGGGCCCTTGAGCCCTTTTAGAGCTTCATTACTTGTTTTCAACATCTCTTTACAATATGGAGAGCAAACAACATTAAAAAACAATCTATTTGCATAAATACATCATGCTACATTTTGGGTGGCAATGTCTCGACTCTCATTTTGAAATGCAAGTTCCAAAGGCCCCTTTGATCTTTTGTTTATAGTGGGTTGTACACTTTGATTTTGAGGATGAGGAGTGGCCAAAAATGGGTGGTTTTCTACCACGATATTGGAATTAGATTGGGGCAACATTCCCTTCAATTTTTTTTAATAAGGGGTGACTTGATCTATGGGATTCCTGTTCATCTGCTTGTTCTTTCTCCATAATATATCCAATGTCTATCTTTGATGGAATAGGTACATTGTTCTTTCCAAGGCAAACTTTGATGCCTTTTCTAGGTATTCCACACAAATGTGCTTTCACCCAAAAATATGAACTAGAATATTGAACATCACATCCATTGCATTTCCAAATGTAACCACCATCACTTGGAACTTGTTGTATCATTTGAACATATTTCCATAGAGGAGAATTTGGATCTGTTTTGAATTTAGGTTGAGTTGTAGTGGTAGAACCAATTGACATTGTGATTCCTATGGCAAAATGTTTTGTAAACAACACATTCAAAACAAAAACAAAAAAATAATAAATTGAATATAAAAATTGATTTATAAAACCTAGCTCTTTTGACTTTCATACATTCATAGAAGAATGGAAAAAACATAGATAAACAAAGCAAAAAATTTGTTTCATGTTTGTAGAAGCTTCAATGGTCAATCTTCAACTCTCTCTGATGATCCAACAAGCAAAAATGAATGCTCAACCTCTTGGAATGAAAGTGCTTGTTTGCAAAACAAATGAACAAAAATGAAGTAATTTTGGTGCTCAATGTGATTCAGAAGTCACTTTTAGGGTTCCATTGGGTGCTGGTCAAAGTCAAACTCCAAAAACAATTAAAAAAATGCAAAAAAAAACACTTTTTTCTGCTACTAGGCGCTTAGGTTCCTTCCTGGTTTAGTTGAGTGCTGTTGGGTTCTCTCAGGTTTGCTCCAGGCGAACTAGGCCCCCTCAAGGGGAAGTCCGCTGAGACCCATAGAGGAACCGGACCATGATCTGAACCCGGTGCAAACCGGACTCGGATCTGACCTCTGGGGGAGTGAACCCGGTAACATATATATTTACACTAAAGTTATACAATAATGTTTTAATATTGCTTTAGTGTTAAATATTATAAAGTGAAAAGGTTATTTCCCCACGTTGGATGCCTAGGGGAAAAGGGAACCTAAAGTTATTTCTAAAAAACTGCTTTTTCCGAGAAAAAGAAAAAAATATTTTTTGAAAAAACAACTAAAAAAAAGTAAAAAAACACTTTTTCAAAAAAGCATCAAAAAAGCAAAAAGCGTTTTTTTTTGAAAAAGCAGCAAAAAAGCTGTAAAAGGACGTGCGGGGCTCTCATTTGCATTATTCAAGTTTGCACACATAACAAGATGCTGTTGGAGTGAACCGAGAAGTTCTTCCAAGGTTGATTGAGGACAAAAACCCTCATCAAATCACTAGTTTCGGTGGTGAAAGATCCTCTCTAGCTGGTAGAGTGGTTTCATGCAGCAATCACATTGGTATTCACAGAGTTTTGGATTTCGGGGTTTCAAAAAGAACGAAGATTTTCAAAGTATTTTGAGGTGCAGATTTTGGGGTAATTATTTGCTAATATTTTTGGTGATTTTTGTGTGGTGAAGCATTTTTCAGATTGGCTTTGCTAGCTGTTCAGTTTGAGGGTTTGGTGTTTGGCCTAGCTTGTCGTACCACTCATTTTTCTTGCAAGGAAGGTTGTGTTGGGAATTCTAATCATCAAAGGCTGTGATATTTGTGTTCTTCATTGCTAGGTGATTCTTTTAAGGTGTTTTTTGAGGTCGTTGATAAAGCTGGGTGTGACATTAAAGTGTAAATCAAATATAGCTGCTCATTTCTGTGCCTTTTGAGGGTGCTTTGTGGAGCTGGGTGTACATGGTTGCTGATTGCTATCACTAAGGTGTTTCATGTAGGTTGGAAGAGGGGTTTGATGAGTTTTCATGGTTGCTATGACCTGCAATAAAGGTGTTTCAGACCTGCAGCCTCTGTATCAGTCATTATTAGACTTGTAGGTGTCATCTCCTTACCTTTTGAGAGTGTTGGAATGCTGTTGGATGAGTTTAAAGTTATCTAGCAATCTTGGGAGGTGTTCTTGGTGAGTTTGGAGGTGTTGGAAGGATATTTTCACTGCTGATTTGCCCTGCCACCTTGGACAGCAGATCTGCAACTTTTGGTACAGACATATCAGTACTGTTGAAGTTCATTTCCGGTGGGTGCAGACCTGTACCAGTCTATTTCCATCCTTCATCCAAGGTATTAGTGGGCATCTCACTATCGTGCTTATTTCTTGTATTGGCATCTCTATGTGAATGATTTTTCATCAAAATAATTGTAACAGAAGTTGTATGGATGCTGATTTCTTATATCAGAACTCTATGACAGCAGTATACCTCTATTTTGCAAGTTTATGTTGTTGAATATTTTTGTTAAAAAATTTAATAAAAAATTTTGTAGGGTGATTACTACAAAATATATGGAAATTTAAATACGCAAAAAAAGAAAATGTAAAATGCCACTGGATCTGTCCATCCAGGTTCGCTGAGGATGATTCTGGCCCTGTTTGATGGGACCCTGGGTGTCCCCACAGTTCAACCGACCCGGAATCTGGACTGGGTTCGAACTGGACCCAGATTTGGGCCTCCACACCAATGAACTAGTAACATATACACTTAATAAAGAATGTCTCTGAACTGAACTTCATCCTCCAAATTGCCATTGGTCAGTGTATCTGTCAGAACATTTGTATTAATTGTAACCACTTAGAAGGCCTTTTCATGTCAATCTCATAGGTTGGAACACTCAAATCTCGGCACAATAACCTCAAAAATTCTTCCTAGATTAATAGCCAATGCTATAAATGTTCTGTTTTGCAAAATTAAATGTCTAAGAGAGTGCATCCCACTCAGGACATACAGCGAAAAAGAGAGGAAAGAAGCTCAAAGTAACAACAACATGAATACTATCAATGTTGATAATTCTGACCTGAACAATCCTTTAAATGACAGTTAATTGGCAGTCATTCTTGATGAGAACAACAAAGTAACCATAGAACTGAATGGGACTGATGCCAAACCTATGGCCATTCCAACACTTGATCAGACGAACACTGTGAGTAATATCTCTTGAGTTACTGCTTTTCCTTCTTTTAATTTTAATAAATCTAATCTGATAACTCCCTGTAGCAGCCCATCGATGTCCACTCAGCCTCCAAAACTTTCTCCAAGATTATGAGCAATCCACACCTTTGTGTCTGCCCCTCAAGTATGACAATTTAACTGCCTTCCACTTCCCCTATAGAGTACACTGTTCTCCACCCTATATATAGCCTTTAAAGCTGGTAGTTCTTGCAGTCTCTATCAGAACACAACCATTTCTCCATAAGACTCCAGGGTTCCCACTACTGCAGACGCTCACTCAAATAACACTTCAATAAACATTGCTCTAGCCAACATGAATGATATCCTTCATGACATATCAAAAGTGCTAAATTCCAAATAAATGGAGCAAGTCAACGAACACAAGTGCATCAATCTCCTGATCAACAATGAACAAGCTATTACAGACAATCAAATGGCCATAATAGATTGCCTAAACAAACAAGAAGAAAGCCTCATGCTGCTGAGACAATCCTACTAGAGGAATCTTAAGCAAATTGTGTCTATTGAGCAACTGTTGAGCAAGGATAAGGAGAGAAGAGACCTTTCAGCTGTAACACAATGAACACCATCTGACAACCAAACGAACATCCAATACAAAGAAATTTCAAATGGTTGAGTATGCTGTTCCGATGGAACATTGAAATGCAATCCCTAGCAGACACAAATGGCATGACAATTGGATGGCAATAGAACATTGAAGGAAGGAATGGAGCCAGTCCCCATAACAAGTGCCATTGTGCTCTTACTCAATCAAATATTTTAAGATTTGCATTTCTTTGCCATACTAGTTATGCTATCTTAGTAATTCTAGTTTTTATCTTTGCAAATCGGCATATCTATATTTCTTACTTTTGCTATGCCCCCATAGGCTCGTTTAGTCTCTCTTTTGTTTTGGCCAATTCTATCCAGCTCTCACAGAACTTGAGCCCCAGTTTTTGGTTTTGGGGTTTTTTGTAATATCCCCTTTTTATTAATATATATTCCCTTTTATCAAAATTTTCACATGTTCCAACCATCTCTAATTAGTTCCAACTTTCAGCATTTAAGCAATTCATTTCTAGCACACTTTTTGACAATTGTCTTGGCTAACAAAAGAAGAAAACAAGTTTATAAGTTAAGATATGTATTGACGAGTAGAAGGTATTTCTCACAGTGTATCATATTATGTTGTATTATCAGGATTCAACTGCATAGTTTTTGAGTCAAACTCATTGACTCAAACACCTGTTATGAAAAATGGATCCAAGAGAGACTATGTAATGTCCCTTTTTAAAAATCTTTATTTTTGCCTTAAGTAAATATCCCACACTCACAATAATACTTGCATAATTAATTATAAATATTAATATATCCTAAAAATTATAATTTTGCTTATATATACTTTGAATTTAAAGCCTACAACATAGTTTTGAAAATATAAAACTTGTTCTTGAGTCTTTGCTGAAATATTTTTTTTAATTTGCAGTTACCTCTCTTTGGACAAATGTCTTGAAATATTCTTTCCTAAGTTAGGGGTTTTATTTTTTGTCCACTAACTCAGTTATAGAAATTAAGGGGTTTCGTCCTTAATTTCAGGCCTAAAGGGATTTCGTCCTTAGACTGTTAGAAACTTGGTTCATATTCCACAAGGGAAATGATAAAATAATATGTCTTGATCAATCTATGTCCTTCCTCTTCATTTCTTTCTTCCTTTATATACCTTTTTTATTTAATTGATATGACTCTTCATTTCATGCCCTTTGACCCTTTCATTATCTTAATTAATTCAGTTTTGCTAATATTGCTTATTTCTCCTTAATTGCTCCTTTTGGTGGTGATAATATAATTCTATATTGTATGTTAGTCAGCAATTCATTTTTGGGTGGGGCATTACAGATGAGTATCACTCAAATTTATCCAAGCCTTGCCAATATTAATGTCTTGAGTTCCAAGGTTTCATTTAAGAAAGTATGGGCATCTTGCAAGGGATTGGTGGGATTTGGGAGGCTATGAACCCATGGTAGAGCTCCTTAGCTTGGCATGCTCTTTCCTCATCAAAATTTGTGTAAACAACCAAATCTGTGACAGGAGATGTCTTCTTATATCACCTCCACACCAGGGAAAACTTTAGTGGAGAATCTTCGCTAATTGGCGAATTCTAGGAATCGGGCAAATTTACCATATCCAATAGGGTGTTCAAATCGCCCGGATTTCACGAACTATCGGTCCAATGCATGTCCATTCGCCAACGGTTTTTTTTTACGAGGCATGTTTAGGCAATAAATTCGCCATAACAGACTACGCGTTTCCAATTGACCGATTAATCTTTTCACTTGGAATCCTGGGGAGCATGTCATAAAACACCAACATATTCGCCAATACTATTAAAACAACATTATATGAGGACCCATTTCGCCAATTAAAATTTACAAATAGTTGCTTGTAAAGACCCATTTTGCCAATTAAAATTTATAAATAGTTGCTTATGAGGACCTATTTCGCCATTAATATTTAAAAATAATTACATTCGAGGACACGTTTCGCCTTGAAAATTACAAGGTATCGTTGTATAAGCATGCGGGATTCGCCAAATTTTTAACATACCATTTAAAAATCCTGCGAAATTCGCCAAATATGGATTGATATAAATACAATTGAAACTGTTATTTGTTCTTACACATTTTGTTCGGTTCTGAGGTTCTACTTCTCGATTCAGAAGTCAACGAAACCCGAAAACGTAGACTCAAAGGTGAGTGATCATTTTTTCATACTGTTATTAGTTATTAGTTATAATAATAAGATTTCTTTATCTGTTTTCCATTCTTGCTTCAGTCTTAAACATGATTTTGAGTAGGGAATGGGATCTATATTCTCTGTCGGTCTGTCCTTCTTAAACAATAAGACATTTTTTTCCAGCTTTTATTCGAAGTGAGATATCAATATGTCGAGCAGCAAGGGTAAGACTCCTGAGGGTAATGAAGAGACTGGGAGGCCATCAAAACGCCCAAAACATGGAGGTACCATACAGTCTTACTTTGGAATTGGCAAAGCTTCTAATCCATTAGATCAAGGTGGAGCTACATCATCAACTCTTCCACCAAATATTATTGAAGATGGCATTGACAATACTTCACCGCCACAGGAAGGTCAAGGTGAGATTGTCATTGAGTTAAATCAAAATGTATCAAATGATGATGGCAATACCGCAGAAGATGTTCCAAGGGATACCCTGGCTAGCCAGAATGAGATAATTGACTTGGATGAGGATGATGTTGGTAGCAAAAAGAAAAGGCAAATCAAAATTGGGGCAGGAGTGGGAAATGACAAGGAATTTTCAAATTGGTTGGTTGTCGAAGTACCCATTCTTTGAACTAGTGGGGGTATCAAACGAAAACGATATTGAAAGGTCAATAGAGGTCAAATGTAAGCTTTGTAGTTGGAAATGTAGAAGAGACAAAACGATGTAGCTAAAGCTTGACACTATAGAAAAACATATCGGTAAAGTTTACGAAAAACAAATCATAGACGGAAAGGAACAATCAGTCGTACGATGGAAATCAAAGGAAAAATGTTTTCATGTTAAGTATGCCGCAGATTATGGAGAGCATAACCATAGAATGTCGAAGATTAAAAAATGTGAAGGTACACTTGAGACTCATTTTGGAAAAGCCATGGTAGTAACAAATCTGTCAAAAACTGTTCAAATGAGTGTTGTTTTTCATATTTTGTCCAAGGGGCGTTCTATGACAGACTACCCAGAATATTTTGATTTATTATCTTATTTGAGTGTTCCCCACTTTCCCTTCTCACATTGGTCAGTAAGCGCTGGATGGGAATGGGCGAATTGTCTTGCTGCAGTGGAAAAACAAGATTTAAAGGAGAAAGTAAAAGAGTCAAATTTCATTGCATTATCTTTAGATGAAGTTACTGTGGTAGACAATACTTCTTGGGTTTGTATGCATTTGTATACTATAGAACAACATGTTCGCCAAACTCATCTTCTTTGTGTTCATAAAATGAAGGACAGTTCAACGTTGCAAAATCTATTTGAACTAGTCAAGAAATCTTTGAATGAAATTGCAAGTATGGATGAGTTGACAATTGCCAAAAAGTTGGTGTGTGTAGGAGTTGATGGAGCTACAGTGATGCAGGGTCAAAGGAGCGGTGTTTGCACAAAGTTACAAACTACTTGTGCACTATACATGCTTGGCATTCACTGCATGGCCCACGGAATGAATTTAGCATTCAAAATTGTAAGCAAATTTCCTACAATATCAAAAGTTGAAAATCTAGTTCGCGAGATCCACGCATACTTCTGTCGAAGTCCCAATCGTTTCCTTGAATTTCAACATTTTGTTGAGGGAATAACACCTGGAAACAAGCTTCTCAAGGATGTCGATACCAGATGGATCTCCCTGCATGGACCAATGCAATGAGTTCTTTTAGAATATCAATCTTTGATTGGAGTGATGTATGAGCATCGTAGTACAGTAGACAAAGCTCCTGACCTCTTACATAGGTTAAGCTATATAGAGACACTCTTGACTTTAGCTAGTCTTCTCCCCATGCTAGATGAGATGAACAATCTTGTGAAGAAAGCACAAGACAAAACTATGTATATTTATGAATATGCCAATCTACGTAAATTTACATGCTTGGCCCTCGATCATCTATATCTAGATCTAACACAAGAAGGCACAAATTATTTGATTTGGCGGAAAATTACTGATTTGAATAATCTTGATAATTATTTATAGTTTAATGCAAGCAGGCACTTATGTATCTGTGTACGTGGATATGAGATACTAATGTACCATTGTAAGACAGCCAAACGCTCTAGAAGAGAAGTACCTGTTAACGAGGAAGATTTTAACGACATTGTTAAATCTATTAGTGATAATTTGAAGGAAATTGCAAAATCTCTTTCCTCAGAGATTCATGAAAGATTCCCTCGACATGAAATACTTGAAGCCATGGGTATTGTGTATCCTCAATTTTGGGTAAACCGAGATAACCCAAAATATTTTCATGATCAAGTAAAAATCTTGATCGAACAGTTTTCGAAAGAGGTAACATACAATGAGCAGACAATAAAAGGAATTTTAAATGAAAATAAGCTTAGAAAGCAATGTGGGAGTTTTGCAACAGCTATGAGGGACCAATATAAATCCATGGGCAAGGAGAAGGCCTTTGAATCAAGATCAATAAAAAAAGGTTTTGACAAGCTTAGGTCAGAGTGAAATATTGCGTGGTTCGATGTCAGAATATTTCAAACTTGCTGATTTATGTCAAACAATGATATTGGGGTCGGTGGAGGATGAAAGAGTTTTTAGTACATTGGGGTTATTGAAATCAAAGTTAAGAAACAAACTGGACAAGAATTTGGAAAATTGCTTGAGGATGAAAGGAACTATGTATAATGTCAAAATTTTTCCTTTTGAAAGGGCACTCGCAATCTGGAGGTCCACATGTGAAAGAAGAGGGACCAGGTTGTGCAACACAGGCTCTCCAATTCCAAGCGCCGCCGATACAGGTGGTAGTGGCAGTGGCGGTGGGCCTGGGACAAATGACAATGATATTGAAATTGACACAAATCACACAATGAATGTTGAATTTGAGACACAGGCCGAAGAAAGTGAAGAGTAGACTCAGAGTCAAGATGACTCTTTTACTTTATCTCAAGATGAGCATTGGTTTGAGGACCCTGACTCCGTTTGGGAAATGGAAGAGAATTAGCAGGTTTAGGTATTTTTACTGCATTTCATGAATCAGTTTCCATTGTTCCAAAGTCCAAATTGTAGTTGATGATATTTTATATTGTATTCAATGAACATTGAAATTGTGAATCATTGCACTTCATGATATCTTATTTTATATTTTACTTGAGCATTGCATGAATCATATTCCAAACTGTAGTTAATGAATTTTTATATTGTATTCAAATAAATTGTGAATCCTTGCACTTCAGGATGTTTTATTTTATATTGCACTTCATGATATTTTATATTATATTTTACTTCATGAATCATATGCGAAAGTCAAACTGTAGTTGATGATATTTTATAAATTATATAGTATTCCATCATCCATGAAATTGTGATATTAAAATTTAAATTTGATCTCTTAAAAGGAAATTTAATTTTTATTTACAAAGAAACTAGCCTACACCGAGTCCACCCCACTTATCTTCCACATATCAATAATGAATAATCACAAAAATAAACGACACTTTGATTTTATGATTCATAAATTATGAACAATGCAAATTATAGAACTTTGTGTGACAAGATCCATATTATAGCCTACATTGCATCCATAAACAAATTTGAAATTCCGTAGTGACGTAGTCCTTCCCCCATTCCTAACAAAATTCAATACCATCGGCCTAGCAATGCTTCATCGGTGGAACCCCCATCACAGTCCTGCTGATGGCCCGATGAAAATAGCTCACAACCTAGAATTGGTGTAACAATACTCTATCGGGCTGACTCCTAAGGTGCTCTCCTGATATACCGATAGAGTCAAGTTGTCAACAAAAGTAACCATGAATTATAACCATGGGCATGAATTATTGAATTTTATCAATAATCACAAAAATATACCACACTTTGGTTTTATGAACAATGCAAATTGTAGAAATTTGTGTGACAAGATCCATATTATAGCCTACATTCACATTGCATCCATAAACAAATTTGAAATTTCGTAGTGACGTAGTCCTTCCCCCATTCCTAACAAAATTCAATACCATCGGCCTAACAATGCTTCATCGGCAGAATCCCCATCATAGTCCCACCGATGGCCCGATGAAAATAGCTTACAACCTAGTATTGGTGTAACAATACTCTATCGGGCTGACTCCTAAGGTGCTCCCCTGATATACCGATAGAGTCAAGTTAACAAAAATAACCCTGAATTATAACCATGGGCATGAATTATCGAATCCATAAAGTATATCGGGGGAACTATGGTGCATCGGAGAAACATTATCTGGCGTCCCACCAATAAAACGAAGGATAGGTGTTTATTGGTGGAGAGGGTGGCTATTGGTGAAAGACTGATGTGACATCCCGGGGCATCGTCGACTTTAAAATATTTGAAATAAATATTCTTCTTCGATGACAAGACTGAAAGATGGTCCACGGATGGTGCATTTATGAACCAGAATTGAAGTGAATTATATCACAAGTTGATCGCATAGTTGTTACAAAATCTTGGAAGATTTCGCTTAGGGCAGAAGGAGAAAGGCAAAAACTTGGAGTTTTGACGCAGCAAAGACCGGTGGACTGTGGAGGCAACTCGACGAGACTCACGTAAGTACTTTAGACCTAGTTGAGAAGCTATTTTCGTCAAAAGCTTAAGATTTAAATAATGGAAGAGAGTACGACAAACCCAAAGCTAAAAAACAGAAAACCGAAAATACTAAGACTTTGGATCAACTGGACATTAAAAAACCTAAGAGACTCCTAAATGAAGACCTGATAGGTCAATGCCCTGGGTCGAGGCTGAGACCGAAGAGGAGTGCTCAAATGAATCCTTCCATGGATCGACTATGGGACAAACATAAGGGCTTAGGGGATATTTGGACACCGCAACGAGGGTACGACCTCTTCATGTACCATTACATAAAACAATTTAGGTTTCAACCAGTCTGCAATCCTTGGAGGTTGAACTTGGGAAGACTTGTGGTGCCCAATGTGTTTGTGAACATAGAGCTAATTAAAGCTCTTGCTATCATATATGACCCCAAGAATAGAACTATTTAGTCACATGGCGTGGGTGACATGCTTGTTATTTCTAGGGATCTCATTTCTAATATATTTCAGTTAGAGTGTTCTTTGAATTTATCATTCACGGTCAAAGATCTCTTGACAGAGTATCGCCACATGGATACTATCTATAAGAGATGGAAATTACCTTTGCATAGGCCCAAGGATGAAGGAGGCCAACTCAGGAGGTTCTCTAGCAGTGAAAACCTTCCTTTCCATGAAGATTTGTTCAAAGAGTATTTTCGATACACCTATTATTCAGCTGGTCATTTGGGAGTAGAGGTTCCGCCTCTCATGTCGATTGCCCCAATGGTCTTAGCTTATGTATTTGCTTTTGTACGAGGGACAAGTCAGAGGGGTCTGGAGTGAAGAATTAAGGATAAAAGATGCAGATGAAAATGAAGATTTTAAACCTGTACAAATGTGGACTTCATTGTGGGACAACCGATTTGGTAGGTCTCATTACCTTTATTTTGAAGATTTTTTTGTAAAACCATTGATTAAGTTGCTAGGATATCCATGCAATTATAACCTATCCCCAAAAGTACAAAGATTTCTAAGACCAAAGGAAAATAACCGGAGAAATAAAGTGAATCATAACTGGGGAGATTGGTATGCTTTCCTTGATTGTATAGTGATGAGGGTTTATGGGTTTGAAGGGGCTCCACACTTGATGCCACGAGTAGTTCCTGACTGAATTGCTTATTTAGAAATTGTGGGGCAATTTGCAAAATCTGATTCCAAACACCTCAAAAGACATAGCAAACAATCAATTATGACCAACACCTTATGTTTTGGAGACTTTACAGTGGTTGCCAATGAAGGATATGGAGAAATTGATGGTAAATTAACACAGTACAACCTACCTCTAGGTGATGTAAGGAAACAATTTGATGCAAAAGGGTTTATTCACAAGGCGAGATTATCGCAGGGGCTATTAGGGTATGAACATTTGTTCTCAATCGAAGATGTCATAAGAAACCATGATGAGGCTTCCACCAAGGAAAGAATGGCCGCTTATAACAAGATTATGCTTGCAGAGGAATGGAAGAGAAAAAATGTCCCATCTTATTCAAAGGCATTTGGTGAGATATAGGATCCTTTAACAAGAATTGAACAACTCATCGCTCATGTCAATGAACTAGTAAAGGATGTTCCCCTAGTTGTTTTTGATGCACCTCATGCAACCTATTCAGGAGTACAAGCTGAAGACATAGAGCCCTTGGATTACATACCTTCACAACTTATTCCTGAGGTATGTTTTTCTGTAGATACTGATATAAGTGAAGAAAGAGCAGGGTGATGAAGAGGGTGAGCAAGTCAAACAAATCAGTGCTCCTGTGATTGCACAGTACGAGCCCCCTCAAGAGTAGAATATTGTAAGATTTGAGGCATCAAATGAACTATATGATGATGTGAGGGTCAGAGCTGGACAACAGTTTATTTCTGATTGTGATTTTGTTAAATCTTCTGAATTTAAATCATTTGTTTATGAATATAAAGACAAAAATGAGACAACAGATATAGGATATCACCCCTGAACAAGAGGCAACCGCCCTGGAGGAATTGAAAAGGGAGGTAGAAAAGGAAATGGAGTCTATCATTCCTGAAAGAGGAAGGGAATTGCTTCAAGAAGTTGGAGTGTTGCTCCTGCTAGAGTGGGATAGTAGCTCTTCAATTGTATTTAATAGCTTCAGAAAAAGAGGGGATAAGACAATGAACTTAATAGAAGAAGCAAGTGACAAAATGTATTCAGGATCTGGGTACAACCCAGACGAAGCCACCTTGCTTATTTGGTCACTGTACCCCCATGATAAAAGACCTGCTATAATTAGTCATCCAAACCAAGTGTTTGGTCATCTCTTGGTTCAATGAGTAGTGGATACCAACCCTATGGAGACAGTAGAATTGAACATAAATGTGGCAAAATTTACCAAAGCACAGATCGAAAAACTGATTAAGGAAAATGACAAACTGAAGAAGGAGCTAGCAAATCAGAGAGAAAGAACATCTTCCTCCTCCACATCAGAGTTGTACTCCCCATGACTTGAAAAAGATAAGAGAGTGCTTGATGCATTGGCTGATGCAGCCTATTGGAAGAATTGCCATCTGAAATCCCAGGGGAAATGCAAAGAATTGGAGAAAGAAGTGAAAACCATCAAATATAACACTGTATCTGAAATGATAAAAGAAAGATTCAACAAAATGATGAAGTGTGCTAATGAATATTGGAAAGTATTCAAACATACATGCATTGCATTGGTGGAGAATGAACGATTGCAGCCTAGAATGATGGAGAAAAAAAAGGAGCTCGTAGATAAGAATGTCATGAAAGGACAAATATTGCTGACATATAACAAGCTGGTAGAATCACATAATGGATATCATAATAGGTTGTTTTGATTCAGTCCCACTCCCGACACTTCATAATGGCATTGAAAATCCGCGAGAATATGATGATTGGAAGGAAGAGCTTGCTGGGCTTCTAACTGCTGCGTTGCAAGAAATAAATGACGAGGATATGGTTTTACAAAACACTCATAAGCAACTCGAAAAAATAATGTCTATGGAATATGATATGAAAGAGGCGATCTCTAACGTGGACACCTATGCTAAATAGGAGTACATCCATCACCTCTCTGTAGTCAATCTGTTTATTAGCCAAATTGTAGATGTGTCAGAATCAAATTCAACGAGACAACCATTAGATTCAGAGTAAGAACGCCAACCAACAACATGATGAGCACCCTGTCATGGAGTAGAAGCCTTGAACAGATCTTAGGTGGTCACGGGCTTCTGCTTGGAGATTAACGAATTGGTGCATTCACCTGTGGCATTGTTTTATTTATGATTTGAGTTATGTTTAGTTGTCAAACGTCATGACTTTTTGTAAGGGGTTTGTAGCTTGTTGCCTCTCATATATAAGAGAGATCAAGACCCGAATAGGAGATCAATGGATCATCACATCATTTTTAATTAGACTTTAGTGTAGAAAATAGTAAGAAGATAGATAATAGATTGCACCAATTCGCCCATCCATTTCATATCATAAACTATTTTTATAATGCATATCATTTGAACTTTGAAGATCAATACAATGGAGAAGGTTACACATAATTACTGATTTGCTTTCGAGTGTTCAATTGTTGTGGATTCATATGCTTATATGTTATTAACTTATTTGGCTATCTCCAAAGTGGCTGTTTATGTTATTCAAATTGAGTGTGTGGAAGTACATTTAATTTGTCAGTACATTGAATTTGAATTCTTCAGGAATAGGGGTTGTGACCATGGGGTTTTAGATTTATTTATGGACATGATCATTGATCAAGTAGTAATGCGGGCCACAAAATGGATCTTGTCACACAAATCTCTGCAATTTGTGCTAATCATAAAATCAAATGTAGTGTATTTTTGCAGTATGTGGGATGTGGGTGAGGTGTTAGTTGGTGGATACTGATCAGGATTTTTAGTCCCAACATAACAAAAGCTAACAGTTCAACATCCATAACTTAGAAGCTCTACCAAGAAGTAAATATAATGAGCTAACAGTTCAACATCCATAACTTGGAAGCTCTACCAAGAAGTAAATATAATGAGCTAACGGTTCATCACCTTATAGTTCAAATGATAAAATAAATAATACAGATAATTGAACATCATCACATTACTGAAGTGTGAATTTGAGCTTTTTAATTGATTTTCACATGAAGGAGTACATATTGGCATTGGCAATGCAAAATCTTGCCAATGCCCAAAGACAAGTTTGCACAGAGCTGAGTTGGAACTTGGAAACTCATATTATCAAAGATTGAAAATTAAAAATCAAGTCACTGTATCACCTTTTCTAGCAACTTCCACTCTTCAGGTGGTGGAATTGCCTTTTGTTTTAACTAATGTTGTTTGACTTGAAGTTTTGTTAACATTTCATGATTGTAATTGGAAGTGGAACCTATCTTGAATTCTTCAGTCAATTTTGCATTCAAGGTTATCAGTGTTCTGATGGAATCCAAATAGTTCACATCTGGGTTTTGAGGAAACTGGTCCAAATCAATCTTCCTTGCACCTTCCATCTTCTTTCTGAAACCATCATTTCCAATGAATTGGTCATTTGTGTCAAAAGCCTTTGGAAAACTAAGCTCTGTGAAGTTCCTTACCTTTTCATCCACCACCTTCATCTTGTGTGCAACCAAATGCAAATATTCCTTTGTTCCACGCATTCTCGAACACTTTTCAATGATAGATGACAACTTCATTGAGGTTTCAATCCGATTAGTAATCCCTTTTGATTTCAAATCATTGTCACTGGCTTTGTAAACTATTTGTAGAACTTGATTTGCAGATTTCTCTAATTCCAACACATTTTTGTTGTCCACTAAATATTTGCTGAGCTTCTTATAATGTTGTCTGATAGCATCAATCAATTGAAACATGTCACACAAATTTTTAAACCTCTACATTATTTCATCCCAGATCTTTTGTTTCATATGCCTCATTGTATCTCTACAAAATGTAGATAACTTATTTTGAGAAGACTTAATTTCTTCTTTTGCTTCCATCAGCTCTGTCTCCAATCTTTCATTTGTTTTTCTCTGTTTCTCCAATTTTTGTTCCCACTGTGCATTTCCATTCGCAATGCTTAGTCTTAATTTTTCTGAAGTGGATTTTTCCTCATCAAATTTCTTGTTGCTCTCATCTAGCCTTCACTTCAGGTCATTCACTTTTCTCTCATTTGGTTTATCCTCTTTTCTTGTTGATGTAGAGGCAAATTTTATTATTCTTTTTTCTAATTTATTGCTCTTGTTATCTGCTGCTTTCCTCTTTGCTTTCTCACTTGCTAGGTCTACTTGTAACTTTTCTTTTTGGGTCTACAACCTTTTCTTCTCTCTATCTTGCTTTAGCAATGATGTGTACACCAATTCATTGTTCTTCTTTGATACATTAATTTTGTCAGTATTTTTTAGGCCAGAAAAATCCAATTGAAAATTGGTTACCTGGTATTCAGATCGATCCATCTGATTTGTTGGATTGTTTTGAACTGTGGGAACAACAATTGTGTACTCCATGATTTCTTTATTTGTGTCAAATGTGGGTAATACCATGGTTGTTGCAGGGTCTGAAGTTACAACAGATGCACTCTCCATCAGTTGCTTCTTTTATTTTTTATTCAAGTCTGATTTCTTTTTAAATTCTTCAATGAAATCATAACCTGGGGAGGCAGAAACAATGGAATGCTTGAATGGCGAAGGAATAGGAGTACTTGCAGTTGCTAATGATGTCACAGCCACACTAACTGGAATTGGGGGAGTGCTTGGAAATAACTTCTTTGTGGTGGATCCATTGATAGTGTGACTTGGACCTGTCAAAATCCTTTGCCTCTTTTGATTGCCTTGATCACCTGGTGTTTCTGTGGTATCTTGTATTGTTTTCCTCTTGTGTGTAATTTGTTGTTGTAGCACATGTTGACCACTACTAGTACTACTACCCATACCATCACCACCAATGGCACTCCCAGTTGCACTAAGCTATCCACCAAGGGCATGTCCTAGTTGTGATTATATCTGACCATGAGGATGAGGATTAGAAGCTCTAACAAATTGAGTTTCACTTGTATGCCCTTGGTCTACTTTTTCACCTCCAAGCCCAAGTCCAGATTTATCAACTGGTTTTCTATGCTCAACATTTGTTACCGTCCAAAGGCCTTGTCTTTTGGACCCCAAAGGACCACCTTCATAACCAATTTTTTCAAGTATGGCTGCTCCTCAAGTATATGCTGAAGCATATGCTTCTTTTGCGGCCTCACTTAAACCAGGTTTGTAATTGGAATGGCTTTGTTCTACTTCTTCACTATCATCATTAGATTCATCATCACTTTCTTTGTTTCCATGTTCATCAGGATGCTCTATATTCCACAATTTGCTAAACTCTTTATCTTCTTCGTTAGCTCCATACTCTGCAAGAGCTCTTGGATCACCTAGGTCCTTCCTCATAGATCAAAAGGTAGTAATTTTTGATCGTGACCAATTTTTATCTGTAACTTCCTTCTTTAGAGAACCTGAAATTTTTACTCTACTAGATGTTTTATCACTTTTTTCATAAAAATTGTTGTATGTCCTGATTGTCTTTCGGTGCAATGCCATAATTTCTGCTAATAATTGTTCAAAAGAAATACCATTCTCAACAACACTTTTCTCCATTGCTATTTTGACCTCATCCCAAGAATCCTTGTTTCTCAAGTGTTCAAGCAAGGGTTTACTTTGATGTTGAATTCTACTTGCAGTATTCCTATTGGCCAAAATCATTGATTTAATGATGTCACATGGATCATATTGCTAATGACAGATAGCATCAAAGTCAAAAAAATTCAAAAGATTATATGCCACACTAAATGCTTTTCTCTCGAATGTGAACCCCCCACATGAAAAATGTAAAGAAGGAAATACGGTCTTCTTTTGCTGACCGAGAAAGTGTAGTTCATCAGCACTCTGCACTTGCCTTACATATTCCAATGCAAAAATCCTTTCTGTCACATGCATTGGAAGTTTGTATGGCTGTACTCCCGATCCATAAAATCTTAGCACAGTATACTCTTCCATTAAGTACCAATCAGCCAATTGTATTTTTTTTCCTAGTTGCATGTAGTTTCTACATGATATAGGCAATCTAGGCATTGGAGTATTTGTAATTGCTTGATGCAATGGAGCCAAAAAGTAGTCTACAAAATGATTGTAGTTCTTTCGAGAATCATGCATCCTTATCTCAGTGGTCCATTCATATACTGAAGCCATTGTGAACTTAAATGTCTTGGTGGAACCTTTTTTAATCATTAAAAATTGTTTATGCATGGATTCTACAATGTGTTGAATATAATTATATTTGACATGTTCAAAACCATAATGGATATTAAATACCATTTCAAGGAGGCTTGCACCCACTTCCAAATTGCTATCCAAACCGAGGCAAAATGCTAGCATGGAAATAGTATCATGAACCCATAATTTAAAAATATCCAAATTATAAGGAGGCTTATGATCACTTTCAATTGTTTCTATCTTGAACTATTTTATTTAAGAAATTATTTTTTTGCCTTTCTTCCACTACTTCATAATCACTAGCAAGCTTATCTAGGTCAATGTGGTCGTTTCCAAATTCTTCGGTTGTAAACCCCAACACTTTTCCAAGTTTTTCTGCATTAATGGATAACAATTCTACTTGTCTATCTTTATTAACAATTGCTCTTTTCTTATCATCATAATTTTCGGCATGACCATGATAAATTCTGAGCAAGGGAAAACTTCATGTAACATCATGTGCCCTAATCCAATTACCCACGGTGCACTGATACTATTAACTTGCGTTTGCTTTGCAGCCTTATTCTGAGATGAAAATCTAAGTTTTGAGGTACGCTTACCATAGATTTCAGGATCATAAATATCATGGTACCCATCAGTGAAACCTAGGGTTTTAAGCAATTCTACATAATGTATTTTTTTATCGAACATTGCTCTAGTGGTATTTGTGGTAGACATGCTTATACAATATGAAGTTGTGAAATATGAATTCCCTAATACCTATTAGTCCTCAATTTTTCATAATTCTTAAGTCTCTAAACCCAAACTTCAAAGTTTGACAAAATAAGATTTTAAGAAATGCCAAACGATGAAACGTAGCCGCAGGAATTTTTCACTTACCCGGATTCCGAGTCTTGACTCTTGAAGAGATTAATGTTGACAGTCTTTGGACACTGGAATGGCTTTGTTGGAAGTGGAATTGTGGAATCCAAAACAGGGTGGTGCACTGCAATGAGCAATCTGAAGAGTGAAGACTGAAATTTCCTCGTGTGCTGACCCTCACTTAGCAGTATAAAGTGTTTTTTTTCTCGAAATTGGAACATTAAAGTGAATCAAACGTCTTCAGTCTACATGTTGCAAATTCTAAACTGTTGATTTTTCTAAATCTAACGGTTATAGGTTGATTCTGGAGGTTTATGTTCGCAAGTCTATCACTCTGTGCATTTCATTCTGGAATGCAACTACAACCATACATCAAATGTTCATCCAACGGTTGAAACTTGAGTAATTTATGATATTAACTTAAAAAATAAACATGACACATGTGTTTTAAAGTTGTTTTAAACTTTTGTGCACTAGGATTGGTATCAAGGCCAAGGGGCTGGTAACTTAACGTTGCAAAGGAGAAAGGACTTAGAAAAATCTCCCCGTGTGCTGACCCTCTCACTTAAAAGTTAAAAACAAATCACTTGACAATTGACACTTAGCAGTACAAAGTGTTTTAAATGCTTTTTTTTTTTCAAAATTGGAACATTAAAGTTGCAAATTTTTAACCGTTGATCTTTCTAAATCTAATGGTTATAGGGTAATTTTGGAGGTTTAAGTTCGCAAGCCTATCGCTCTGTGCATTTCATTCTAGAATGCAAATACAATCATACATCAAATGATCATCCAACGGTTGAAACTTGACTAATTTATGATATTAACTTAAAAAAATAAACATGACACATTGACACATGTGTTTTAAAGTTGTATAATGATAATCGCGATTCGTTAACAATTAAAATCTTTAATTTGATTGACGTCTGGCTACACGCAAACTGTAACTCAAACTGACAAGCTGTCAAAATCACCAGTGCCACTCAAACGATATGAAATCATTACAAATCTTGTTTCATTAAAGCTATGAGTTGTCCAAAAAATTGCTTCGGATGTTCATATCACATCTGGCATTAATCGCCGCCACTGCTAGCACTAGCAGTACGACAACCAAACTCTCTTCAAAAAGATTGAGAAATTCAATTAAATGAAATGTACAACATCGAGGCATTGAAAAGACAGAATGAGTGATGAGCAATGAGCCTTGATCTCGCCACATGGCCGCATCTAATGGTTCTAGTGTTATTCCGGAGGTTTCAATTCGCAAGTCTAGTGCTTCAAAGAGAGATTTACTTCCGGAAAGCAACTACAGTCATCCATCAAAAATTCATCGAACGGTCATAGATTATATTAATTTGCACTGACATCTGGCTTCATAAATAATAAATATGTTGATAGTTGTTCGCATTCCAGACTCTTTATGAAGGAATTTGAATGTATGGAAAATATGTCTTGGAATTTGATATTTTCGCCAACCACATTGATTTTTATTGGCATATCTATTTATTTCACCACTGAAATTTTTTTATTAGTTTGAGATTATGTTTAATTCGCCAATGAAAATATTTTTTTTGCTTTGAAAAAAGGTTTTATTCGCCAACATTTTTTTTTTCTGTTTTGAAAACAAGGTTAATTACAGAAAAAAAAAAATTGGTTTGAAAAAAGGTTTTAATTGCCAATGAAAAATATTTTATTCGTTTAAAAAAATTGCATGTCGCCATGATTTTCCACAGACTTCTAGCGATTGTAAAAGATTCGCCAATTGGGATTATTTTTTTTCCTGAAAAAGGAAAAAATTCGCCAATAAAATTAATATTTTTATCGGGAATAATACAAGATTCGCCAAGATTTTACACCTTAGCCAAGGGGGGGGAGTTTCTTAAAGTTTTCCCTGCTCCACACCCATGAAATATGTTCTTGAACTTGCTTATGAAGGGAGTGTTGGTAAATTGTATTTTCATTTTCAATGAATTCTCATCATGTGATTATCTCTGTCTGCTTGTTCTGTATATCTGACACTATCTATTAGAGATGATGAGAACCATCCATCAGGTGTTTTTGTGGTTGTGCATGTTGTTCGAGTTTGGTAATCCTCTTCTCTTGCAATTGAACTTGTTGCTTAATTTTTGTACTAATAGTGTCTATCCCATGTAATTGATCATGCCTGAAGCTGCTACAACTGCTCTTGAAACAACGCATAATTGCACTAGATCTGAGACCTAGCAAATGAATGGATACTTAGATGCTAAAACCTTTCAAAACTTAGGGGTTTCCATACTTCGAGTTAGAGTTCTGATGGTCTGATACTTAATGGGTTTGAGACTATCAGAGATGATAGACACAAGAAGAATTCTATCCAGAGAACCTCAGTAAAACATGGTTAGAATACCTCACCTAGATAGACACCCAGAAGCATTAAAAATGAACTTGTAATCCCAAGGACAATGCCTGGCAAAACACAAAAGTGTTTCAAAAATTCAGTTCCACGAATCACTGGACATCCATTAACACCCATATGCTCAGATGTTTTTGCAAAATCAGTTCTAGAGGAGATCCCCATGAACAAAGAGACTCCATATACTATATGTGTGAAAATAATCAAATATTCATATTAAATGGTTTTTATAGAATTACAAAGTCACTCTAGTCCCAATGTCCTTTCAACGAATGATGAGGACAACTAAGGTTAAGGGCCTGTGTCTATTTGTAAATGCCAATTGCAACTGTACCTACTACCAATAGCCTGTGAATGTTTCAGTTACACTTATTTGGTTACATCTAGTGGAACTTATTCTCACATGCTGAGTCTTCATGCTGAGTCTTCAGGTTCAGTATCACATGCATACTTTGGCCCAGTATCATCTAATCTTGTAGATTTTACAATTACCTTGACAGATCTTGAAATAGATTTTTTTTAAAAATTTTGATGGCATTCATGTGTTTATTGCAGGACTTGGTGATCATATGTGTCATGGTTTAGATGAATTTGATGCAGCTCAATGGTTGCATTTTCTACAGATCTGTATTTTTAGTATCAAGTTATAAAAATTGCAGTAAAGCAACCAAACACCAATAGCATCAATATTTTTTTTTGAAGGCTCCTTTTGAGAAGCAATTTTTTCTCTGTGTGTGTGTGTGTGTGTGATTGCTGCACCCTTCAGTTTAATTCGTAGCTTTTCACCATAGTGTAATCCCTGCAATTGACATTCATCCAATCATTGAGGAATTTCATCTATATATGGTTTAGCAATTTTATTATTAATAAAAACTTTGGCTGTTGTCAAATAGGCTCTATGATTTGCATGAGGGATGGACCAAAAAACATTTAATATATTCTATGATGTGACTTTGTACCCTTCTGGGTGCCAAATTGTGAAATTCATTAATGTCTTGCTGTAGATCTGCAAGTGTTAATGATTTTACATTTATTCATTCATCCAGTCATATTTGCTCATGAAGAGGAATTCCTCTTAATTGTATACGCTTAAGCTTCACTATAGAAAATTCCAAACGCAAAGATTACAGCAAACATAGCTTTCTGTTTCATAGAAGACAGCATCAAAGATTGAGCCCTACTATTATGTGTATTGTTTGAATATGAGGGATACCCAAAAGCTTCTAATTTTGTCTCAGTTCTCTGATGTATCTCACTTTATATCTTGATAATTAACTACTAACTTTAAAATTTTTCAAATTCCTTCCCTAAAGTATTTTGTAGATATTGGTTATTTCAAAGAGAAGCCACCATTGTGCTCTTGCCATTTCAAAGTATATGTTTCCATGTTCACACACTTTCCATTTTGCTTACCTTTCATGATCTCTAATAAAGGTTCTTTTGACCTGCTCTACCAGATTTGCACACTTAATATTTGTGAGAGCTGCACAGTGATATTTAAGATTACATTATCCAGGGAGTGATTTAATGAATTTTGAAATATACTCTCTCAATTTTTTTGATTTTTAAATGAACATTTACAATGTAACCAAACACCCGTTAAGGTTAGCATAACTCAAAACGTGCATGAAAGAACTCTAACCAAGAATGCGCCCTAAAACCACTTAAGGAGGAGGGGCGGGCATATGGTCAGAGGATCCCTAGGCTCTACTGAATCAAATATTACAATGATTACACTGAAAGAGAGATTAAACTCGATACCAAGAATGTGCACTCAAGGTCCTTTGACAGGCGAGGTGCTAACATATGGTGGAGTACTAATGCTGAAATTGAATGTAACAAAGGCGGATAACCAACCAAAGGAACTTTCCACGCTACCACCAAACAGTGGGGGGAAAAGATTACAATTAAAATACTTCTTCTGCTGCGGCAGACATCTACTGAAGAGTGGGAATTCACCACTTGAAAGTGGGTATGAAAAGAGATTACAATTTCAATTTATCCTCACTGGCGGTATACCATCCAGGGGTGTTTAATGTGAAGTTAAATAAAGAATGCAACAATGTTAAAACTGAAACAGTGTTAACAGTTTGTACAAATAAGAAAGCTGCAAATTACAATGTTGTTCACCATTTTTTTAAAGCACCAAGTCTTACAATGTTTCCATGTTAGAACATAATGAGAAATGACGAAAGAAGATGGAAACAACAAATGAATTAACTCTGTTTCAGCAAACTGTAATTCTGGAAATGTCAAATCAGCAACTACAGAAAATTATCAAATGTTCATAATTCAATCGAATTACCTCTGAATTGCATGATTCCAAGTGCATTGATCAACTAGAAGATAGGCGCCCTTGCTGAGATGAAAAAACAGCCTCAAAACACCACTATTTATTTATGGCACAACTCCCAATGCAAATTGAAATGTACAACCTCCTTGCAAGGGCGATTTTAGTAAATAAAATCATAAACTTCATATTTAAATCTGCAACTCTCCAAGAAAGGTCGCCCTTGGTCTAGGAATGGAAAGAGCAAATACCCATAACAAAATAGAAATCACTCTCAAAGTTGTAAATATAAATGTCCTTCAGCCATGAAAGGACCAGCAACATAATTTCTGGAAATAAACTCAATTTCTCCAACACTGAAGCTCAATATGCACTTCTGAATGAAGCACACTCTCAATCCATTATCTAGGGAACCATAGTTTCAGGCCCGAAGAGTGGAATAGAATTGCTAAGCTTTCCCTTAGCCGGATTCTGGATTTCAAACCAACAACATAACTTTGCTTTCCAAAACATAACATAATCAACTCTCCACAATGCAGCAATATATAAGTTTCAATGGGAAAATGAAACACTTTGAATTCCAAAAAGTTGAATCACTTCAACTTCCCAAGGGATGCCACCTTCAACCATTCATTTTTATTGTGAAATAATAAAACATTGTTTCCCTTCCCTTTAGGCGTCCATTTTACTTTGCAACAATAAAGCATTTAATAAATCAGTAAATGCTCAACATGACCCCTTAATGTCCCCTCTTTAAAACAACATGAAGTTATTACTCCTAGGCGTGGGGGTACAACTTAAAACATGAAATTGACTAAGTATAACACTTAGTCCAAGGAGATAATCAAAACCAATGCCAATACTGAAACTGAAGGATTACCACAAATAGCATGATGACTTGAGCTGAACTGCAGATGATGATATTGCCGAAATTAGACTTACTAAAAATAGCCACTGCCAAAAATAGTAAATTCACTTCAACTCAACAAAAAGCCAAACTGATCGGCCACACTGAACTGCAAAAGATTGAGTTGCTGCTAGAGTGATACTGCTATAAATATACTTACCAAAAATAGCATATTGCTATAAATAGTAAGTTTGCCAAAACCACATCTATATGCCAACTGAGCAGTATCATGACTTACTATAAATAGTAAGTGTTTCCAAATATCTTTTAAGCACAAACCGGGCAATCATCATGACTTACTATAAATAATAAGTGTCCGGAAAGGATGTCAGATTCAGATGCAAGTTACCCCATCCTGAAGCTCTTTAAAAACCTAGAAAGCTCCACTAGACATGCGTAAAAAAAACACACATGCAAGCCCTCAAAATTGCATCTGAAACCTCCTAAAAAATAGGAAACCCTAATTTCCCATTCTGCTTAGCCTACGAGTTTCTGGAAATAGGCTAAAACCAATTGTAGAGAGTAGGGCTAAATCGGGGACAATACAAATTTTCACTTTAGAGCGCTCACCCTGCTTGGCACTTCTACCAGAATTAGTTTGTCAACATTTTGAATCTTTGTGCATTTCATGAGATAAGCTATATATATTCTCAAATAGTTGTTGTTTGATTATATAGTCATATTCATTTTGATCCCACAAGTCTTTATGAGAGCTGCACAGTTATATTTAAGATTACATTATCCAAATGAATTTTCACTTTAGAGTGCTCACCCTGCTTGGCACTTCTACCAGAATTAGTTTGTCAAAACATTTGAATCTTTGTGCATTTCATGAGATAAACTATTCATATTCTCAAATGGTTGCTATTTGATTATATAGTCATATTCATTTTGATGAGTTACTCATTTTGATACCACAAGTCAATGGACTTGAATTATGTATTCATAATTCTGATACCTTTGGCAACAACTTTCAATGAATCTTGTTTCACAATTTATTTCTGTTATCATTTGATGACTATGTTTGAGTTAGTATTTTAGTTCTGGCTGATTTAAAGTGGTTTGATGACTTATTTGTTTTGCAGGGTGATGAATGGCCCAATCATATCTATTGCGCATGAACTAGGATTTGAAGGAAATCAACTTATGGAGGGGCTTGTAGTAAGCATATTTGTAGTTGCTGCTTTTTTTGGTAGCTTTGGTACTACTGTAATTGCAGATAAGATAGGTCGTCAGCGTACCTTGCAATTGGATGCAATTCCTTTGATATTTGGAGCCCTTTTAAGGTCTATTCTTGACCCATATACCCTAAATATGTTGCTCATCATTTCTTCCTTCTGTTCTAATATGTAGGTTATTCTGTAAGTTTGTTTTCCCTTTATGGTTAAGCCATTATAAAAACCAGTCATGATACTAGAAGCATGAATTCTCTGATACTCTTTTAAATTTTGAGTTGGAGAGAGTCTGAGCTCCAAGGTCCATCCAGATTTAACAGGCAACAACATTCTAATAATAGATTGGGAGGAATCAACAAGCAGACAAATGCCCAAAAATGAGTTTCTTTAGGTTCCAGCAGCTTGGGGAATTCTCCAAATATCCTCGAAGCTCAGAGGTTTTGGTTGATGTATGCTCAGATCAAAATATCCAGCAAAGGGTAAAAGTCCATTATTCAGATCACTGCGTGGCTTTAGAGAAGGCTCAACTGGTAACTTTTTACAGCGCCATGGCATTTCATCTGAAGGAAGGATCAATACAATTTTATGATACCTTGTAAGTTGGGGGATGATGTTTCTGCCTGTCAGTATTATTGCACTAAATCTTTACTACTTATCTGACTAACATAATTTTAGAGTAATTGTTTAATTGAACATAGTTTGTAGCAATAAGAAGGTTAGCTTATACTTCAAAGGAAACATAACAGGTCAATGAGAACTCAAGTACTCAGAACTAAGCCACTTGCATGTACAAAATATTGGTACATATATATTTAGGAATAAGAAGATTATCTTATACTTCAGAAGGAAACATAACTGGTCAATCAGCATCGAGTACTCAGAACTAAGCCGCTTGTATGTATGAAATATTGGAAAGAGGCAACTGAGCATTAAAAAATGTACAAATTATGCACCAGATTTTTATGTGATTCATTGTTGGCACTGTAGTCAACTAGATCCTAACCATGGTCTGATAATGATATTGGCTTCCTTTTCTTCTCTGATAAGAGAAGGCTTTCTTGCTGGAGTTTAGTTGATTCTCATAGGTTGTTTTATTTAGGATTACTATCATATTCGTATCCTACCTCATTTTTTACTGGAAGAGTTCATTTGACAAAATGTTTAATATTATGACCTCAATCACCTGATGAATGCGTGGCCTGCACCTGAAAATGCAAAATTCATGCCTCCTTGTTTGCCCATGTGTGCTGTTTGGCCCCTTGCTGATAATCAATCAGACAAATTCTGTTTAATGGGGCCCATTAAAAGATCGAACTTGAAGTCATGCCTTGTGTCTTTTGTTGTGCCACTGTGTTAGTTTATTTGTGCTGTGCCTGTTTGAGCTTCATATTTCAGTCATGACAGTTTGTATATATTTCCTTTGTGCCTGTGTTTTATCTCTCAAGGTGTGGTTTTCTGGGCTTTTAGTCTTGTGACTGTGTTTTTCATCCAGACCCAAACATCTTATTTATTGCATTGCACTTGTGGCCTCGCATACAGATTGTTACTTGTTTCAAGTCTGGTGTACCTGTGCTGCCTTATGAAATCATGTTGAGTGGGGGATTTCATGTCTGCAGTGAAGAGTTTTGACTGTTGTGGGGCTCAACTGGGCAGACTCGAGTCTTAATCAGATTTCTGAGGTGCTTTTTTGGTTCCAGTTTGTTGGTTGCATGTTTTTTGGTGGATCCAACTTCCATGTATTTTCCAGTTAACTAGCTGCTTCAAGTCCAAACTCAGTTTTATATCTGATGGGGCCTGCAGATTGGTGGATGCAAAAGTTTTATGTGTCAGAAGTTAAGTTACAGCCTTGCATTTGGCATCTTCAAATTTCAAATCTGAAATTGTTGGCTTACTTGGCTTCCCATGTCGAATATAGCTTAGTGAGAGATTAATGTACACAGACTGCTTTGAAGTCTGGAGAAAGTTGTATGCTTTGTTTGGACTTGAGAATTTCATGAAGCAAATTTTTAAGGGGCTTTAACATCCTTAATAGTAAGTGTTTTCATTTTTGCAGACTTGGACCGTTGCATACAATCATGTTCATCGGTAGTTTCAAGTCCATTTGTTCATGTGCCTTGGCATCCCAGTATTCTTGCATACTTGGCAGACTTGAGTTTCTAGGGCATAATTTTTTTGCAGCTATTCATGTCCAATAATTTAAGTGTTTTAAATCCATAGACTTTACAGAAACGACATCCCCTATACATTGCAGTTAAATGGGGCCTTCATGTCTGGTGTTACGAGTCCTTTGAATCTGTGGCACTTGGTGGAATCAATATTTATGCATGGTTGGTACTTGGTTATATTGGTTTTTAATGGCCTTATGAACCAATCTGCAATAGTCTCATTTATTTGCATGTGCTTGGGAGGATGATGGGGATACCATGTGTCATTGTTGCTAGAGTTTTTTGGCACAGTTAACATGTGATAGCAAGTGTGATGGTACAAGTGGGTAGTTGGGACTGGTGGTGACATGCTATTGCCCAGCGGGTAGTCATAAATCATCTATGGTCCCGTGGGTATGCATTAGGCCTTGTGTGCATATAAATTATGCCCTAAACCACCCCATTTTTAGGGTTTTCCTTATGCATCTCGGCAGTAATAAAATATACAGGCACAAGAGCGTCTTGTTGGACCTTAGTGGCATGGTTGAGTTTGATAATGTTTGGTGGGGGCCTTGGATCATGTTGTAGGTGATTTTGGTGGGTGTGTTTGTGTGCTTTTCTAAGCAACGTGGATGCTTGTACAGTTCTTCCATTGTCTTAAAGCCATATGTAGGACTAGGCAGAACATTACAAATCTTGACTTGAAGGCCTTACCTTCTTCCTTGGGCACATGTGTTTGACATTTTAGAATTTACAGATTGCTCTTTTCCTTTCTCAAGGCTGCATTCTCTTTCTGTGCATGGAAGATCCCCTCTCTTGCTGTAGGCATAAATCACAAGAGAAGGCCTGTATAAGTGTTCTGCACCTCTATTTTGGCCATGGCTTCCATTTGTTTGCAAAGAAGAAATTTAGGTGCAAGGGACTGCTGCTGCTGCAAGTTGCTTGGAGCAATGAGTTGAAATTGTGTATGAAAACACATAGAGATTGGTACAAGTTATCTTGCAGGTCTGAGATTGAACTAGGTCACTTACATGAATTTGGGAAGTCTTCTTCCTTACTTCTAAATAATGAAATTGATCCTACGAAGATTTCCAAACCTATGCAAGTGCAAAAATCTATTGTTGCAACTGTGTTCTGAGTGGATAGATGCTCGAGTTGAACTTACATGCTGAGTTACATATGTCTATGCACTTGGAATTGAAACTGAAATTGTAATGCTATATATGCATGGCTTAGTGATGTAAATGGAGTTTTTCTTGTGAGCCATCTCTTGTACATGAGCAGCTTGAATATAGTCGTGGGAGGCAATTATTGGAAGTTTTAGTCTTGTGAGGGCAGTGATGTTTTGTATGAGCTGTAGGAAGGTATAGTCAATCATAGGCCTATCCATAACTGGATGTCTCCATGGCTGAGAGAAACTTCTCAGGAGAAGCACAAAATCTCCCTAATCATATTTGCTGGTTTGAAAGTTTTAGATATTAGTTAGCATTGTAGACTTATAGTACTATAAAATGTTATAAAGGCTTTGTGACAGTCTTCTCTCTAATGCATATGAGATTTTCTTGATTGGAGATGAATGTATAAGAATTCCTATTATGTGATGTTTCTTGGGTCTGTGAGTTGTGCACTTCTACATCTCTAGTTCTGTTTTTGGTTTATGTGAGCAATATATTGTTTCACACACTTTGACTCTGTTTCCCCATTGGAAAGACACTGTTCTGGCTGGTTTGATGATCAATCTCTTTAAATCTCTCTTTGTTCTTCTTAGTAGTATAAGAGTGGATTAAGTTCTGCCCACATTTGCAACTTAGTGTCATAACTTTTGACATATTTCATGCACGCTTACAAGTGATAAAACATTTACTGAGCTGCATTTGTGTGGACACCCAATTGTATATGCTGTAAGTAATGTGTTTTTTAAAATTAATTAGTGGGGGTTCTTATTGGGCCAGTTGCCCTTGAATTGTGAGGGTTTGTTCAAGAGATCCACATCCCATACAATTCATTTTGTGGGGTAACCACTTCAACTGATGCTCTACTAGTGGGGATACTGCTGCAGTTACATTCAAAGTCTTATTGCTCTTGTGGTGCTACTATGGCTTGAACACCTCTCCTTCGCACCTTCTTTCTCCTCCTATAGGGTATCTGCTTTGTCTTCTCCATCTTTCACTCCTATAACTTGGACAATTGATATTGAATTATCAATTATCACCTCTCTTTTGTATCTATTTTTTTTCATTTATTTTTAACATTGGACAATTGACATTGAATTATCAATGATCACCTCTCTTTTGTATCCAATTTTGTACATTTTTTGCAAACTATATATATATATATATATATATATATATATACAGGTACCCAACTTGGGAAAAAAAATCAGTGAACTGGGGATCCCAAACTTGAACTAGCAACATAGTAAAATCCTAGTGATAATGTTGGCAGTCATGGGATTCTCTGAGGGCCATCAGAAAGGAGTAGGACATACCTGACAAGTTATTTCATCGATTTATTCATTCTTAGTGGGCAGCAATACTTCACTGTTAACATTTGCGATAGTTAACTAGCTCCTTGTTTTCAATTTAGATTCTGGATTGTATGTTGAGGAATCTTGGTTTAGATTATTTACATTATGTTTCTAATTTATGTCTAGTTTTTGTGTTCAGTGCAGAGGCAAACTCATTGAATGAGATGATTCTGGGAAGATTTCTTGTGGGATTGGGCATTGGAGCAAACACCGTCTTGGTGCCTATTTATATCTCAGAGGTAATATAAAAAAATCCTGAGTCTGCCAGTTATGCTGTGATAAAATTCTGAGAATGGGTTTATTTAAAGAAGGTTATTGCTGGGGAATATTGTTAAACAGGAATATTTTTAATTTGCAATTCGAGGGCAAACAATTCTACTGGCAAGTGTTTGAAATGCATTTTCAAGGGTTGCTGGTTAACAAAGGTCTGTATGTTAAAATGTTTTATAGAAACATGTTTTTAATTTCCCATAGGTCATGCTATTAAATTGTTTTATAGAAAGAGTCCTTGAAATTCAATGATAGATGTGAAAGAAGAATGCATTTAAGTCTTTCCTTGGTGCCTGGTTCTGGTCTGAAATTTTAAGACATTTTAACTGTGGGAGTTTCCCATTCTCACTTCTTTATATTCTACCATACTGACAAAACTAGCAAGAGAATTGTGTTGGTATCACTGCATCAGAGTGTGATTATTTTAAGTCTAGTGTTTGTTGTGGTTATCTTCAAAGTTTGAATAGTAAAGTATCTCAGATTTCTTGACCTAGGACCATCCAAAATGATGCGGCGTAGGCATTTCTAAAATTTGTGCACTTTTTCCTTCATCTGTGGTGGTTTGGGAGAGGGCATGCTGTTGTCTTGTGCTGATAACAGTATGATTGGTTCCTGTGTAAACTCTTTACAACTATTTTTTTCATTATTTGCTTTCAATTTTCTCTCTAGAGAAACAATCTGGATGCATGTGTTTGTATGCCAGATTTGTAGTGTTGGGTAGGAAGTGGGATTGATGCCTTCTGTGCTAACACACACTGCCTTTAACTGCAGTGGAGTTCTACGAGATCAGTTCTAACTGGGCAGAAGTTTCTAATTCTCCAACTGGACGCATGCACACCCACACCCACCCACTGACATGGCCACACACATCCATCCACACACAGCCACACATATACACACGCATATTTAATATAATTTTTGTTTTCTGGTTTCAGTACAGCTGGGTTTGGCCATATATATATAATATTTAAAAAAATTTAAAAATACCCATGATTTGCAAAAAGAAGTATAGAATTGGAAACACAGTTGATAGCGATAAATATAATTGATAATTCATTGTGAAATGTCAAATCACTACAAAATTACAATCAATAATCTTCATATAGCTCTTCATTGAGAGCATCAATTTCTTCACTTGGCTCATTTGAATTTTGAACCACAAGCAGCCCCAATGCCACTCCCGCTAGCTGCATTATGCAAGTCCTATGTAGGAGGCGTCTCATCCTCTAAAGAGATTATGGAAAGTTGTGCAACAAAAGCATCCAAGCCAGCACACTCAAGGGTTACATTTCAATTTCTCTTTGCCCCTTCCTTGTACTCAATTCACTTATGTGAAAGGAGATGACTTGCTTATGTGAAAGGAGGCATAAGTTGGCATACATGTAGACCAAATCCTCTCTTTTCTTTTTAGTTATTTTGTTGCCTTTAATTGAGTGGATAAAAGAGTACTTACTCTAGTTCTGCTCAGTTGAAGAAGAACTTGCAACTTGTTCAGATTGAAGACTAAGTCAATACAACATTTACTGTACAATCCAAGTCTTATGTAGGAGCCTTCCCATCCTCTAAAGACATTGCAGGAAGCTATGCAACAAAAGCATCCAAGTTGCCACACATAGGGACTACATCCCAATTCCTCTTCCCTTCCTCCTTGTACTCAACTTGCTTATGTGAGAGGAGGTGCAAGTTGAACTGTACATAGACCAACTCATTTTCCTTTCTTGTAGCTAACTAGTTGCATTTCATTGAGTGGATAAAAGATTTATGTACTCTAGTTCCACTCAATTGAAGAAGAACTCACAACTCATTGAGATTGGAGACAAGTCAATACAACGTTTGCAATTATAAAATATAATATATTGCTGCGAAAGATAAGTAAGAATTAATGGAACTTTGATGGCAAAAGGATACAAGTAAACGAAGCCTTGGCCATGGAAGTACCATAATGAATGGGTGTCCTTATACTTGTCTCAAAGAGTGCTAAGACTATGATTCATCGAAGCTATAAAATGTCCATTCTCCCATGAATGTGTCCTCTACATTTATTGTGGAAAGAGTCTATTGTATGTTTCCTTGTAACCATCACTAACTTCAACATCTTTGTACACCCTTCTAGGAAAGAAAAATCTCCGTGTTGTAATATTTGGGTGTTAAAGCAAATGGTAGGAGATGTAAAGGTGTGGTCATCTTGTTCCATTGTTCAACTATGACTGTTTGCACCCATTTAAAAAATGTTGCTAAAGGGCCATTCTTCTTAGTTGCTATTATATATACCCTTTATAGTTTTTGTCATGGAATCAATGATGTCATATATCTCGCTCAAACATGGCTAATCTATATTGGCAAACTTGATCATACTCATAATGGGTTTAGTGAAACTGAAAAGGTAATCCACATGAGCCCACCACTCATCATCCAAGACCATTGCTTTGACCTTTTGGGCCTTTTTTTAATTAGGTTGCCTCCATACACTTCAAAGGTTGCTGATCACCATTGAATTCAATGCCTCTTGCATATTTTCAAGTCATCTCAAGATGATTATATGATGCAAATCAAGTCTTAACAACCTAATATGATGTAATTAAAAAAAAAACAGATGATTTAATTAAATTTTTTATAATAAAGTAAATAAAAAATTAAATATTGATTTTAAATAAACTTACCTTTGATAGCTCCAATTTGGAGAAGGACTTGAAGATGGCTTGTAACATATCATAATTATTTACACACATCCAAATTGTTTTAGCTTTGGTGTTTATTTATTTTATCTAATCAATATGCGTGCCGAGATTCTGCATCATTGAGGCGAGTGGATGACACATGGTGTCAAACATATGCGCCCATATCTTGCCTCCAACAATAAACTTGCTGCATTGAAATTTTTAGCATTGTCCATTATGACTTGGATGACATTTTGAGAATTGAAGGATGGCCTTGTGGATGGCTTACACAATTCTTTTTTTGGTGAAAAGATAGGATCTTGATCTTGTTCTCTTGGTTGCATTATTTACTTTGTAATATCAACCTCAATTTTTCTCAATTTTGCACTCTTTAGCGTTAGCCAAAATAACAATAATAAACAACTGAATTAAGCTTCCTTCCACTTTTTGATCACCCAAATCTCGATGTGGGCAAGGCGGGAGCATACGGTGGTGTTGGCATTTCAATTCGCACCTCTGGAATGCTGATTTGGAATGGACAGCTATGCACAGCTAGACTGCTCTTCAAATTAGGAGAGGAAGCTCCCTCTTCATTGATTATGCTTAAAAAGAAATACTAAACTAATAGCCAATCTTTTTATCTCAGTTGAGAGCACAAGGTTATAAATCTCTTTGCGTCATAGCTGAGGTTTTCTCTGGTTTCATAACTTCAACTACAATTAGGCCTAAACTAACAACGCTTTTAATTACTCAAGTAAATTTAGAGCTTGAGAATTAGAAGTAAATAGCGAATGACTTGATTTAACATAGATACTTAAATAAACTTGCTTCCAGAACACACTTTAAGACTCATTGTATTTTCGAGATGTATACTGAAATAAAGGTTTCTAAAGTAAAACATAAGAAAAAGTGCTGAAATTTGAGACAGTAGATCAAAGCAAGGTAGGCATGAAATTCCCTTCCTCAATTTTACAACAGCAAAAACACTTCTGGGACAACAAATTGTAGCAAAATAGGTATACAATATGTGATCAACCAGGTTACACTTGAAACAAAATTTGAACAGTCACTGAATAGCAAAGTTACAAGAAAAGTAGGCTCAACAAATTTGTTATCACAACAATGGTTAAAAATAAATGGGAAAGGCTGCCCTTATTTATACACAAACAAAGGAGTAGGGAACCCTAAAATCTCCTTGTTTTTAACAACTAGACTTGTGGATATGCAAGCTTCATTTCAAAGATTAAACAAAAGATAACTAATAGTTAACTGGAATGCTAACATCAGTTAACTGATCTAATAATAAGGAAAGCTCCAACTATACATTGATATTTCCAAAGAATAGATATGCATGAAAAGAAAACAACCAGTTTAACTTGGAAAAGGCATCAAGTTGACTGCTGCCTTTACTTGAGTTCCATCTCTGGAAATCTTCGCATGCTCCAACTGGTAGTTCACTCATTGACAACCTGGGATATCATATCCTCTAGAAATCCATGAACTGCCTCTTCATCAGGAACACTGATACTATCCAAAATGATGTACTATTTCTCCAACATCTCTTCACCATTTGCAATCAGACCTAGCAATTCTTTCCTCTTTTCAGCTGCTTCATCAAATTTTGCTGACATTGCAACAACATGCTTCATCTTATAGGCACCGGGATCTCCATTAAAACTGCCACGAACAAGGTTCTGGAACTCTATCTGTACTTCATTGAGATCAAAGTGCCATCTTCATGTCGATATTGGCAAGGGATTTGTAACACAAATGTACTTACAAACTTGAAAGTACTAGCAACCTTCTGTCAATATCCAACCAACTCTACAGATATTCCTTCGTAGATTTTTACTTTGAAGAGGTGTTTTTCTCTCCATGCAAAAAACTTCTTCTTGTGTTCTTTTGTAGTGACTGAAACATAAGCTATTCTCAAGTTAGAAATAACGATCTCATCTCTCGGTTTCCTCTTTGCTAAATTTTGCTCAAATTCTTGAATCCTTGAGCAAAGATCATGGGTGTTATACCTCAATTGGTACATCTCTGCAAGTATAAATCTGCCCCTGGTGATGAATTCTTCTATCCAATCTCTCAAATGCTTTCCATAGATAACCAACCGATTCAGTTGATGTTGATTTGCAAGTGACTCCAAAACTTGTGGAAGCAACAAGGTGGCCTGTGAATTACCATGAAAGAGGTTGGAAACATATTGCCGTAGTTGTCGAATCTTAGTCTTAAGGGCTGCCTTATCTTCTCCATCTTTGAACACTCGTTCCTTGTAATGTCCCCGTTTTTAGCACTCCACTTTTCAATGATTGGTAGCCTATTCCCAGTGTGCTGTCGGCTAGTCAGTGGTAGAATTAGGGTTTCCGGCTGCTTGGTGGGTTCTCTTGATGATTCAGGGTTTTGATTGTTGGAGTTTGGTTGTTTGAATTCTGGATTCCTTCTGAGTTTTCAGAGAGCTTCGCAGAGGTATGACTTGCAACTGCGTCGGGCAACCTTTCCGGACTTACTATTTTTAGTAAGTTACGACAGCTACATCCTGGAGTTTGGGATTTTGGATTGCGGATTCTTTCTGGGTTTTCAGAAAGCTTCGCATTGGTATCGCATGCACTTTGATCCGGGCAAACTTCTAGAATTTACTATTTTTAGTAAATTCTATTTTTGGTAGTGGTCTTGTTGGTTTCGGCACGGATGGCTCTCATCTTCAGTCAGCTCAGTTGGTTTGATCGATTTTGGCCTTGGGATGCATTTTGGAGAGATAAGTTCATTTTATTTAAATAATGTTATGTTAATGTTATATTTTAATGTTGACTCCCCCCTTGGCCTAGCTACATCACTTCAAGTTGTTCTTAAAAGGTGTTCTTCAAGGGTGGGCGCTTCATTGAAGGAAATTTATTATTATTCAAAGGTCTATTTCATGCTTGAGTTGGACGCCTTCTTTGAGGAGGGGATTAATTTAAAATTAAAGTCAAATATTGCTTGGAAAATGGGACGCCATCTTTGGAGGGAAAGGAGTTATTTCAAAATTGAAAAGTTAGGGTTTCTAGAAGCTTCTGGAGAGTCTTCACAAAGTTATAAAAGGAGGTCTTGGGTCCTCATTTGGATTATCTTATGTTTGGAATATTGTTATGCTGCCGAAATGGTGCTGGATTGCTTCGAGGAATGAATGCCTCCTAGCCTTGGCTCGACTTCTTGCTTGAAAGACAGCAACTAGTGGAGAGTTAGATTGTATTTGAGTGAGATTTGTAGTGAGATTTTGCATTGTAGAAGCTGTTTTGCATTTGTAGTTCGGTTTCTTGCATTTTAATCAAATCTGCAGTTGCTGATTTTTGTATTGCAGATTGAAGTTTATACTCATAAGTCTTTGTGCGAATTTATTTTGGTTCTGGGTAGTTTACCCATGCATTTGCTAGCCTTGGGCGCCCCTCGATGCCAAGTTGCAGATTTTTTAGAGGTGTCTTGGATTTTATCTTGTTGGTAGAACATTTCTTGAGGCTGTACCATTCTATTTTGCCTGGCAAGTGTTTAGAAAAAAAAATACTTCAATTTTTCAGCTGTTTCTTTGTCTAGTCTTCATTGTCATCAACCTAGCTTTCGTTTGCATCAAATCTCATGTCATTCTAGCAAGTATTGAGTGAGTTGTGAGCATTTTAGTGGATTCTAGGGTTGCTGGTTATGCATATTAAGTTGTTGTTCTGTCATATCAGCTTGCGTAAAGTCTATCTTTTGAGTTGGGTTTGGGTTGAAAGTCTTTGTGATCATTGAGGAGACATTATACTATATTGCAGCATGGTTAGACTTTCTTATTCTATGTATTTGGCAGGCAAATCTCTAATTATTGTAAGCTGAACAGTAGTACTGTCAACAATCTTACTTTTGCTCTGTTATTTCATTGTAATACCCGCTGGATAAGTGGAAGAGGCTGGCTTGCCACCTATTTACTTTGATTTGCATTGTAATATCTTACATCTCCGCCCTATGGTAGCTCCATTCCCACTCCGGGTTTGAAAGCACATTCTGGGTGTTGAGTTTACTTTCAGCATAATAGAAGATAGGGATCCTCTGACCATATGCTCGTCGTCATCCGGCGCATTCTTGGTTAGAGTTCTTTATTTAGCATTGCTTTGAGATCCTCTGACCATATGCTCGTCGTCATCCGGCGCATTCTTGGTTAGAGTTGAATTCCGCATCGTTTTGGTTTAAGTGCTAACCCTAACGGATGTGTGTTGCATTGCTTACTGTTATTGAAAATTTAAAAAAAATTTGGCTCAGAATATTTCATTCCTTCAAATTGTCTGCTGCAACCTCGAAGAGATTTACATCAGTATGTCGGGTGCTTCTTCTGAGATTGGCCTTGACAACTTTGAAGTCATCAATTTCAACCTCATCAATGTTCTTGTCGGCCAGAGGTGTGGCAAACTCAAGGATGATCTTGCCTTCAAAATTCTTCTCCATATGAACTTGCTTCTTAAGTTTCTTTTCTGTTGTGTCTTGGTAGATGCTATCAAGTTCTGCAAAGTTCAACTGATAAGAAGGCTTCCTCCTTTTCCTACCTAGCAAGTTCTCAAGCCAAGACAAGGAGTCTCTACTGACTTTTCTGGGAAGATCAGTTCTAGCTCCAACAACGCTTGATGGATCAATGGGTATTGAGACGTTGTGAACTGGTGAATCGCCTTCTGAATCTATATGAATAGGAGAAGGCCTCAGCAACGATAGAAGAACAGGAGATGAAGGCATGGCTTCAACTTGTGGTGCTGATTCAACTGGAACTTCTGGTGCATCTGCTAATTGTTCCTACTGATTCATCTTTTCCTTTAAGCTCTTTGTCATTATGCTAATCTTTGTATCTTCTAGAGGATTGCTCATAGCTTTCGTTCTTAGTTTTGATTTAGAAGAAGGTAGAGATGATTGAGCTATTGGCGGCTTTGCAACTACCTTCCGCGTCCTTTTACTGCTCAGGATTATCCTACTGTTCGTGACAACTCGACTTTTTCTTTCTTCAATCGAGGTACCCTTTTTGGCGAACCAATCAACTTGTGGAAGTGGCCATTGATCGACATGATCTCGAGCATACATGGAAAGTAGAACTTCCCCATCATCATCTGAAAAACCCTCCACATCTAATAAGAAATCTACCATTTGCCAGAGAGTAAGTCTAGAGTAGTTTTTCAAACTCATTTGCACAATTGACCCAAAAATCTTCAACTGTAGGTACATGTGCATGATTTTGACCAAGACGAGCTGCGAAGACACCACGAGGATCGTATGAATGTCTCTCCTTGAAAAGTTTAAGACCAAACCTTGACATTTCATCGCTCATCAACTTAGCATCAACTGCTGATCTGTATATGTATATACTCATCTCAAATAGTAAGCTCAATGCAGGCTTGCATTTTTTATGCAAAAGAGAGTGTATTTCGTGTGCTTACCTTAGAAAATCCATGAATACGACCTCATCCGTCTGATATCTAGGTAGCATGACTAGATCACTTGAGAAGCCATTTACTCTTATTTAGGAGAATGTGGGGAATTGGATAAACCAATCAACCCACTCTGCCATTGCAACTCATGATCAAGATCTCGCACCATATGCATCAGGAATAGATCATTCACCCGCTTGTGACATTGCTCAGATTCTGAAAACTCTAGCTGTGGGTAATGATCATATACATGCTAAACACCTAGGGTTCCAATGACAGTCAAACCTCTAAACTTGCCTTGAAAGGCCATTAGGTATATGAGGTATGATATCATGTGGAATTCGTGGGCCTTGAAGAACTTTGTCATCTGACAGTGGAGACAATCACTAATCAATGCTGGCTAGTCATAGTGTTCTGTTTTGACAACAATTTGGGAGATGACGTAAAACATCCAAGGCTGAAATTTATTTGCTTTTGCTTGACCTGTGACTTGGTTAAGCAAAGTAATAATGGCTGCAATTTCATCCTTGAAGTCATTGCGCCCAACATTCCTTAGCAAATTATTTTGCTTCTCTTTTAGCCACTTCTGAGTCATTTTTTTCTGGCATTTGTCCTTTTGGGCTTACCACACCCTTTCACATTCTTCAATAGATATGATGAAGTTTTCCATGCATGGTGGTATTGCAAAACACTTCTCAATGTCTTCCGGCTTGAGGCTGCAAATAATACGCCCATTTGTTGATATGATTTCTTGTGAAGTTGAATTGTAATGCTTGACACAAGCAATTATGAATTCAAGGTTTTGCACGAAGATAGGAATAGAAGATGCTGCAAACAAACTAGAATGATCAAGATTTTTGACTGTAGTGTTTCCTGCGCCTTCCAAAGCATGTAAATCAAACACCAGATGTACATGATGCAAGTCGATTTCAAATGTTCTCAGGAAATCATGGAGTAACATAGATTTGGTCTCGATTTCGATTGGAGAGTACTACATGTTGAAAATCTTGACTTTTGACTATGAACATGCCTATGTTCGGACAAGTTTTGCACAAGAGCTAAAAATAGCTCATTGATTTTTCTTCATAATAAGTCAGATTTTTCGGAAAAAACTGAGATGTGGGTTTTGTAGAGAATGTTGTTGTGAAGAGTCCTCGATTGTCAGATTTTCAAAAATTTGAGTTTTCCTTGAAAAAGAAAGATCTTCTAAAAAGTAGAAGCCAACACGCAAATTTTCCAAAAAAAAAATTGAGGTTTGGGTTTTGTAGACAATCTCATTGTGAAGAGATCCAGATTGTTAGATTTTCAAAAATCCAAGGATTTCTTGGACATGCGTGAAAAAGTAGACTCTTGAAATTATAAAATTTTCCAATCTTCAAGAGGAGCGAAGAACAAGTAGACCCAGATTGATGAAAGTTGAAAATTTTGACCACTTGTTTTTGAAAAGTGATACACTAGAAAAATAGACCATGAAGAAGTGAGCTTTTGTGCTTCCCAATCTTGAATCCACGAAGAATGCTGAAAAATATCTTTGTTTGTGTTAGTGTTTCTTATATCAGATTAGATAACAATGTTATTCAATAGATATGCAACACATAAGACAATGAACACAACAAGATACCCTGGGAAAACCCTCCTCTTGAGGGAGAAAAACCCAGCAATTGATTCTCTTATATATATATGATAATGACAAAAATCTGCTTACAACATAGCCCAACAATGGCTAAGGATTTCGCACTTTTCCTTGATGCTTAGATACAAATGAATCTGCTCTTCCTAGAAAGACAGTCTGCTGCTATAGGAATGATGATCTGCTGATTAAGTATGAACTTCTTTTAGGACTGTGAATTCTGCTCAAGTATGAACTTCTTCTAGGACTGCGAATTCTGCTCAAGTATGAACTTCTTCTAGGACTGCGAATTCTGCTCTGTCAATAATAGCGAACTTCTTGATATTCAAATTGTGTGAATAACCAAGAAGTGACCTTGTATTTATATCTCCTAGGCGCCTCTTCATTTGGGTCGGCCTTTGATAAATAATATTTAATTACAATTAAAGTCGGTCAGAATAAGTACATGATATAAATCAAATATAAGGTCGGCTCATGTAGATATACATTTAATATGTGTCTAGTGAAGACTGACGCTGTATTAACATCAACACTCCCTCTCAGCTAGGGATGAACTTCCATCTGCACAAGACACATTATGTTAGAATGAAAACAAAATAGAATATTACCTCAACGTGATATTAACCATTATGGCTACTCCCATAAATGGTATAAACTCATCACGGATTCTCTCACGTGATGTTGTCATGGAGTCACACACATGACATCCACCATAGCTTCTCCCAAAGGGTGGAAACAAGGGCTTTCACCTCAACTCTCTCTCATCAGAGAATTGCATTATCAAGGACTTACACCTCAACTCTCTCTCAGTACAGAATTGTATTAACAAGGGCTTGCACCTCAACTCTCTCTCAGCAGAGAGTTGCATTCTCAACAAGTATCACTGATTACTGAGACTCTTTCTCAGTCACGGCTGCATTCTCCACTATACCAAGTTTCTCTCGGAAGTATACAAACTTAATCCTGGCGAGAGGCTTGGTGAGAATGTCTGCCGTTTGCTCTTCAGTGCTGATATACCTCAATTGTATAGCTTTCCTTTGCACCATATCTCTAATATAGTGGTACTTGATCTCAACATGTTTTGTTCTGTCATGAAACACAGGATTGACAGAAAGCTTCACACAGCTTTGATTATCACAGTGTATAATAGTAGGCTCCATTGATTGTTCAAACAATCCTGCAAGGAGCTTACGAAGCCACACTGCCTCACGAGCTGCCACACAAGCTGCAATATACTCTGCTTCAGTTGAACTCAAGGCCACTGAAGACTGTTTCCTGCTGCACCAGGAGATCATAGCAGTCCCCAAACTGAAGCAACAACCAGAAGTACTCTTCTGATCTGAGACACATCCTGCCCAATCAGAATCAGTAAAACCATGCAGCTCCAAGTCCACAATTGAAGAATATCTCAACCCATATCCAATTGTGCCACATAAGTATCTCAGGATATGTTTAGCTGCTACAAGATGTGTTTGCTTTGGTTCACACATAAACTGGCTAAGTGCACTCACTGCATAGCAGATATCAGGTCTAGTGTTAACTAGATACATCAATGAACCAATCAACTGTCTATACATCGTAGAATCCACTGGTTCTGAACTAGCTGCAAGCTTCTTTCAACTTATCTAAATTAGTCTCCATGGGTGTAGACATAGGTTTGCAGTCAATCATACCAAACCTTTTGAGAATGTCAACAGTGTACTTCCCTTGACTTAGAATCATCTCATCTGGCTTTTGCCAAACTTCTAAGCCAAGAAAGTAATGCATGAGACCTAGATTCTTCATCTCAAATTCTGAAGCTAATTCCTTCTTGCATTTTAGAATTAGATGTTCTTCACCAGTAATGATCAAGTCATCAACATATAAAACCAAAATTAATGCTTCACCATTTACTACTTTGAAGTAGAGGTTAGAATCTGCATCATTCTTTGAGAAACCCAGACTTGAAAGATACTGATCAATTCTTTCATACCAAGCACGAGGAGCTTGTTTAAGACCATACAAGGCCTTCTTCAGCTTGCAGACATGAGACTCTTTCCCATGCACCTCAAATCCTTCTGGTTGCTCAATGTAAACCTCTTCTTCTATTATGCCATTCAGAAAAGCTGTCTTTACATCCATTTGGTGAATCTTCCATCCTCTAGATGCAGCAATAGCAATGATGGTTCTAACAGACGTGTAACGAGCCACAGGAGCAAAGGTTTCTTCATAGTCAACTCCCTCTTTTTGTGAGAACCCTCTAGCCACAAATCTAGCCTTGTGTTTCTCAATGCTCCCATCAGCTGCATGCTTGATCTTGAAGAGCCACTTAGAAGACACCACAGATTTGTCTTTGGGTCTAGGAACTATATCCCAAACATCGTTCTTAAGTATAGACTGATACTCCTCAATCATGGCATCTTTCCATACTTGTTGACTAGAAGCTTCTTCAACATTTGAAGGCTCTGACTCAATAATCTGACTCATCAAGGCAACATAACTAGAGAACTTGTGAGGTCTCTTGCTTTCTCTGAAGGCTCCTCTTGGAGCTGCAAACCTTTCTGCTTCCTGCATTGTCCTGCGAGCCCAAAGAGGTCTTTTCTTTCCAATCACAATGTCTAGAGGCCCATCAGTAGGATCCAAAGGCTCAGCTGGATCAATATCTTCTTTAGGTTCTGTATCCTCCTTCAGATTCTTTGGAATATGGTCAACTTCCATATCTTGAGGAGGTTCTTCTTCATCAACCTCCATAGGAGTGCCTTTAGACCTTTTATAAGCAACATCTTCCTCAAATGTGACGTCTCTACTGATCTCAATAGACTTCTGTCCTGGAATGTAAATCCTGTAAGCTTTTGATGTCTCACTGTAGCCTACAAGAATGCCTTTCTTCCCAGAAGGTTCTAGGTTTGTTCTCTTTTCCTTTGGAATATGAACATAGATTGGACAGCCAAAGATCCTCAAATGACTAACTTCAGGCTTCACGCCTGAGAATGCTTCTTCAGGAGTTTTATTCTCTAAGATCCTGTGGGGACTCCTATTTTGAACATAGACGGCTGTTCTTGATGCTTCAGCCCAAAGAGTGATTTGTAAGTCTTGATCATGGATCATAGCTTTCACTGCTTCCACAATAGACCTATTCTTCCTTTCAGCAATACCATTTTGTTGTGGATTATAGGGAACACTGAACTCCCTCTTAATCCCTGCTTCAATACAAAAGTCTCGAAATGTGCCAGAAGTGTATTCTCCACCATTATCAGATCTCAATACTTTGATCCTCTTCCCAGACAGATTTTCAATCTGTGCTTTGAATTCTCTGAATCTTTCTAATACTTCTTCTGATTCTTTAGATCTCAAGAAATAGATCCAAGTCTTTCTAGAGTAATCATCAATGAAAATAATATAATACAAGAAACCACTAGATGATGCAATAGACATTGGACCACACAAATCAGAATGAATGAGATCAAGAATACATTTAGATCTACTTTCACTGGAATGAAACGTACCTTTTGTGTTCTTGCCTAGGGCACATCCCTTGCATGTACCTTCATGTTCTTGATCGAATTTCGGAAGACCGGTGACCATCTTCTCCATGATAGGTAGAGCACGAAAGTGAATGTGAGCCAATCTTCGATGCCAAAGATCACACATGCTGGTACTGTTATGCACAAGTGCTTGAAGAGGACGAGTGCACAGCGTGTAGAGACATTCATGTCTAACTCCAATCACTTGAGCAGTTTTGAAGCTGGAGTTCTTTGCCCATATAAGAACTTTCCCTTTAGAGAAGGCAACTTGATAACCTTTGTCTTCTAATGCTGAAATTGAAACAAGGTTCCTCTTTATCCCTGGTACGAACAGTACATCATTCAACTCCAAAGAAATTCCAGAATCCAAGTGAAGAGTGGAGTTTCCAATCCCTTTTACAGAATATCTAGCATCATCTCCAATAACAACTTGATCACTGGAGTTGCTTTCCATTAAGTTTGAAAGGTGACTTCTGAATCCGGTGATGTGCCTAGAAGCACCACTGTCAATCAACCAAGTATTAGAGTCAGTAGAAACATTGCTAGACAAGGCTGAATAAAATAGATAATCACTGGAGTCCTTTTGTAGAGCAACTTCTTCAACATCTGCAGTGGCAACTTGAAGCTTAGGTCGTTGGGGGCAAACCCTCGCAAAGTGACCATACTTATCACAACGAAAACATTGAATCTTGGACATGTCTCGTTTTCTTTTGAAGGTAGGAGCATCATCATTTCCATCTTCTCGATTCCTTTTGAAGAAACCTCTCTTAAAGCCTTTTCCTTTGTTTGATGAATGAGAGGTAAGAACTTGTAATTCTTCATTCTTTGAGCTTTGACCAATCCCCCTTGCTGTTAGTCTTGACTCTTCTTGAATGCAATCAATCCTCAATCGATCAAACTTGGGAAGTTCGGATCTTGCACTGATTCCTTGGATGAACGCCTCCCATGAAAGCGGAAGACCATTGAGAGCAAGCATAGTCAGTTCTTTATCATCAATCATGTGACCAATAGTGGAGAGCTGATCTTTTATCTCTGAAATCCTCATGAAGTATGTAATAACAGATTCTCCTTTCGCCATTTTCACATGATGAAGTTGTTGCTTCAGAGCAAGGGCTCGACTGGTGTTGTTGATTTTGTACATCTCTTCCAAGGTTGTAAACATCTCTCTTGCTGTATCCAACTTGAAGATAAATGGTACAATATGATCCTTGACGGAATCAACCAATGCTTTCTTTGCCCTAGTGTCTTTCTTCCTCCATTGCAGCTTCTCTTCTTCCCCCTCAGGTTCGGGAACTTTTGTTTTCACAAACTCAGCCAAATCATTCTCTTCCAAAGTTAGCATGAACCTGAACCTCCATGATATGTAGTTCGAGATCCCTTCGAGTCTATCCTCGATTTTCAGACCGTTCACCATCTTGAGAAAAATAGAAGGTAGACTGAAAAAGAACAATGAGGGTTGCAAACTAACAGATCTGAATCTGATCACGATCTTTTTCACACCCGCTCTGATACCATGTTAGTGTTTCTTATATCAGATTAGATAACAATGTTATTCAATAGATATGCAACACATAAGACAATGAACACAACAAGATACCCTGGGAAAACCCTCCTCTTGAGGGAGAAAAACCCAGCAATTGATTCTCTTATATATATATGATAATGACAGAAATCTGCTTACAACACAGCCCAGCAATGGCTAAGGATTTCGCACTTTTCCTTGATGCTTAGATACAAATGAATCTGCTCTTCCTAGAAAGACAGTCTGCTGCTATAGGAATGATGATCTGCTGATTAAGTATGAACTTCTTCTAGGACTGCGAATTCTGCTCAAGTATGAACTTCTTCTAGGACTGCGAATTCTGCTCTGTCAATAATAGCGAACTTCTTGATATTCAAATTGTGTGAATAACCAAGAAGTGACCTTGTATTTATATCTCCTAGGCGCCTCTTCATTTGGGTCGGCCTTTGATAAATAATATTTAATTACAATTAAAGTCGGCCAGAATAAGTACATGATATAAATCAAATATAAGGTCGGCCCATGTAGATATACATTTAATATGTGTCTAGTGAAGACCGACGCTGTATTAACATCAACAGTTTGATCCTCCAAATCTTGAAAAGAAGAAAAAAATATGTTTCTTCCTTTGAAAGCCATCTTGTAAATTATGAAAAATTAATGTTCAAATCTTTCTTAAATAGAATTTGGAGTTAAAAGGCGTTTTCATGCAAAAACCCTAAAATTTAGGAGTTATCATGCGAAAATATTTGACTTTGTTTGCATCAAATTGAAGAATTCCTAAAAAATAGGGCGGCCAAAGCATGCATATGAGATATTTTTCGAAAAATCTTCAAGTCAAGTTGACTTGGGCACCTTCCTTGAAATAAGGCATCCAACTTCACCAAAGATAGTTTATTTTTTGAAATTTTCAATTTTCACTTGCTTCTGACTTCGTTGAATCCTGCCTCTGACTTTGACAATCCGCAAAATTGGCACTATTGACTGATAATCACTGTTTGAACATGGCAATCTCATCTTTGACCATTGCTGAAGTGATACCCAACTTTGTTTCAGCATTTGATAACGTTTGACCATGATTGCATACCTTGGAAGTCACTGACAAAGACTGAAATGGAAGAAAAGACGAACGAAATGACAAAATTACCAAGGCATGACAGTAAAGGCGCCCTCCTTGAAAAAAGGCGCCCAACCTCTCCAGTGTTGGTTTATTTTTTGAGATTTTCAACTTTTTGCATCCTTCGTGTTGCGTGAAGCCGACTACCCTTGTTCGGACGTCGTTTTTCGCTAGTTGGTGAATGGAAGAGATTGAAAGTTAGTCATTTTGGCAAGCTTGATCAAATTTGAGAAGAATGATACCTCATGCCACCAGCCTCTGTTACATCATCTTATTGATTCTACAAAACCTGAAACTAGGTTGATGAAGAGGTTTTGATGTTTTCTAAAAAAGCTAAAAAAATTCGAAGTGTTGATGTCTTGGGCGCCCTCCTTGAAATAAGGTGCCCAAGATTACTAGACTTGGTTTATTTTAGAAGATTTTCAATTTTCCTTTGCTTTTCTTTGTTCTACATGTTTTCGCCCTCGTTTGATCTGCAATTCGCGTTGTCTGACAAATCCTGTGAACTGGATGATGGATGCATTGAAGAGCCTAAACATATCTAATGATTGACCTCCAGCTTCCCAAACCCTATAAATTGTTTTTGACTGCATTTGATTGGGTCTGAATTGGGCTGACAAAGGAGATTCGCACGTTTGTTGAGAAATGCGAATTTTTTTCTGAGGCATGAGCTCATGGGCACCCTCCTTGAAATAAGGCACCCAACTTCTCCATACTTACCATTTTTTGAAGATTTTCAACTTTCCTCGCCAACCGTTCACCACCTTCGTCGATTGTGTCAACCGTTGTCGCTTACGCGTTGACCGTGTTCACTGTCACGTGTGCATGATCTGCGAAAACTTGAAAAAATGGCTAAGGCATTGACTGCCAGGCGCCTTCCTTGAAATAAGGCGCCTTTCTTTTCCAGACTTAGAACATTTTTTACAAATTTGGCTATTTTTAGATTCCCCTCCATTCACCATTTTTCGAGCATCTTTCGTCGTAGATTGATCTGTGCAGCGTTTGAGACTTTGATTTTGACACTTGGTAGTTGGCCATCCTCCATTAATGACCCCAAAGGTCCTGATTTTTCTTCTGAAAAAGTGAAATAGACCCACTAGAGAAAAACTAACTTTTTGATGATTTTGACTAGACCAGTGTGATCACGGCGAGATTTCAACCAATCAAAATCAGTTTGAGCCCTTTTTGCAAAGATTCTATTTTTAAACATTTTCCTAAAAAATAGGGCCAAAAAATTGAATTCTAGGTTTTGTACTGAAGAGACCAACATGCGTGAATCCCCAAAAAATAGGGGTTGACATGCAAAGTTCTATTTTTAGAAAATTTTTGCGAGCATCCTTTTGATAATAAACCTAGAAAAATCCTATGAACCGTTTATTTTTTAGAAATTTCTAAAAATAATTTTTTTCTATTTTTAGAAATTTTGACCTTTTTGACTTTTGATGACAATTTTTTACAAGATTTTGACCATTTTAGCAAAATGCCTTAATGAAGCGAAAGTTTTAATTTTGGGTACAACAAGTGGCAAGGTGTACATTGCAAATAACTGAAAGCAACTACTTGTTCACTAGGGTAAGTATGAAATCTCCAAAGCATGAAAGGAAACATCTGCTTATTCAGTGGGAATCACAACTAGCAAAGAAAGTATTTGGCGGCAAGCCGATCAAAGCAAAAAGAAAGATCCTCTGCTTATTCAACGGGCATAACATGAAAGCAAAAAAAGTTCATCCACTTATTCAACGGGCATCTGTTCATGCAATAGGCAATAAGAGGCCACTTATTCAGTGGGGTTAATAATGAAAACCAAAGACGAGCAATTCACTGAATGGTTCTACCAAGTCAGCGTTACAATGAGTTCAATACAAATAATTTCAAAATGTCATAAGCTGCTGCTACAATGTGAGAATAATGAGAAACTCTTGGCACAACACCCCAAAATGAAACCCCAACATGAAACAATGTATTCCCAACGAAGTACCATCAATTATACCTCATGAGGTGACCCCCAAATGACCGTGATTGGTTTGAAACATTGCTGCTACAGGTCTGATATGCTACAGCAGGTCTGAAAACACCTTGGACAGCAAGCATGAATTTGGCACGTACTCCAAGAAAATCACCAAATCACCATAGAACTCCCTTGTGATACTTGCAAGGCAATGATACGGTTTAGGTGCTTCCAAAACAAACTGAACAGCAAGGAAAGAGGCAGATTTCTGTCACAAACTCCAATGCACAATAGCCCTAAATTGGTACGGCTAGCAGTGGCGATCAGCCCTCAAAATTCCAACTCTTTTCCGAAAAATCTGCAACTTGGTGAAACAGGTCGCCCTAGAGAGAAGAATAATATGAGCCAATACCCTCAAAAAGTTAGGTACTTGTCAAATCAGTACAAGCAACTTGCTGGTTTGGCCTAGGCGTGGAAAATGGAATGATCAGCAAACTGAAAACTCCAGAGACTCACTCCAAAATGCATCCAATTGCTGCAAATCAATACTCACACCAAAATATGTATAGCTAGAAAACATCATAATAAGCCAAAACTGAAAATAGGCTGAAAGCCATCACTAGTAAGCTCAAATGGCGACTCCTACAGTGAAGCCACACCCATGTCCAGCTAGGGAGTATCTTGCAACTCCGAAACTAGAGCCAACCTTGAGGGTTTTCATCCTCAAATCCCAAGGATTCAACACCAATTCGCAACACTTTGTTATCTTCAAACTACATAATCCAAATGAGAGCATAGAGGGGTTTAAATAGAAATTAGGGCTCCAAACTTCGAATGCCTTTTCCCTCCAAATGGATACCCATCTCAAGGAAATAATATTTTATTTCAATTTTCACTTAAGTTCTCAAACTTTAGCATCCACCTTAGAATGAGCAAGTTCACTTTTTAAAATCAACTTAAGTCATCAAACCTAGGCGTGGGGGTACAGGGGGTCATTTTAAAACTTTGACTTAAGTTATAATATTGCCTTTTTCGAACTCCAAAGATGGTGGATGAATAAACTGCCAAAAATATCAGGACTCACCAATTGAAACTGTCAACCATTGCCAAAATTGGAAACTCTGCATTGTACTGTTGGCAGGACCAAGTGTCCAAAATAGCACTTAGTAAAAATAGTAAATTGCTAAAAATAGTAAGTGTGACCAAACGCCATATTAGCCCAAACTGAGATGCATTGAAACTTACTAAAAAATAGTGCCAAAAATAACAATATTGCCCACCAAGGATCTTCGAAAACCCAAAAAAATCCATAAAACACTTTGGCAACCCTCTACAAATGCACCCAAAACGTTTTGGCAAGAATCCTCCAAGAATCTTGGAATCCCATGAAATGCCTCTGTTTAGCCTACAAGACTCTGGAAATAGGCTAATGGTCATTGGAAAGCTTAGGATTGAGAAGGGGACATTACATACTTCTAACTCTTTGATAAAGCAAGAACTTGCTCCTTCGACAATTTATGCTTGTTCAGCCCACCACAAACTTTGATTTTGTGGTTGGCAATTGCACACAGGTGAGCTTTTACTCAACAATACAAGCTCTTAACTTCATATTGGAATTGACTACAATGCCAAAAAAGATAACCCCCTCCTTAGCTAAGTGTCTCAATTATTGTGAGATGTCACCAAAGAGGTGACGCTTGGTCAATATTTTTAGGCTTATTTGTCCCTTGGGCTACTAAATGAAAACTAGCAACCATTATAAACTATACCTTGCCTACATGTTCTAAAATAAACAAATATCAAGAAAATAGAAAAAATAATAATATAGCCCTAAGTTATGTTAACATAAAAACTAAAAAAAATATGAATGTAACCATAGGCTATGTAAAAAAATGAATAACAATTTGGAAAACAACAATAAAACAATTTGGAAAACAACAATAGAACAATTTTTTAAAAAGAAGGTAGGAAACTTGGAAATAAATTTTAAAAACACACTTAAAAAAAAAGGTTTGAATTATGAATTTCCTTGATACATGTGTTTTGGAGTTATAGGTAGGACTTTGGAGTATTTTCTGTTTGTATGTCACTTTCTATGTTTAAGTTGAATGTGTTAGTATTTTTGGTGCATTTTTTTTAATTGGTGGGGATTGTTGCAAATTCACTTGGCAAAAATTTGTTTGTTGTTTTTGACAAATTGGTGGGGTCCTTGCAAATTCACTTGGCAATTTCTTTTTTGCCTTTTCAACAAAATTCCGATTTTAATTTGGAGTCCCTGCAGATTTGCCTTGCAAAATAAAAATAAAAATTATATCTCCTTATACAAGCTTTTTGATCCCTGCATGAGCACCTATTTAACACATCTTGAAAATGCTTCAACACTAAATAATCAGCAGCCTTGAGCAATGAGAAACAATAAGTTTTGGAATGATAGGTAGGAGTGTTTTATGTTTGTATGTCACTATTTATGTTTAGGTTGAATGAGTTGGGTTTTCTTTTTTCTTTTTGCAGTGTTTTTTAGTTTACAACTTTTATTTTTATTTTTTAGAAAAAAACAATTTAAAATAAAAAAATTGGTGAGGTCCTTGCAGATTTGCTTAGGTATGCCCAGGGCATTCTTGGGCATGGTACATTGAGTATCCTTTGGGTACGTAAATGGAGTTTACCGTTTACCTAGAGTGCTTGAAATGTGCCTGGGGAGTGCTTGAAATGTGCCTGGGGTGTGCTCGAGATGTATTCGAGTCTGGATTAGTACCCAGACCAATTCTGGTTGGGAATGACCCTGGGTTCTGGCATATCCGACTTCATAGAATTTCATATGTATCAATCATGATTTTGTATAAAGGTTTGCCTTATGCTTGATTCATTTTTTTCACCCTGCTTAGCTATATCATTAATTTAATAGTCTTCGGTTATGCTATTTTGGCCACATACATGATTACATTACTAAGTGATTTAAGAGCTCCTTACAATGAAAGTACTAATTAGCAGTTTCCACTATTGCAAGTTATCATTCAATGAATTATGTGATGAGTAATTGTAACCTATTTTTTAATGATTACACATCTTTGTTTCATTGATAATCTTCTGATAATTGTAATTCCAATTGCCTTTTCTTCTGATTTGTCATTTTTTCCTAATTAATTGTTTGTGTGTTGTAGGTATCTCCCACAAAGTATAGAGGTTCATTGGGAACTATATCTCAACTTGGAACATGTGTTGGAATGATAATTGCATTGGCATTAGGAGTACCTTGTGAATCAGATTCTCATTGGTAATATTTATTTCGTTCCCCTTTAGTATTTGAATGTTTTTGAAACACATTGTACTATTAGTTATTTTTGCTCTTTTGATATTTTTTCTCATGGAAAATTCATGATACTCCTTGTTATCAATTGTATATGTAACTTTGGCCACATCAATTGTGCCTATTGCATGGCTAAGAAGCATCTGAACTACTCTCTTATTTTGATAAAATGAATACTTGAAAATTTGAAATAGTGAACAAAATTAATAATGTATACCAAATAGAGGAGTAAAAGTCAGTGTTACCCCAAGTTTCCGGGACAGGGATGACAGGGGACGGCTGGACGAGTCCCCAAGTTTCCGATTTTTCAGGCCAAATTTGGGGGTGGTGGGAGGATGGCTATATAAAATATAGGGAAAATTTAAAATATATATTAAAATGTTCATATGAAAACATGGATAAAGCATTCATAATATACATTATAGAACCTTTAACATATAACATTTGTGTTCAACATTCTTTGTCAATACTCAATATGCATTCAAAATTCAGAATTAACATACATGATACAACCTCCAAGTTATAATTTATAAACATATCAAAATGCCCAAAGGCTCATTTGTCATGTCCCTGCCAATAAATGGAAATTGCAACAAACAAATCACCTTATCCCCAAAATGCTGGCCGACCCTCCTGGTGTTTTGGGAAGGCAAATAAAATATAAATTATTATTTTCTCAGGCCAACCACCCTTTGGCGCCCAATATTATGACACAGATTTGGCCGACTCCTTTTTCATAAAATAATTTAAATTAATTCCTTTGTGTGGGCCGACTTTACTTGAAGACATCTATATAAATAACTTGCAAGATCGTAATAGAAAAGGGGGATTATAAGGGATGATGAATAAGAAGGCAGCGCTCAGGTAAAAGTTATTTAAATTAAAGAATTGTTAAAGGTTTAAACCAGCGATGGATATATTAAAGATGGTAGTAATAATAATTAAGGCAGCGCTCCATTGGAAAAAAACACGACTCTTGGCAAGCGATCTCATTTATGAAAGGATGTGACTTTCCTCTCAAGGGGAAGATATTTAAGAGAAGTCGCATTATTTTCAGGAGGGAAGAAGGAGAGATACGGGAGGAACTAGATACAAGTCTGAGAAAGAATAGAGAAAGAATATAATTGGATTTAGAATAGAGGACGAGCAGGACAAAAGATAATCATGGAAAGGAGATATATCCAGGAATAAGAAGGATCTGCACTTAGAAAGACAACAGAATGGGATAAGAACAGATTGGAGCAGACCAAAGAAGGAGTTTTGGGGGAATATAACAGCAGATACATTCATATGATATACTCAGAATTTGAGGAAGAAATATATGGGAAGAGGTTAGATCAAGAGGAGATAAATGAAGACAAATGGTAAATCAATAAGGGAAGTAAATTGAATAAAATTAATTATAAATATATAAATATGTCTAAATATATATAAACTCGTATAAAGTGATTATTGGAAGATGGAAATCAACTAGGAATAATTATCTATATATATATATATATCTATATATTTATATAAAATAAATACATACATACATACATATATGTATGTATGTATTTTATATATATATATACATATACATATGTATATACAAAGAATGATAACTTATAGGGATTAATAATTGCTGCAAACATCATAATTGCATAATCGTACAATGTACATAATGTATTATATATAAATAAAATACATACATATATATATATATATATGTGTGTGTGTGTGTGTGTATTATATATATATTTATATCTATAACTATATTTTATCTTTATATATATACAAAATACATATATATATATATTATGTACGATTATGCAATAATGATGCTTGCAGCAATTATTAATCCTTATCAGTAATCATTCTTTGAACTAACCTATTTGTTCTCATTAAGCAATACCTTCTGAATATAAAAATCATGGATTAAGGAAGAAACATACAGACGAAGAACAAGAAAGAAATCAGTTCTGTTCGTCACAATAGAGTCCTATTACTAGATATAATCATATATTCAGGAGTATTTCTGCCAATCATTGTTATATATGTATGCATATTGCCATGGATAATAAAGTATGTTTAATGTATAATTTCTGATGATAAATATGCGTGAGTGTCTGAAATCCACCTTGATGGAAGGGCCTGAGGTGAAGTGGTAAGAGCCAAAAGAGCCCACTTGCAACCTCCTCCCAATCCCACAAGAAGGAAGGGCCTGGGGTGAAGTGGTAAGTGCCAAAAGAGCCCACTTGCGACCTTTGGCCAATCCCACAAGTTGGCAAGTGTCTTCAGGGGGTTGAGACCTTGATGGGGAAAGCAAATACACGTCGCCAAGGGGGAGGGCTGTGGTATACACCCTCTTAGGCAGACTTTACCTGAGACTTTGCCAAATTTGGATCTGGGTGTTGATTACTAATGAATTGGACACCTTCTGAACTGTTGAGGCAGATAATTAGATGGGCTTTGCCACCTAAAATGGACGCTCTACTTGTTGGGCATAGATCACTGAGACCTTTGCCACCTTTCACTTTCTTAGGTGTTGATTTGAAATAAAATATATAATATATATATATTTTATACATACATATATATATATATATATATATATATATATATATATATATATATATTATGTACGATTATGCAATAATGATGCTTGCAACAATTATTAATCCTTATCAGTAATCATTCTTTGAACTAACCTATTTGTTCTCATTAAGCAATACCTTCTGAATATAAAAATCATGGATTAAGGAAGAAACATATAGACCAAGAACAAGAAAGAAATCAGTTTTGTTTGTCATAGCAGAGTCCTATTACTAGATATAAACATATATTCAGGTGTATTTCTGCCAATCATTGTTTACATATGTATGCATATTGCCATGGATAATAAAGTATGTGTAATGTATAATTTTTGATGATAAATATGCATGAGAGTCTGAAATCCACCTTGATGGAAGGGCCTGAGGTGAAGTGGTAAGAGCCAAAAGAGCCCACTTGCGACCTCCTCCCAATCCCACAAGAAGGAAGGGCCTAGGGTGAAGTGGTAAGTGCCAAAAGAGCCCACTTGCCACCTTTGGTCAATCCCACAAGTTGGCAAGTGTCTTCAGGGGGTTGAGACATTGATGGGGAAAGTAGATACAAGTTGCCAAGGGGGAGGGTTGTGGTATACACCCTCTTAGGCAGACTTTACTTGAGACTTTGCCAAACTTTGAGTTGGGTGCTGATTACTAATGAATTTGACACCTTTTGAACTATTGAGGAAGATAATTAGATGGGCTTTGCAACCTAAAATGGACGCTCTACTTGTTGGGCATAGATCACTTAGACCTTTGCCATCTTTCACTTTCTTAGGTGTGTTGATGATTAATACAACCACGTGAGAATACTTCCAGGCGCGATTTGATTGAAAGATAAATTTAAATATAGCTTTAGCTATTTAAATTTATATATTGTGATTTCTTTGAAGAGGTGCTTCATTTAATAATGAGACAAATAAAATATTAAAGTGTTAATAAATAATAATAATTTATTAGAGCCGACCTCTCTCTTGAAGTGGCGCGATTTTTGATAAGTCGTCCTCCTTTGCTTGGGCCGACTTCATATACCAAGAGTCACATCCTTCTACTTGATGCATGTATAAATACAAGGAGGCTATCATTCATTATGATCATCAAGTCAAGCAAGTTTGTATGAAGAGAAGAAGTTCGATTTGAGCAACAAATCTGAGTTTGTAGCAGCAGGTCGATTCAAGAAGAATTATATTATTTGTATCTTTGCATCTAGGAGAGGTGTTGTTCATTGTATCTTTTAGGCACTATGTTGTGCCTAAGTTATAAGCAGATTTCTGCTCTTATTTGTGAATCAATATATAAGAGATATATTGGCTGGGTTTTTCTCCCTCGGGTTGGAGGGTTTTCCTAGGGTATTGGCTGTGTTCTTGTGTTGAATTTGAATAAATTTTTGCATTCTAATATGATCATATAAATCTAACATGGTATCAGAGTGGGTTTGAAGAAGACCTTGATCAGATTTGTGCATTGCAGCGATACCCTTTATTTTATTTCTCATCTTTGTTTACCTCTATCTCTCCATCAAGATGGTGAATGGTCTTAAAATTGAGGATAGGCTTGAGGGAGCATCAAATTTCACTTTGTGGAGATTCAAGATCATGCTCACCTTGGAGGAAAGCAAATTGGCAGAATTTGTGGAGAGCTTAGCCCCCGAGCCTATAGATGAAGAAGAGAAGGCCCTATGGAAGAAGAAAGATACTAGGGCAAAGAATATGCTAGTTGATTCCGTTAAGGATCATATTGTTCCTATTGTTTCCAAGTTAAGGATTGCAAGAGAGATGTTCAAAACCTTGGAGGAGATGTACGAAATAAATAACACAAGTCGGGCTTTTGATTTGAAGCAACAACTCCATCATTTGAAGATGGCGAAAGGAGAATCTGTTATTGCCTACTTCATGAGAATAACCGAGTTGAGAGATCAACTCTCGTCTATTGGGCATGTTGTTGATAGCAAGGACTTGACCATGCTGGTTCTTTATGGTCTTCCTTCATCTTGGGAGTCTTACATTCAGGGAATGAGTGCAAGATCAAATCTTCCCAAGTTTGATTGGTTGAAGGCAGACTGTATTCAAGAAGAGTCTAGGTTGGCTGCAAGAGGTATTGGGCAAAGCTCCATTAATGAAGACATTCATGTTCTTGCCACTCAATCCTCAAAGAAGAAAGGAAAATATGGGAAGAAAGGTTAATTCAAGAGAAATAGAGATAAAGGAGCTGATGCTCGCTCCGCATTCAAGAAGAGGGACCTCTCCAAGGTCCAATGTTTTTATTGTGACAATTATGGTCACTTTGCAAAGGAATGTCCTACCAGGCCTAGGCAACAAGCCGCCATTGCAAATGTTGATGAAGTCTCTCTGCAGAAGGATTCATGTGAATACCTATACTATTCAGCCTTGTCAAGCAATGTAACTACGAACACCGACACTTGGCTGATCGATAGTGGTGCCTCTCGCCACATCACCGGATTTAGGGAGCATCTATCTAATTTGGTGGAGAAAGATTCTAGCGAACAAGTCATTATTGGAGATGATGCTAGTTACTTTGTGAAAGGAGTCGGGACCTCATCTCTTCACTTGGATTCCGGCGCTTCCTTGCAATTGGATAATGTGCTATTTGTTCCAAGCATCAAGAGAAACCTTGTTTCCATCTTAGCTTTGGAAGACAAGGGTTACCAAGTTACCTTTTCAGAAGGCAAGGCAAAGTTCTTATATGGGCCAAGAACTCCAACATCAACACTGCTCATGTGATTGGAGTTAGACATGGGTGTCTCTACAGGCTATGCACTCGTCCTCAATAGGCCCTAGTGCATGATTCTTCAAGCTTGTGTGATCTTTGGCATCGAAGATCGGCTCACCTTCACTTTCGAGCTCTACCTATTATAGAGAAGATGGTGACTGGCCTTCCTAAATTCAACCAAAAGCATAAAGGAACCTGCAAAGGCTGCGCTTTGGGTAAGAATACAAAAGGTCCATTCCATAGTAGTGAAAGTATATCCAAATGTGTTTTAAATCTTATTCATTCTGATTTATGTGGTCCAATGTCTGTTGTGTCTTCAAGTGGTTTCTTGTATTACATTATCTTTATTGATGACTACTTTAGAAAGACTTGGATTTACTTCTTGAAATCTAAAGAATCTGAGGAGATTTTAAAGAGATTCAAAGAATTCAAAGCTTAGGTGGAGAATTTGTCCGGAAAGAGGATCAAGGTCTTGAGATCCGATAATGAAGGAGAGTACACTTCTGTTATCTTACGTAACTTTTGCATTGAAGCAGGGATTAAGAGGGAGTTCAACGTTCCTTATAATCCTCAACAAAACGGTGTTGCGGAGAGAAAGAACAAATCTATTGTGGAAGCGGTCAAAGCCATGATTCATGACCAAGAACTACAAATCTCTCTTTGGGCTGAAGCATCCCGGACTGCTGTCTATGTTCAGAATAAAAGTCCTCATAGGATCTTGGAGAATATAACTCTTGAAGAAGCATTCTCAGGGGTGAAGCCTAAAGCAAGTCATTTTAGGATCTTTGGATGTCCAGTGTATGTTCATGTACGAAAGGAAAAGAGGACAACGTTGGAACCTTCTGGCAAGAAGGCAATTTTGGTAGGCTATAGTGAGAGATCAAAAGCCTACAAAATCTACATTCCGGGTCAGAAGACAATTGAGATCAGTAGAGATGTCACATTTGAGGAAGATGTTGCATTCAAAAGATCCAAGGGCACTCATATGGAGATAGATGATGAAGAGCCTCCTCAGAATATGGAAGTTGACCATGTTCCTGAGATTCAGAGGGAGGCTCCAAAACCTAAAGGAGATGATGATCCAGTCGAGCCCTTGGAACCTACTGATGGGCCTACATATATTGTGATTTGAAGGAAAAGACCTCTTTGGGCTAGGAAAATAATGCGGGATGCATAAAGTTTTGCAACCCCAAGAGGAACTTTTAGAGAAAGTAAGAGACCTAATAAGTTCTCTAGTTATGTAGCCTTGATGAGTCAGATTATTGAGTCAGAGCCTTTCCAGTGTTGAGGAAGCTTCTAGTCAACAGGTTTGGAAAGATGCTATGACTGAAGAGTATTAATCCATACTTAAGAATGATGTTTGGGACATTGTTCGTAGACCCGAAGGCAAATCTATGGTGTCTTCTAAATGGCTCTTCAAGATCAAGCACGAGGTTGGTGGGTGCATTGAGAAGTACAAGGCCAAACTCGTGGCTAGAGGGTTTTCACAAAAAGAGGAAGTTGACTATGAAGAAACTTTTGCTCGAGTGGCTCGTTATACTTCTGTCAGGACCATTATTGCTATTGCTGCATCTAGAGGATGGAAGATTCACCAAATGGATGTAAAGACAACCTTTCTGAATGGTGTAATAGAGGAAGAGGTTTACATTGAGCAACTTGATGGATTTGAGGTACATGGGAAGGAGTCTCATGTTTGCAAGCTGAAGAAGGCCTTGTATGGTCTTAAGCAAGCTCCTCGTGCTTGGTACGAGAGGATTGATCGTTACCTATTGAGTTTGGGTTTCTCAAAGAATGATGCAGACTCTAACCTCTACTTCAAGGTAATTAATGGTGAAGTATTGATTTTGGTTTTGTATGTTGATGATCTAATTATCACTGGAGAAGAACACCTCATTCTCAAATGTAAGAAGGAGCTAGCTTCTATGTTTGAAATGAAGAATCTTGGTCTCATGCATTACTTTCTTGGCTTAGAAGTTTGGCAAAAGCCAAATGAGATGATTCTAAGTCAAGGGAAATATACCATTGACATTCTGTAGAGATTTGGTATGATTGATTGCAAACCCATGTCTACACCTATGGAGACCAACTTACATAAATTGAAGGAGGCTACATCTAGTTTAGAACTAGTGGATCCCACGATGTACAGGCAACTGATTGGTTCATTGATGTATCTAGTTAACACTAGACCGGATATCTGCTATGCAGTGAGTGCACTTAGTCAGTTCGTGTGTGAACCAAGACAGATACATCTTGTTGCAACAAAACATATCCTGAGATACTTGCGTGGCACAGTTGGATATGGGTTGAGATATTCTTTAGGTGTGTATTTGAAGCTGAATGGTTTTACTGATTCTGATTGGGCAGGGTGTGTCACTGATTGGATGAGTACCTCTGGTTGTTGCTTCAATTTGGGATCTGCTATGATAGCCTGGTGCAGCAGGAAGCAGTCTTCAGTGGCATTGAGTACAACAGAGGCCAAGTATATTGCAGCTTGTGTGGCAGCTCGTGAAGCAGTGTGGCTTCGAAAGCTCCTTGCAGGATTGTTTGGACAATCAATGGAGCCTTCTATCATTCATTGTGATAACCAGAGCTGTGTGAAGCTTTCTGTCAATCCTGTGTTTCATTACAGAACTAAGCTTGTTGAGATCAAATACCATTATATCAGAGATATGGTATTGAGGAAAGCTATACAGTTGAGGTATATCAGCATTGATGAGCAGACGACAAACATTCTCACCAAGCCTCTCTCCAGGATAAAGTTTGTGTACTTTCGAGATAAGCTGGGTATGGTGGAGAATCAAGCCCTAGCTGAGAAGGAGTCTCAGTATCAGTGATCCTCTATTAATGCATTTCTCTATTTGAGAGAGATTTGAGGTGCAAGTCCTTGATAATGCATTTCTCTTTGAGATTTGAGGTGAAAGCCCTTGTTTCCACCCTTTGGGAGAGCCATGGTGGATGTCATGTGTGTGACACCATGACAACATCATGTGAGGGTGTCCGTGATGACTTTCTTGTACTTTTGTTTCACCCTCTGGGAGAGCCATGTTGAACGTCACGGTGAGGTGACATCATCATATTGAGTGATGAGCACTTCTACATACCATCAATGGAGGTAGCCATGATGGTTGATATCACGATGAGGTGATAAGCTCTTTTCTCACATGGATGTAGCCATGTTGATTAACATCACTATGAGGTGATATGTCTTACACAGGTGGAAGTATTCCTCCCTAGTTGAGAGGGAGTGTTGATGATTAATACAGCCACGTGAGAATACTTCCAAGCGCGATTTGATTGAAAGATAAATTTAAATATAGCTTTAGCTATTTAAATTTATATATTGCGATTTCTTTGAAGAGGTGCCTCATTTAATAATGAGACAAATAAAATATTAAAGTGTTAATAAATAATAATTATTTATTAGAGCCAACTTGTCTCTTGAAGTGGCGCGATTTTTGTTAAGTCTTCCTCCTTTGCTTGGGCTGATTTCATATACCAAGAGTCACATCCTTCTACTTGATGCATGTATAAATATAAGGAGGCTATCATTCATTATGATCATCAAGTCAAACAAGTTTGTATGAAGAGAAGAAGTTCGATCTGAGCAACAGATCTGAGTTTGTAGCAGCAGGTCGATTCAAGAAGAATTATATTATTTGTATCTTTGCATCTAGGAGAGGTGCTGTTCATTGTATCTTTTAGGCATTGTGTTGTGCCTGAGTTGTAAGCAGATTTCTGCTCTTATTTATGAATCAATATATAAGAGATATATTGGCTGGGTTTTTCTCCCTCGGGTTGGAGGGTTTTCCTAGGGTATTGGCTGTGTTCTTGTGTTGAATTTGAATTAATTTTTGCATTCTAATCTGATCATATAAATCTAACAAGGTGCTGATTTGAAATGGCTTTGCCAATGAATTGTATGCCATACTTAAGTCAAACTGTCAATTGCTTTTAGGCAGGATTTTCCTGGGTTTAAGCCACTTTTATTTTAAGCTTGGTGCTGCTTTTACTTGGCAAAACCATCATAGATGTGTGGCTTCAATGCTGTTTTAGGCCTTTGTTATGTTGACACATTTTCCTTAGAGAATTGCCAAATTTTAACTGCTTTGGCAGAGATTCTGAAATTTGACACCTTATATTAAAGCTCTTTCATGGACGTAGCTAGTGGAAATCATTTATAACATTGATAATGCATTTCTCTTTGAATGATGACCAAAACGGATCGAATCTGCCCTGTTTGCTGCTCTTACATGCTGCCGATCTGTTCTTTCTTTGAACATCATCATTGTTTAGTCTTTATCGGGCTCGTGGTCATCATCTAATCCTGCAGAAGTTGTTAGTTTGAAAGACTAGGACAAGATCAACTCTTGCAAATTGGCAAGGAAAGGTCTCCAATTTGAATGGGTCGATACAATTTGAGGATCAACTGACAACAAACTTGACAAAAAGGAGTACAGAAGTTGAGTGTCATAGGGTACCAACAGACTTAAAACTATGCAGCCGAGTTCTAGAAAATCAGTACATAATTCTAATCTCTATTTATTCCAAAAACCCTAGCCACTGCTTGGAATGCCACATCTTCAGCTTGCCAGTCCATCCGCTATGTCTTTGGGTGATTCATCTGAATCATGTTTGTCTAAGGTCACGATCTTTCCAGTAATATGAACATTTGTGTCTTTTTTATCACTTTTACAGGTGTATTAGACATTTGGTTAACATATACAACACAAGCCGATTAATAATCAGTTATTACAGTATCTTTTCGGAAACAGATTGCCACTTGAAAGATTTTGAATGAAGAATCAGTAAAGGAGGTTCCAGCTATAGTGGAACCCTTTTTATGTATTAGTTACCTTATTGTTGAATTACTGATGTTCCAGCCCGAAGTCATGCAACTATGTAATGGAATATGATGGTGTGGAGTTGTGATCTTCAGCCACCAAATGTAGCGAGGAAGGATTCAAAAGGGTTTTTATGACACTGTTGCTTTGTTGCTATGAAAGGAAGTACAAAATTAAGGCACTGACCAGGCTTTATAGTCTCTGCTGGTCTTCCAAATAGTTACTAAAAGGTTGGATTGTGTACGCCATATCAAAAGAATATTAGTATTTTGAATTTTCTCTATGTAAGATTTTTCTATGGCAAATCGTAGTGACAAATGCAACAACTATACTGCTGTTTGACTCCATGATTCTGTTTTGGGAGAAATTGTTAGTGTTCAACTTTTGCATACAATAAGCAGAAATTGTTAGTGTTCAACCTTTGCATACAATAAGCAGACGTTTAAATTTTGTTGACTTTCAAGATATGTGTTTTCTAGCCAGTTATTTTGAAATATTTTACTAATTTTGGATTAGCTTTTCCAAACTTGTTTGCTTATTTTCAGATACTTCTAATTTATATCATTCTTGGTATTATTTATCTTTAAAACCCCTCATTTCTTTGATTATCTTCTGGACTAGCATATATATCTCTTTTCTTATTGTTTTTCTAACTGGTTTTTACTGAGAGTGGTATCTTGATGTCATTCCTAGATTTGAAACCTTTAACAGAAATCATTCTTACAGCTTAGTTAAAAACTTAAAGTGTACAGTTTTTCTTTTGGATATTGAACATCAAGTTCTAAAATTTGCATAAACTAACAAGCAACTTATCCATAGGTGGAGGGTGATGTTTCGTATTGCAAGTGTGATAGGGTGCTTTCTGATAATTGGCATGCAATTTGTAGCTGAAAGTCCTCGCTGGCTTGGTAAAGTAGGGAATAGTCTTCACTGGAATATTCACACTTTTGTTATGTCTATATTGTTCGGATATTGCTTTATATTATATTAATACCAATGCCACCATTTTGATTTAGGTTGGAAGATGGGAAGAAGCAAAAACAGTCATTTCCCAGCTCTGGGGAAATTCTCAAGTTGAGAGTGCTATAAAAGAGTTAAAAGATGCAAACAACTTGGACAGAAGATGTGAAGAGAGTAATTGGTCAGAGCTACTCACAAAAAGGCACAATAAAGGTGACAATAATTTTCAGAAGGAATCCTTTTTTGATAATTATTTATCATTTTTTCCCATCTACTTAGCCAGGTTGAAACTCCTAATTATACTATTGATCGTTCTATATTTCCTTTTGATATTAAATCATTTATTAAATTATTTGTTATGCCCCTATTGTTAGGTATTAAAAGTCTGGGAAATGTATTCATCACTCATCAGCAAAGCTATCAAAAAATTGAACAATAATAAGTTAAGTATTATAAATAAAATCACTTGTGGGGCATATATAATGACCCTGCTTTTCTATAGGCAAGGTCTAGGACATTTAAAAAATTAATTTTTATTAGCAAGATGCACATATCATCATTTGATCAAAGAATTATAGCAGTGACATCACACAACCATGACATATCACAACAATAAACACCACAATAATGGATAAGCAATAAAATAAGCCCCAAAAACCTTCTTGTTGAGAGACAAGCTTATCTTAAAGGATATAGTCCTGTTGTGAAATCTTGAATGAACACTTCAAGCTAACTATATGGCATCACTAGAGAAGTGCTTCTAGCCAATCCTAGAGATAATGTGTACATTTGAACAAATAACAGATCTCTGACATAAACATTCGCAGAACAGCTCAATAATAAGGAAACGGTCCCATGCAGGTGGCTTCAGGATCTATAATTATGGAGTGATAGGTCCCATGAGATGTGGTGTTAATGGATGATAGCTTCGGTCAGATATAAATAACGAATGCTGAAAGCATCTTCGTTATTTATATGTGATCAAAGATTATCCTTAATACATATTACTGGAAATTGAATTTATGAGCATATATAAATTCGTAATATTGAAATTCACATTTAATATAAATCGAAATTCTTTTATCCGCCATAGTATAAAGGTTTATGTGTGTTAGACATTAACCGAATGCTAAATGGTTTCATCAAGAGCCCACACGCTCTAAGGGACACGTCCCATGAGCGGACGTGTCTCCACTTATGGAGACACGTCCTCTCATGAGACGCATCTCTTGGAGGCGGGTCTCCAATCATATTTATGGCGACTCTTTAATTGATATGCAGACATAGAAATCAATAAATGTTCTGCAATCAGCACATTCAGTATAAGTAAAATCTGGAAATAGAAACCTGACTTAGAATTTTAAATAGAATTCTTACACTTAGAATTTCTCTAGAACCCTTAGGCTCTCAATTTGATAGAAGATTTGATTACATTTACATGGTATCGGAGCCAAGTTGTGTGTATCCAAATCAAATCTAAAATCAGTTTGCTCTAGAAAAATTCGTATTTTCCAAAATCGAATTCACATCACATTCTTCATAATGTCAAGTGTGATCAGATTTGAAGATCGTCTTGCAGGAGCAGAAAATTTCACATCATGGAAATTTAGAATCATGATGATCCTTAAAGAGAATAAACTAGACTCACTTGTGAGAGAAAATAAGAAGGAACCAGAGGCTGATCCCGAGAAAACTCAATGAATTGAAAACAATGAAAAAGCCATGAAAATCCTAGTAGATGCAGTTAGGGATCATATAGTGCCCATCCTAGCAAAACATGAAACTGCATATCATATATTCAAATCTCTTGAGAGCACCTATGAGATCAACAACACCAGTAGAACTCTTGCATTAAAAAGACAAATCAACAATGTTCAAATAAACAAAGGAGAGTCAATTAATGCATACTTCATGAGAATCATTGAACTAAGGGATCAATTATCCACAATTGGATATTAGATTGATAGGAAAGAGTTAACCCTAATTGCACTAGGAGGCCTACCTAACTCATGGGAGTCATTTGTTCAAGGAATAAGTGCGAGATCTAAACTCCCCAAGTTTGATAGGCCAAGAACTGTCTGCCTTCAAGAGGAATCAAGACTCTCCACTAAAGAAAATAAACAGAAGAACATAGATGAAGACATTCATGTACTCAACACAATGTCTAATAAAAGGAACAAGAAAAACTCCTACAAGAGAGGATCTTTTAAAAGAAAGAGAAATCCCAATGGAAAGGGATCTTCTAAGAAGAAAGACATCTCTCAAGTGCAATGCTTTAGATGTGATCAATATGGCCACTATGCAATGAAGTGCCCTGATAGATCAAAGCAACAAGCATTTTTTGCCAAAGTAGGAAAGACAAATTCATATCATGAATCTGAGAACTTTGTGTTTTATACAACCTTATCTAGTCAAACATTTAACAACACCCACAACTGGGTAATTGATAGTGGTTCTTTCAGACACATCACAGGATTCAGAGAACACCTTTACACTATGACTGAAAAGTTTGATGAAGTAGTAACCATTGGGGATGATTCTGCACACCCTGTCAAAGGGGTTGGAACTTGCTCCATCAAACTGAAATCTGGTCTCTCTCTTCAACTTATTGGAGTCTTATTTGTACCTGGAATTAAGAGGAATCTAATATCCATCTTTGCCCTTGAAGACAATGGATATAGAGTTACCTTTATGGATGGGAAAGTTCTAGCATGGCCTAAGAACTCAACAATCAAGAAAGCCCAAACCATAGGTGTAAGACAAGGGTACCTTTACAAACTATACATTGAAGTTAAACAAGCCCTTACCCTTGACACCTTTGATTCAAATGAGATTTGGCATAGAAGATTAGGACACCTTCATTTCCATGCCCTACCTTTTGTAGAAAAACTTGTAACATGCTTACCTAAGTTAAAACCATCTCATGAAGGAGCATGCAAAGGTTGTGCCTTAGGAAAGAATACAAAAGGGTCCTTTCCCAATAGTTTGAGCAAAACCCTAAATGTGTTAGAACTGGTTCACTCAGACTAAATGTGGACCCATGTCTGTACCCTCTAAAGCAGGATTTCTATACTATGTCATATTTGTAGATGACTTCTCTAGGAATACCTGGATCTATTTCCTTAAGTGTAAGGAGTCGATAGAAATCCTCAAAAGGTTCAAAGAGTTCAAAGCCCTCACTGAAAACTTCTCCGGAAAGAAAATAAAAACCTTAAGGACATACAATGGGAAAGAATACACCTCTGAAATTTTTAAAGAATTCTGCATGAGTGTTGGAATTAAGAGGGAGTTCACAGTTGCCTACAACCCTCAACGGAATGGGGTTGCTGAAAGGAAAAATAGAACCATTGTAGAAATTGCTAAGGCAATGCTACTGGACCAAAACATTGAAACTTCTTTCTGGGTAGAAGTCTCTAGGACTGCTGTCTATATTCAGAACAGATGTCCTCATTCTCATCTTGATAACAAAACTCCTGAAGAAGCCTTTACTGGCATAAAACTTGATATTAGTCATTTTAGGATTTTTGGCTGTCTTGTCTATATTCATGTGCCCAAAGAGGAGATTCAAACTAGAACCTTCTGGAAAGAAGGGAGTATTTGTGGGTTATAGTGAAACCTCCAAAGCCTACAGGATATTCATACCCGGGCAAAAACAAATTGAATTGAGTAGAGATGTCATCTTTGAAGAAGATATTGCATTCAAAAGGGCAAGAAGTTCTAGTGAGACATAAACCTATTCCCCTAGAGTACCTGAAATGGAACCTGCTCCTGAGATTCAGAGGGAGCATCTTGAGGAAATGCCACATGAACTTCCTTCTACTTCAGATGAGAATACAACTGACAACGGCAAGAAGAGACCACTTTGGGCCAGAAAGATGATCAAAGAAGCCGAGGATCATGCAACACCCAAAGGAACGTTCAGGGAGAGTAAAAGACCCAAACATTTCTCTAGCTATGTTGCTCTAATGAACAACATCATAAACTTAGAACCTGTCAGTGTTACAGAAGCTTTCCGACACCAAGCATGGAAGGATGCAATGACGGAAGAATATCAGTCTATTCTAAAGAATGATGTATGGGATATAGTACCTAGACCGAAAGAGAAATCTGTTGTCTCTTCCAAATGGCTCTTCAAAATCAAGCATGCTGCTGATGGCAGTATAGAAAAACATAAAGCACGTTTTGTGGCTAGAGGTTTTTCTCAAAAGGAAGGCATTGATTATGAAGAAAGATTTGCACCTGTTGCCCGTTACACCTGTTGCCCGTTACACATCAGTGAGAGCAATGTTAGCCATTGCAACAGCTAAAGGCTGGAAGATCCATCAAATGGATGTGAAAATTGCCTTCTTGAATGGAACCATTGAAGAGGAAGTCTATCTGGAACAGCCTGAAGGCTTTGTGATACATAAACTTGACTCACATGTATGCAGACTGAAGAAAACCCTCTATGGACTTAAACAGGCTCCCAGGGTCTGGTATGAAAGAATTGACAGCTATCTCTTGGGACTAGGATTTTCCAAGAATGATGTTGACTCCAATCTCTACTTCAAGGTAATCAAAGGTGATATGCTAATAATTATTTTATATGTTGATGACCTGCTGATAACAGGAGAAGATCACCTCATTGCTCAAGGGAAGCAGGATCTAATTTCTGAATTTGACATGAAAGACTTGGGCATTCTACACTACTTCCTAGGTTTAGAAGTATGGCAGAAATCAGAGGGCATTATACTAAACCAAGGGAAGTATACTATTGATATTCTGAAGAGATTTGGAATGTTGGACCGTAGACCGATGTCTACACCTATGGAAACCAACCTTCACAAATTGAAAGAAGCAGCAGTAGAATCCAAGTGTGCAGATCCAACCCTTTACAAACAGATGATTGGATCCTTGATGTATCTAGTTAACACCAGACCTGATATTTGCTATGCAGTGAATGTTCTCAGCCAGTTCATGTGTGAGCCAAAGGAAATTCACTTAATGGCTGTGAAACATATTTTGAGATATCTTCAAGGCACTATTGGATATGGTCTTCTTTACAAGAATGATCAACTAGATCTACATGGGTACTCTGATTCAGATTGGGCTGGGAGTGTAAACAATCGGAAAAGCACATCAGGATGTTGCTTCAGTTTAGGATCGGCTATGATCTCCTGGAATTGCAGAAAACAATTTTCAGTTGCACAGAGCTCAACAGAAGCTGAATACAGTGCAGCCTCAATGGGAGCAAGAGAAGCAGTTTGGCTTCGTAAATTGCTTGTGGGACTCTTTGGTGATCCCTTGAATCCTACAATTATTCATTGTGATAATCAGAGTTGCATCAAACTCTTTGTAAATCTTGTCTTTCATGATAGATCTAAGCACATTGAGATCCCCTATCATTATGTAAGAGATATGGTGGAAAGGAAAGTGATCCAGTTGGAGTATATTAGTACAAATGATCAAACTGCAGACATTCTCACCAAGCCTCTCTCCCGAATCAAGGTAGAGCACTTCAGGAAGAAACTTGGTATGGTTGAAATGTAATTTGTTATTTATGTTTAAAATACAAATTGTTTATAAATTGTACTAATATATAAAGATGTTTAATGTGTAAACTCTTTTGTCATGTGTGTGACTCCATGACCTTATGGGCCTACTCCCCCTGTGTACATTATTGAAAGGTGGCGATCTTTCTAATAATTAACACTTGTATTTGACATTGTAAAGTGACGACTCTACAATGATAAACTATCATGATAGATATCATGTGACTTGATATCTGTGGACATGTCATGATAGTAGCTCTTGAACACCTTGATGGATATCATGGGACTTGATACCATCTGAAGATCATTGTGATCCTTTAGAGATAATCATGGTGGATATTTATATCCGTGGATATGCCATGAATTATGGTAGACATCATGTGACTTGATGTCAGTGCACATACCATAATGAAGATGTGTTATGAAGAATGTAATGTGACTTGACAACATTGAGAAAACATATCATATCTTTGATATCACGTGTGTAGGTGATATCTCCACTTATTTGATTTGAAATATCTTCCCTAGCTAAGAGGGAGTGTTAATGGATGATAGCTTCGGTCAGATATAAATAACGAATGCTGAAAGCATCTTCGTTATTTATATGTGATCAAAGATTATCCTTAATACATATTACTGGAAATCGAATTTGTGAGCATATATAAATTCGTAATATTGAAATTCGCATTTAATATAAATCGAAATTCTTTTATCCGTCATAGTATAAAGGTTTATGTGTGTTAGACATTAACCGAATGCTAAACGGTTTCATCAAGAGCCCGCACGCTCTAAGGGACACGTCCCATGAGCGGACGTGTCTCCACTTATGGAGACACGTCCTCTCATGAGACGCATCTCTTGGAGGCGGGTCTCCAATCATATTTATGGCGACTCTTTAATTGATATGCAGACATAGAAATCATGGAGACACGTCCTCTCATGAGACGCATCTCTTGGAGGCGGGTCTCCAATCATATTTATGGCGACTCTTTAATTGATATGCAGACATAGAAATCAATAAATGTTCTGCAATCAACACATTCAGTATAAGTAAAATCTGGAAATAGAAACCTGACTTAGAATTTTAAAGAGAATTCTTACACTTAGAATTTCTCTAGATCCCTTAGGCTCTCAATTTGATAGAAGATTTGATTACATTTACATGTGGAAAATACTGCTAGAGGATGAAAGAGCATCTATAAGAAAATAGACAAACCCATTGTGGGCCTTTGAACCTTTCACCTTATATATTACATAGAAATTAAAATATTGGTGGTAAATAGTCTAGTTTACAATGATATCGGAAATCAATAGTTCAAGTGCATATTGAATCAATTACAATTAGCTTGCGAAATAACTTTAAATCTTTGGAAAAATGAACTAAAATATCTATTTCAGACTTATAGGACAAATATATATATATATATATATTTGTCCAATGCTTGTAGGGAGACTGAAATTGATTGAGGATAGATATACATTCAATGAATAATCATGCAGCTTCATAAATTGATAGAAATAAGAGTTTTGAGCAAACACTATCCAAAGATTGCTGATATCATTGTTGATGTTAAATGCAGCCGCGTGATTATACTTCCAGGTTCGCCTTGAAGAATAAATTTAAATATAGCCCAAGGCTATTTAAATTTATATAATCGATTTAAATAAAGAGGCGCCTTCATTCATGACTAAAAGATAAAATATTAAAATGTCATAATAAATAATTATTATTTATTTAAGCCGACTTCATTGAAAATCGCGCCCCTTCTAGAAAAGTCATATTTCTTTCTTGAGGCCGACCTCTTGGTGAAGAGTCACGTCCTTCCTCAATTGCATGCATATATACTTGATAGATATCCTTCATTTGATCATCAAGTTCATTCAACATTCATTCAAGGAGAAGTTCGATTTGAACAACAAATCATATTTTGTAGCAGCAGGTCGATTCAAGAAGAATCACATTGTTTGTATATTCGCATCTAGGAGAGGTGCTGTTCATAATAGGCATTGTATTGAGCCTGAGTTGTAAGCAGATTTCTTCTCTTATTTGAATCAATATTTAAGAGATATATTGGCTGGGTTTTTCTCCCTCAGGCTGGAAGGTTTTCCCAGGGTATTATTGGCTGTGTCATTGTTCTGATTTTTGAATTAAATTTCTGTGCATTATATTTGATCATTAAAACTTAACATGGTATCAAAGCGGGTTTGAAGATCTTGATTAGATTTGTGTATTACAGCGATACTCTCTATTTTATTTATCATCTTTGTTTACCTTTATCTCTCCGTCAAGATGGTGAATGGTCTTAAGATTGAGGATAGGCTTGAGGGAGCATCAAATTTCACTTCGTTGAGATTCAGGATCATGCTCACCTTGGAGGAAAGCGAATTGGCAAAATTTGTGGAGAGCTTAGCTCTTGAGCCTACGGATGAGGAAGAAAAGGCCCTATGGAAGAAGAAAGATATTAGGGCAAAGAAGTTGTTAGTTGATTCCGTAAAGGATCATATTGTTCCTATTGTCTCCAAGCTAAAGATGGCAAGAGAGATGTTCAAAACCTTGGAGGAGATGTACGAAACCAATAACACAAGCCGGGCACTTGCACTGAAGCAACAACTCCATCATTTGAAGATGGCGAAAGGAGAATCTGTCATTGCCTACTTCATGAGAATAACCGAGTTGAGAAATCAGCTCTCTTCTATTGGGCATGTTGTTGATAGCAAAGACTTGACCATGTTGGCTCTTAATGGTCTTCCTTCATCTTGGGAGTCTTACATTCGAGGAATCAGTGTAAGATCGAAACTTCCCAAGTTTGATCGTTTGAAGGCAGACTGCATTCAAGAAGAGTCTAGGTTGGCTGCGAGAGGTATCGGTCAAAGTTCAACTAATGAAGACATTCATGTTCTTGCCACTCAATCCTCAAAGAAGAAAGGGAAAGATGGGAAGAAAGGTTATTTCAAGAGAAATAGAGATAAAGGAGTTGATGGTGGCCTCGCATTTAAGAGGAAGAGGGACCTCTCCAAGGTCCAATGTTTTCGGTGTGACAAGTATGGTCACTTTGCAAAGGAATGTCCTATTCAGCCTTGTCAAGCAATGTAACTATCGACACCAACACTTGGCTGATTGATAGTGGCGCCTCTTGCCACATCACTAGGGGAGCATCTATCTGATTTGGTGGAGAAATATTCTAGCGAACAAGTCATTATTGGAGACGATGCTAGTTACTCTGTGAAAGGAATTGGGACCTCATCTCTTCACTTGGATTCCAACGTTTCCTTGAAATTAGATGATGTGCTATTTGTTCCAGGCATCAAGAGAAACCTTGTTTCCATCTCAGCCTTGGAAGACAAGGGTTACCAATTTGCATTTTCAGAAGGTAAAGTTCTTATATGGGCTAAGAACTCCAACATCAAGACTGGTCGAGTGATTGGAGTTAGACATGGGTGTCTCTACAGGCTATGCACTCGTCCTCTTCAAGCTCTAGTGCATGATTCTTCAAGTTTGTGTGATCTTTGGCATCGAAGATTGGCTAACCTTCACTTTCGAGCCCTACCTATCATGGAGAAGATGGTGACCGGCCTTCCTAAATTCAACCAGAAGCATGAAGGAACCTGCAAAGGCTGCGCTTTGGGTAAGAATACAAAAGGTCCATTCCATAGTTGTGAAAGTAGATCTAAATGTATTGTAGATCTTATTCATTTTGATTTATATGGTCCAATGTTTGTTGCTTCTTCGAGTGGTTTCTTGTATTACATTATTTTTATTGATGACTACTCTAGAAAGACTTGGATTTATTTTTTTAAATCTAAAGAATCTGAGGAGGTGTGAGAGAGATTCAAAGAATTCAAAGCCCAGGTGGAGAATTTGTCCGAAAAGAGGATCAAGGTCTTGAGATCCGATAACGGAGGAGAGTACACTTCTGTTATCTTCCGTAACTTTTGCATTGAAGCAGGGACTAAGAGGGAGTTCAGCGTTCCCTATAATCTTCAACAGAACAATGTTGCTGAAAGAAAGAATAGATCTATTGTGTAAGCAGTCAAAGCCATGATTCATGACCAAGATATGCAAACCTCCCTTTGGGTTGAAGCATCTAGGACAACTGTCTATGTTTAGAATAGAAGTCCTCACCAGATCTTGGAGAATATAACTCCTGAAGAAGCATTCTCAGGGGTGAAGCCTGAAGTAAGTTATTTGAGGATCTTTGGATGTCCAGTGTATGTTCATGTACCAAAGGAAAAGAGGACAAAGTTGGAACCTTCTGGCAAGAAGGGAATTTTGGTAGGCTATAGTGAAACTTCAAAAGCCTACAGAATCTACACTCCGGGTCAGAAGACAATTGAGATCAGTAGAGATGTCACATTTGAGGAGGATGTTGCATTCAGAAGATCCAAGGGCACTCATATGGAGATAGATGATGAAGAGCCTCCTCAAGATATGGAAGTTGACCATGTTCTTGAGAATCAGAGGGAGGCTCCAGAACCTAAAGGAGATGATGATCCAGTCGAGCCCTTGGAACTTACTGATGGGCCTACAGATATTGTGATTGGAAGGAAAAGACCTCTCTGGGCTAGGAAAATAATGCAAGAGGCAAAACGTTTTGCAGCCCCAAGAGGAACTTTCAGAGAAAGTAAGAGACCTAATAAGTTCTCTAGTTATGTAGCCTTGATGAGTCAGATTATTGAGTCAAAGCCTTCAAGTGTTGAGGAAGCTTCTAGTCAATAGGTTTGGAAAGATGCTATGTCTGAAGAGTATCAATCCATATTTAAGAATGATGTTTGGGACATCATTTCTAGACTTGAAGGCTAGATTCGTGGCTATCTTCTAAATGGCTCTTCAAGATCAAGCATGCGGCTGATGGGAGCATTGAGAAGTACAAGGCTAGATTCGTGGCTAGCGGGTTTTCACATAAATAGGGAGTTGACTACGAAGAAACCTTTGCTCCAGTGGCTCGTTATACTTTTGTCAGGACCACTATTGCTGCATCTAGAGGATGGAAGATTCACCAAATGGATGTAAAGACAACCTTTTTGAATGGTGTAATAGAGGAAAAGGTTTATATTGAGCAACTTGATGGATTTGAGGTTCATGGGAAGGAGTCTCATGTTTGCAGACGGAAGAAGGCCTTGTATGGTCTTAAGCAGGCTCCTCGTGCATGGTACGAAAGGATTGATTGTTACCTATTAATTCTGGGTTTCTCAAAGAATGATGCAGATTCAAACCTCTACTTCAAGGTAATTAATGGTGAAACATTGATTTTGGTTTTGTATGTTGATGATCTGATCATCACTGGAGAAGAACACCTCATTCTCAAATGCAAGAAGGAGTTAGCTTCTGAATTTGAAATGAAGAATCTTGGTCTCATGCATCACTTTCTTGGCTTAGAAGTTTGGCAAAATCCAGATGAGATGATTCTAAGTCAAGGGAAGTATAGCATTGACATTCTGAAGAGGTTTGGTATGATTGATTGCAAACCCATGTCATGCCTATGGAGACCAACTTACATAAGTTGAAAGAGGCTGCAACAAGTTCAGAACTGGTGGATCCCATGATGTACAGGCAGTTGATTGGTTCTTTGATGTATCTAGTCAACACTAGACCGGATATTTGCTATGCAGTGAGTGCACTTAGTTAGTTCATGTGTGAATCAAGGTAGATACATCTTGTTGCAGCAAAACATATCCTGATATAGTTGCGTGGCACGGTTGGATATGGGTTGAGATATTCTTCAGGTTTCAATTTGAAGCTGGATGGTTTTATTGATTCTGATTGGGCAAGGTGTGGTACTGATCGGAAGAGTACCTCTGGTTGTTGCTTCAGTTTGGGATTTGCTATGATATCCAAGTGCAACAAGAAGTAGTCTTCAGTGGTGTTGAGTATAATAGAGGCCGAGTACATCGCAACTTGTGTGGCAACTCGTGAAGCAGCGTGGCTTCGAAAGCTCGTTGCAGGATTGTTTGGACAATCAATGGAGCCTACTATCATTCATTGTGCTAACTAGAGCTGTGTGAAGCTTTCTGTCAATCCTGTGTTTCATGACAGAACTAAACATGAGATCAAATACCACTATATCAGAGATCTGGTATTGAGGAAAGCAATTCAGTTGAGGTATATCAGCACTGATGAGCAGACGACAGACATTCTCACCAAGCCTCTCTCCAGAATAAAGTTTGTGTACTTTCGAGATAAGCTTGGTATGGTGGAGAATCAAGCCCTAGTTGAGAAGGAGTCTTAGTATCAATGATCCTCTTTTAATGCATTTCTCTATTTGAGAGAGATTTGAGGTGCAAGCCCTTGATAATGCATTTCTCTTTGAGATTTGATGTGAAAGCCCTTTTTTCCACCCTCTGGGAGAGCCATGGTGGATGTCATTTGTGTGACTCCATGACATCACGTGAGGGAGTCTGTGATGATTCACTTGTACTTGTGTTTCACCCTCTGGGAGAGCCATGGTGAACGTCACGGTGATGTGACAACATCACATTGAGTGATGAGCACTTGTACATACCATCTATGTAGGTAGCCATGATGGTTGATACCATGATGAGGTGATATCTGATATCACAATGAGGTGATATGCTTTCATGATGAGGTGATAAGCTCTTTTTCTCACATGGATGTATCCATGTTGATTGACATTACAATGAGGTGATATGTCTTGTACTGCAGGAAGTATTCCTCCTTAGCTAAGAGGGAGTGTTGATGTTAAAGGCAACTGCGTGAGTATACTTCCAGGTTCGCCTTTAAGAATAAATTTAAATATAGCCCAAGGCTATTTAAATTTATATAGTCGATTTAAATAATGAGGCTCCTTCATTCATGACTAAAAGATAAAATATTAAAAAGTCATAATAAATAATAATTATTTATTTAAGCCGACTTCATTGAAAATCTTGCCCCTTCTAGAAAAGTCGTATTTCTTTCTTGAGGCCGACCTCTTGGTGAAGAGTCACGTCCTTCGTCAATTGCATGTATATATATTTGATAGATATCCTTCATTTTATCATCAAGTTCATTCAGCATTCATTCAAGGAGAAGTTCGATCTGAGCAGCAGATCATATTTTGTAGCGGCAGGTTGATTCAAGAAGAATCACATTGTTTGTATATTCGCATCTAGGAGAGGTGCTGTTCATAGTAGGCATTGTATTGAGCCTGAGTTGTAAGCAGATTTCTGCTCTTATTTGAATCAATATTTAAGAGATACATTGGCTGGGTTTTTCTCCCTCAGGCTGGAAGGTTTTCCCAGGGTATTGGCTGTGTCATTGTTCTGATTTTTGAATTAAATTTCTGTGCATTATATTTGATCATTAAAATTTAACAATCATGGCAGCACATTTAACTTAGAAAATGATTTATTGAAAGTTGTGATTGGGATTTCCAGGAACAGTAGCTAGTATATCATGCATTTTCAGAGTTGTACGATAGCATACTTAGTGGATTAATTGCAGCGATTCACTTCATATCAACTACTCTAGAATCATGATATAGATCCAACCATAATCAGTGCCTAAGCTCAGAGAAAAACAATAAATGATATTCATCAGTCCACACTTTAACTGTATGAACTGCTTGAGTTGTATGGCCAGGCTACAAATGTTATACATAGTAGTATGGCTTGATAAAAGGAGAGGTACGGCTTGCCAAGGATGCAACTTGAAACAAAAATTAATTTAGAAATATAATCTTCACAAAACCATTTTTCTTACTGACATTCAACATCCCAACAACCGTAAATTTTGGAAGAGTTTAACACCAAAGGAATCCTGTATGGCTGGAAGTAAGAAAATATGGCCAAGCAAAATAAAAGTCTTCAACACTAATCTGCACCAACATTCATCAAGTCCAGCAAATTTAATATTCAAATTCAGATAAAGTTTGATCAAACTAGTATTATATTAGTAGACTGGGGTTCTGATTGGTATGATCTGCTAAGAACAATGCACAACTAATCTGAGGTTGTATGGCCTGCCATAGCTTGAGAATAGTATGACTAGCAAAAAGAAGTTAATCACATAAAAAATCAACCAATAAAGAGCAATAAAATAGCATATCATTGCCCTACGAACTCTGAAATTCACACCAAAATTGAACCATTGAAAACAATGATGAAGTTCACTGTCAATCCTTGAATGAGATTGCATTTGAAACTAGGAGGTTTTTGTCCTTGAAGCTTCACAAATCTAGAGGGATTTTGTTCTTGGGAAGAGAAAAAAATGAACACACGTTCATTCTTAAAAAAATAGATTGTTTCGAAATGCATGTAGAGGCTTTTTGAAAACCTTCCTCTTATTTATAACTTTATTTTGAGGAAATAAAATAATATTTTTTTCTTTTTGACAAATATTCTTCGAAGTTATAAAATATTAATAAGTGTCCTTTTTTAATCACCTTTTGTACCTTGGATCTAGTGACACTTAAATTAATAACTAAAAAACACCTTTTTAAATAATTAAATATAAGTTGTTTTTTTATTTTTACTTTTCAGCAACTCAAATATTTAATTATTCAATTAGTTTTCTCTTTTAACCATCCCATTAGACTATGGAAATTAGGTTATGGGTCATCAACGAACTTATGCTTGAGAAGGGGACATGACATAAGAGGCATGTTTGCTATCAATTGTGGAAATCACGATGACTTGCATGCTGAACTTACATTCCATAAACAATTTTGTAACTTTGCAAAATTACAAGTCTAGAAATGCAAGATCAATTTTTCACGAACAATTGAGCATGGTTTTCTCATTTTTCGAGCTGTTCAAAAACTTGGCCAAGTATTTGAGCACATACAAGGTCTTTATTGGCCAAACAAGAAGTCTCAAGGACCTATAAAAGCTACATAAACCCAATATCAAATTTCCTAAAACTGCATGGATCTACAAATGCCAAGTAAAAACAAGGTGTTCAAACGGAAACAATTACTCAATGGTAAACGTTTCAAACTCCAATTGCAACAAATTTGTAATGCAAGTAAATCATTATGAACTAATTACATATTATTTCTATAAGAATTATAAATCATGCTCTCTAATCATGTATCTTGAATATAACCAAACATGAGAATTTCATAATAAATGACATACATATTTAACTCCAAGGTGAAGTAATGCTAAAATAAATGGTAGGGCTTAAAAGTTAAAACACAAGTGTGGGTGGATTACAATCCATTACATAATAGTCATTAATCATATATGTAGAATTACATATAAGGTCTTACATGTCATGAATTATACATTTTCAACAATAGAACAAATGATAATTTACCATATTTACAAGGTCATGGGATTTTTGCATGCTCTCCAAGATGCTCCAAAGGATCCGTAGGCCTCGATAGTGGTTCAATACCGCCCAACCATGTGGAACCCTTAGGGCCACTTATTTGAATTAGGAGATAGCTGATTGGGTAGTTATTCAACATGTACACACACACACAGGTGTGATACATGACCATCTCAATCATCAGTACAATATCCATAAACACATCATACAAGGATACCTACATAAGATATTGGGAAGAACACATCAACCAATGTATACACAAATGGGATCACACGCACTCATTGGATTCACAATTTGATGCACAAACAAGGGACTATCAAAGATACGCTAATGAATTTTCATCACATGGAATCTACAATCATTGTGTAGAGGTTGAGGAGTATGCCCCATCCAATGGGGGTCCTCAATGACATTGCCATCGACCTCTAGGATGAGCTCCATGTCCTTTGCAATCATACATCTTATCCTCATGGGCATATGATAAATGATTTTGCTGATTAGTCTTTTTATGTGTGAAATGTATAACACCATTCTTTTTACTTAATTATCTTTTATTACCTCTCATTGATCTTGGCATTGTTTGCCTTACCAACAGATGGGAGTGAGGGTACACTTCATTAAGACCTAGAGTCCTCACCTCTTAAGGGCACAATCAAAAACATAATATGAGCTTGGCATGGAAAATTATATGTAATTTCTGGGTATTCTATTTTTTATCAGCAATACAAAGGAATATATAAAAATTCTCTATTGAGTACTTTTATGCAATATTTTTGTATTCCTGAAGCTGTTAACAACATTTGAAAGTATGGAATTAATGCCATGATAATTATTTGCCACGTTTTCTCAAACAAGATGAAATCAAAATCAGAACAGTAGGTAGACAAACTGTTTGACGAAATGTTCGGGTGAAATCCATGATCCATGGCATGATTTTATGATGGGATTATGATCTAGAATCTTAGTTGCAGCAGTTCTAAGTGTTTGCATTTTAGAATACTCCATATTTGGTTTCTTGCAAAGTGTTTGACGAAATCCCTGAGTTAAAAATAAGAAATATTGCAAGTTTGAAACAACATAGTCTGGTGGGGTTACTACAATTTTCCTTTAGCTTCTCCCTTTAGGTTTTGTACTTTCAGGCTAAGTTACTGGTTGGGGTACGGGTGCAGATATGAGTACTAGTACGCATACGGTACTACAACAACTTTTTTCTTACTTGGGTATGGGTACGGGAATATGTATTTATATTATATATATATTATATGTATGTATTAATGTATTAATGTATGTATTACAAAATTTAAAGTTATATAATATAAAACAATGATATTCATAATTGCCAATAAAAAAAATATGTCTAAGTCAATGATATTCACAATTTTGTCACTTAAGGGCGAAATTATGTACACAAGGATATTTTTGTTTATAAAAATGCTTTAAAAAATAACTTTTTTTTTGCTTTTTTTTGGGCAACCCTTGGGTTCCCCTGCGTGTTCTTGGGTTCGGCCAGGGTCCCTCTCGAGCACCCTGGGAGGGACCCTGGGAGAACCGTGGGGGGAACCAATAAGGAACCAAGAGCCGTAAGGGACCCACACGAGTATGCGAGGCAAAAGTGAAGAACCTGTTAACTTAGCTTTCAAGTCAAAAGTACACAAAAACCTTAGAAACTCCTATCATATGAGGGAGCTACTCCTCTCAAATGCAGATGAAAGTTGTTAGTCTAGTAAAAACTTATTCAACTATTTGAACATTTGTCATTGTCCATTGGGCGATTCACATTGAAATCTGTAGTGACAAATGTGTTTACCAGCAAAGGTAAGGGCATGGGAAATAAAATTTTCCAATCACATATTTTTTTTGAAAATTTTTGCCGTAGTTTTTGCACAAAATGGATAATTCCAAAAATTTGAAACATTGGATTGTCGAATTGCTCACACACATTTAGCAATCCATATACATACATATCCTACTCAATGAGATGCCATATGAATCCACATAAGGTGGGCATGGCCAAAGCATGAAGGTAGAACCACCAAAACATATGAATTTAAAAGAGAGATATGTCCAATCCAAGCACATACAAATGGAGCTGTTTCTTCTTGCTGCTGTTCCACCGCAAAATCAACAATCACTCTAATGCAATCTTCAACCCAAGGCAGCAATCCAACATCAATCTTTATCAAGCAGTCTATCCAAAATCTGAGCAAGTAAGAGGAGAGAGGAAAGTGCAGCCCAAAACATGAATAAAATAACATCCTTGTAAAAAATGAGTTATTTTCTTTTCTATAATGCAATTTTCCACTTTTACAAAAATCCTTATTTTCCATTTCACACTGAAACCACATCATTACAGGATATTGTAATCAAGTGACTTTTTCATTTCCTTTTAAAGGGAAATATGAAATACCATGCAACCTTCCATTCACCAATGTAATATTTCCTTTTAATTTTGCTTGCTTGTTTTAATTCTTTTTAACATAAGCAAACTCAGAACAGCATAGTTAAAATATTGATATAAAATATATACATCTTTTCAATTCTTGAAAACACACAATTTGTTTTTCACTCAAGCAATCTAGACATATTATGAGCAATCAGAACAATATGAACTTTTCTCGATCAAAGCATGAAGTCATTTCACAAACAATTAAGCAATTATGGAAAATGATTAAATGCAATAATTCATAGGAGTAGAACAACCTACACAAAACATGTAAACACATTTTACAGGTTTTCACATGACTTGGGAGTCCAAAATCAATTGATTTGGATCTACACTCATAGGGCCACACAAGACTCATCTCATTACTTGGTATTAAGTGAGATGGGGATAAAAATATAACACTTTTACCAAAATCAATTGTCTCCAATTTATCACCATTGGGGAAACCTATGCTTGCACACTCAATAAAGCATCAGAGGTATTGACACAACATGAGATAGCTGAAGAATAGTATATAACAACCAATGAGATAATATCCGTAAGATGACATAATCTACATCTAATTGAAAATCATATAAAACTATCATGATTCAGATATATAAATGCATAATAAAAATAATCACAATTCTAAATTCAGTGAACATAAGGATAATCACATATCTTAGCAAGAGTAGTGAAGCTGAAAACACTACAAAGTCCTAGATGTAAAACTCCACACATGTGAATCCAAGGACAAGATCCGTAAACTTCGATGGCAATCAATAAGTACATCATCAGCAATTATGAGAATAGTATCAATCACAAAATAAGTCCAATCATATACAAATCCACATATGTGAATTTGAAATACATGATCTATACACCTCAATGGCAATGCAAAAAATAACATCATTGACAAGTACAATAGTAGTATCAAAACACAAAATAAGCAATAGAGTGATGCACGTATGCTTGGGGCCTTACAGAGATATTCCACCATTCCATGTTGTGCCTCAAGATTCTTGATGGCCCTATTTTCCTCCACAACTATTTTGAACCGAATAAATGCATATCCTCTGGGGTGAACATAGTTACAATCCATAGGCATATACACATTGACTACCTTGCCATATTGAGCGCAAAGAGGATAAAAATCATGCTCTTCCATGAGCTAGGAAATATTGTGGAAAATAAATGAAAAGAATCCAATTTGATCAACTGTCTTTAGTTTGTGTGAATATTTGGGAGGCAGGGGAGGGATTGCAGACGATTCTTTGCCCAAAAAATATTTGTCTGAATATAGGGTATCACAGATATATTTCTGATAAGTATTCTTCACCCAAATGCATGTTATCACACACACACATATTCTTAAGTCAAAAACTTCTGCATGCCAAGGAAAAATGAGAGTTCACCATTCCTCCAATGTGGATTTCGTAGAACGTAATGTGTAAAATGGTGGGCTATAGAAATGTCTTGGGGAATTACAAAAGGTTTTAGCTTAACAAGAGCTTGGCAAAATCCATTATCTTGGGAAAAATGATATTAGAATGCCAAGTAAATATTTCATCTCTGTAATATAAGGTAATGAGTTTGGGATTAACTCGGCATTTCAAGAATCATGTCTTGGCTTGATGAATATTAATCATGTGGGACAATAATTAGAACATATTACCTTTTTACGGAGTGAGATTGAGGTGCTACTTATAAAACTAAAAGCAAAGTGGGATTAAAGGTGGAGATAATTATGTTGAGGAATGTAAAATCTCAAGTTTTAATTAATTTTGTGAAGTTTGCTGTTGTGTCATGACTCATGTTGAATCATGAGTAAGTTAAAGTTGGTTCAAACTTCAAAGTAGTTGAAAAGTAAGAATTTGACTACTGGGCAGCTACCATATTGCGCAACTCATAAATAATTGAAAATTAATCAAGGACAAGGGGATTTCAAGAGGAGACCACTTCCTTTTCTTACCATCATGAATATTTTATGTTTCCTTGTTGCGTAGTTTTACTTTTTTGTTTTTACACCCTGAACATGTTTATTTCTGTTGCACATTTTATTTCTTGTAGTCTATGGTTTATCAAATGTATGCTTAAAGAATACTCCATGGCTGTAGATGATAATGTCGGCACAAAATTATTTATTGACTGAATGATAAATTAGAAATTTAGAACCCAAACACAATTCTACATGCAATTTGTGCTTGAGAGTGATGATGTCAGGTGAGGGCCATGTTCAAAATTGCCAGGCATACATCATTTGATTCATGCCCAAATACCATGCATATGAATTTGTGTCAATAAAGAAGTGAAAGATGTTTTCTAGTGTTGTCATTTAGCTAATTGATTGCATGAAGAACTATTAACTATTCATGGTACAAATATGAATGTTTAAGGTGCTCTACGAAGGGTTATGCTTCTCTAGATTAGTAGAGAAATTTGAAATTATCTATAATTACAAATAATTATTTTATATGTACACATCACCTGACATTCAAGTAATGAGATTTTCATGGAACACTTGGAAACATTTTGTTTTAGCCACCACTGAAGATTGATAGCAGGTGGGTGATTGGACTGCTGTCTTGAGGTTCTACAGGAAGATCTATCAATTGGTGTGGTAGTGTTTGAAGAATGTTCAAACTACATGAAATATTAATTATTGATTGGTGTGATCGTGTTCAAAGAAGCTACAACTTACAAGCATTAGAAAGTAAGAAATTCTGGTTGATGACATGAAGCCAAAACCTCCTATTATGTGTTGTAATAGGATCTTCAGCAATCATGGAATTTTGCAGACAAAAATTCTCTTTGATATTCTTAATATGTATCGATTATTTCAAAGTGCCATACTAGCTTCTATCAATTAGCTGTAATTTTTCAATACTTAAAGCTAGAGGTTACATAAATATTACAATGTTTGAAGTAATTTGGAAATAATCCCATTCATTCATAAGATTTTTATCAAAAGAAGATGAGATAGACTCTAAATATATTTGATTTTTTTCATTGCAGCTCCTGCGATAGGTGGCACCCTTTTTTTCCTTCAACAATTCGCTGGTATCAATGGTGTTCTTTACTTTTCATCCCTGACATTTTCTGATGTGGGCATCAGCAACAATACACTTGCAAGTATTGCAGTTGGAATTGCCAATATTGCAGGTATATAATGCTGTTTAAGAATTCATGCTACTGTTTGGTAGAGGAAAATTGCTGAAATCTTGATTATTTGTTGTCTTATCTGCGTACAGGGGCCATTATTGCTCTTTACTTGATAGATAAACAAGGGAGGCGTAGTCTCCTTATGGGAAGTTATATAGGAATGGTAAGGGTATTCTCTACATTTAGAATTTGTGGTAAGAATTGACTACCTTGATAGGATTAAGAACAGTAAATATGATCAATTCTATAATTCTGAGTAATTGAAAATTATGTTAATGCCATTTTTTTTTTGATGTGCATCCATTACTAGCTTTTGTCTTCTGATATTTTACTGATTGTGAAGTAGTTAAGTTTCTCAGTCTCTAGGCATTTACCGTAATAATCAACCCACTATGTAATGAGCTCAACTAAGTTTCCCTTGAGTGGGGTCAAATGTTTGATGAAATGCCAATGGTTCAATGCTGTATATTCACTCTTTTCAGATTTTTTTTTTCCTTTTGTTTGCTTTCTTGTAGAATGTTTCAAAGTTTGTTTGGCATGATGCTCTTATCATAGAATTATAAAAATAAACAATTTGCTACAAGAAAATGCTTACAAGACTGAATTCAGAGTAATTTATTTAATATTTTTATTTAACTGGTAGAGCTGCAACAATGAGACAAAAGACAGTGATAAACTGAACTTCAAGACTGCATATATTTTTAGATTCCACAACCTCCTTGACATCTAGCAGCTGGTTCCATAAAAAAATTCAGAATGTTTTCCTTGGTATGGAAGTCCACGCCTTCCCTTGCTGAAGCAGCTGATATGGAGTCCAACATTTATCAAATTATATTTCTTTAAGGGCTGTGAAGTCTTTTGCCACCCTTTCATCATCCTCCAGCAGTCCTAAATCCACACCTCTTGGGAAAAAGGTGAGTGATCATGTTTTTTTGGAAAATCCAAACATTCCCAAAGCTGGGTGTATGTTTTGACAGCCCTATAGGTAATAGGACTCCTCAAAAGCAACCGGCAGTGTCACTAAAATATCCTCATGTTCTTATTGATTTGGTATGACAGACTTGAGAGTCCTAATCGCTGCCAAACTCTCTCAAAACAAGTGACATTCTTAACTAAAATCCCACGGCAACCCCCCAGGTCAGTAGCTCAGTGTGTGTTATGACTTTTCTTTGCTTGTATTTGCAATATTTTTCTTTTTGAGTAACTTTCAGGCATCTTTTTTGCGGGGTTGCAGCCAACCATTCAAGGCATAAATTTTCAAATGGAACAATGATTGGCATGATAAGAACATAAATTGATATATCCATTTCACAAAATAAATTTTCATCTAATTTATTTTTGCCTGCAAACCTCTATAAATTTGTTGCTTGTAATTCCTATGAATCTGTAAAATATTGGAATTTGGCACGAAATCTCAACTTCTTCGTCTCAGTGCAACTATGAATCCTAATTGAATCCACTCGATATTGACTAGGAAGAAAATTCCCTTCTTTGAAGCCAATAATCCTTAGGGTTTGTCTTAGGGTTTGAGTTGAGCAAAGATGTCCAAAGTTCACAATGAGAACAAATGAAATGACCAAAGATGTTCCTTTTCCCTTTTTACAACTCCTTTGATATCCTATCTACAAACTTTCGAATTTTTTTAATTTTTAAATTGCATAATGTGACTTTTTTAATTTTTAATTCACTTTGAGTCCTTAAAAAGTCACTTTAACACAAATGGTCATCTTTTAAATAAAATAATTAGTTAAACTAAAGTTATCCGAAAAATAATAATGCAAGACAACTTAAATTGAATTAATGAAAATATTCCCTCTCCAAGGCCCCGAACTAGCCTATGAGAATGAAATAGGCTAAGGGATGCTTCTCGAACACCTAGGTCAAAGAAGGGGATACTCTAGTCCTCCTTGTCCGAAATTGCTTGTCTTCAAGTAATTGCAAATTCGGGTGATGAAGAATTTGCTTTCCTTCCCAAGTAGCATCTTCTAGAGGCAAATCCTTCCAACAAACTAGATACTTTAAAATGCTCCTATTTTTTAGTTTCCTTTCCTAAGTATCAATTGTAGCTTTTGGAACCAAGATCAATTTGCCTTCCTCATCCAAGGGTGGTAACTTTGCAAAAGGAATGATTTGCTGCCTTCTTAAGACATGCAACATGAAATACGTTGTGAATTTTACCGTGCTTTGGAAGCTCCAGCTCATAAGCAACTTCCCCAATCCTCTATATGATCCTGTACACTCCATAAAACATTGGTTTTAATTTTTCAGTGCCACTCCTCTTAAGTGAGAATTGTCTATAGGGCTGCAACCGCAAGAACAACAAATACCCAATCTTAATTGTCCTTTCACTCCTTTGTGTCTTGTGTCTATCGACGTACATCTTTTGTTGGTTTTGAGCTCGTTGGATATTTTCTTCAATGCTTTCATAATATTCTAATTTTCCTACATCCGATCTCTAGTGGGTGGTGCTCTTTTATCAACAATAACTAAGTATACAAAAAAAGTAGCATCATACCTGTACAAGGCCCTAAATGGTGTCATGCCTATACTCATGTGATGAGTGGTGTTGTAGCAATATTCTCCTAGATACAACCATTTGACCCAAGCCTTCTGATGACCTGCCACATAGTTCCGTAGGTATCCTTTAACCCATAGTTGAAAAACTTGGACTCGACATAAACTCGGCAGACCCAAAATTTGAGACTCAGCAAAAACTCGACAACTTAAAAAATTGCTTAAATTTCTTTAAAACACTTTTTTTTTGGCAAAATTCAAAGACAAAATATATCCAATGAGTCCATAAACGAGTACAAAAGTGTTTTCTATTAAATTTGATTCATTTGAATTCAAATTGAGTACACAATCGCATCATCATGCAAAACCCTTATACAATATTTACTTGGCAACTATTATTTAAGCTTTTAAATAGATATTTTTCCTTTTTATTTGTTTCTTGAAAGGCTTTGACAAAATATCTCTTAAGCAAAATGGGTTGCATTGATAATTTTTATGTTGTGTATCATAAACTCAAAGTTAATGAAATGTGACAAATTAGGTTAGGAAGCCTCTATAAAGTCTATTGTATTATTGTTCTAAAGGGATCTAAACTGAGTGGGTAATAAAAAATAATCTGTTTTATTTTTAATGAGAATGCTCCCCTTGAAATGTTACTTCCAACAATGTATTTCTAAGGTGGGATCTTCTTGGGAAGACAAAATTGTTTTAGTACTCCTGCAAGTCTGCTTGTTATTTTCACTTGTAATTTTGAGTCTCCTTGACCTGTTTTGGTCACTCTTGGACATTAATATAATATAATTTTTTCTTTCTACCTTCTTAACATGGTTATCTCATCAATTATTTACCCTCACAGTTTTTCACGCCATTTACCAAATGTAAAGGAAATTGTTGACTCCATCCATGGTTATCCCTATCGGAACTGCTTGAGTGATTTGGATCTTTTTGCCCAAAAAGAACAAGGTTTTCTACTTGAAACTTGCATTTTATTCTAAGCATGTTCTTTCTATTGCTACCAAGGTCATTATAACATTGTAATTTCTCATGATCTTAGAGTAAAATAGTTTAGAGCTTGCTCTCACCAACTTCTTGTTTGTCAAGATGAATGATTATGCAAAGTTGAGGATTGAAAATAAAAAATAGGGTAGCAATTCATCTTCAAGGTTGAACTATCAAATTGAAAGGACAATCTACCATCCCACGATTCAAGTATGTTCACTAATTGCCTTCTTTAGGTATTAGGAACAAAGGTTTATGGCTTATTTTTTCAGAGCTTCCAAAAGCTAACTCTTAGCTTGTTTTTGAAATTCGTCAAAGATAGTGTTACTAGACCAAAAATCGAAAAATCTTGCAAGTCTAGATCCCAATTGACCTTATAATCCCAAATGGATTAATTTGTAGAAACTTGCTCAAGGATTCTGCAATATGCCACCCGGGTTTGCACTTGATTTTTTTGTGTTTTTGATGAGCGTTTTGAGATGTTTTAACAATGATTCATACAACAATATATTGCAGCTAAAATAAAAGATATTGCAATTAAACTTTCAACTCAAAAGTGAACATTACATAGAGGGTTTATAGCTGAAAATTCCAGATTTTTCTACAAGCTTAAATGCTTAGCTTTTTACCAAAATAATGATATAACCCAGTTCATAAAATATCCCCTAATATCTAAATCAACAATACCAAAAAAATATGGGAGTTACAATTTTGGAACTCATAGGAGAAATGTGCTTGAAGAACCCTCTAAAGTGGACGCCAGCTGCAAGAATCACCTCCAATAGCAGAAAACTTGCATGCACAAAGATCTCCAACTTTGGACGACCCCAATTGAAGCATTACAACCTCCAGAAACCCTAGCCGCCCTTGCAAACGATCAACCCTCTCTCCAAGATGTATAGCTAACCTAGGAAGATGGTACGATCAACAATAAAGGCACTAAAACTTCTTAAATCTGCTGCTAGTGTATTCAAATCTGCCCTACAATACGAACTCTCCAATTTAAAATATAACTTTGATGCCCAAATTGTAAGTCTCAATCTGTAATGAAGCTCACTTGTGATTCTTGAAGTGAAATCACCAAGAATTCTCCAGATTGTATCTTTCAACAACCTAGAGAATGCTGCTTGCAAGGGTTTCCGTCCTCACAAACCCCAAGAAGATAACTCTCCTCCAAAACCAAAACCAATTTCAATATCTTCATCCAGCTTGTCAAATGAGCTCTCAACTCCCCCTTTATGAAGAACTCCTTGATCTTCTAGAAAGACCCAAGAAGAGTGTTCAACAAGATTTTAGAAGAATATTTTAATACTCCTTGATGTGACCTCTTGATGTGACTCTTTGATGTGACCCCTTGATGTGACTCTTTGATGTGGCCCTTTAATGTGACTCCTTGATGTGACTCTTTAATACTTAAGTCACTTTTTGAAGATATATTAATAAAGTGACTTTACTAATTTATCATTAAAGTATGTCACTTTATAACCTTTTAATATAATTATTTTATATTACCCTTTTGACTTTGGACTTTTTGCCTAGTAATGTTGATGTTATAGCAGTGGGAGATATTTTTCTCTCAAATTTAAAAATGATGGAAAAATAATACCAAGGCAAGTCGGACTTGCTATATATAATAATTTTATGAAGAGTCACCTTGTTTCTTAAAAGAGGCCAACCCAAATGAAGAGTCACCTAGTTTTGTAAAAATACAAGGTGATGATCATTCATTTGATCATCAAGTTCGTTCATCATAATTTGCATTCCTAGAAGAAGTTCATACTTGAGCAGCAAACCATTATCTTATAGCAGCAGATCATCATCTTGTAGCAGCAGACCGATTTCAAGGAGAAACATATTCATTTGTATCTTTGCATCTAGGAGAGGTGCTATTATTCATTGTATCAAATTCAACATTGTGTTGGGCCCGAGTTGTAAGCAGATTTCTGCTCTTATTCCTTCAATATATAAGAGATATATTTGCTGGGTTTTTCTCCCTCAAGTAGGAGGGTTTTCCCAGGGTATCTTGTGTTGTTCATTGTCTTATGTGTTGCATTTTCTGATTGCTTTCATTTCTGATGCTAAATCTAACATGGTATCAGAGTGGGTCTAAGAAAAGATCTGATCAGATTTGTTTAAGCAGTCAAGTCAACTTTTCATCTAGGGGAGATCTTGAAGTATCGCAGATCCAAGGTTCAAATTTATATCTGATCTAAGGGCAGATCTTTGAAGGTTAATTTGTGCGGAAAATGAAGATGGTGAGCGGTGTCAAGGTAGAAGATAGGCTTGATGGAGCTTCAAACTTCAACTCTTGGAAACCTAGGGTACTCATTGCATTAGAGGAGAATGATCTTGATTTCGTGGAAAGTGATATGCTCGAGCCTTCCGATGATACTGAGAAAATCCAATGGAAGAAAAATGGCACGAAGGTTAGAAAAATCATGATAGACTCTGTGATGAATCACGTAGTACTGATCATCTCCAAGTTGAAGACAACTAAAGAAATGTTTGATACTCTAAAAGGATTTTATAAGATCAACAACACCAACAAAGCCCTTGCTTTGAGACAACAACTTCACCATGTAAAAATGGCTAAAGATGATTCAGTCATCTCATTCTGTATGAAGATTGCTGATTTGAGAGATCAGTTGAATGCTATTGGGGATATAATTGCAGACAAAGATCTTGCTATGTTGGCACTAAATGGTCTTCCTCAATCTTGGGAACCCTTTATTTAGAGCATTAGTGGGAGATCCAAGTTGCCCAAGTTTGATCGTCTTCGAGCTGATTGTATTCAAGAAGAGTCCAGATTGGCAGCAAGAGGAATATGGGCGAAACTATCATGATGTAGAAAATCAAGTTCTTGCTACACATACTTCTAGAAAAAGAGGCAAAGGAAGAAAGAGGAATAGAGACATAGAATCAGATTCTGCCCCAGAACTGAAGAAGAAGGATCTCTCTCACATTCAATGTTTCAAGTGTGACAAGTACGGTCACTTTGCTTGAGATTGCAAATTAAGGTCTACACAACATGTTAAAACTGCAGAAATTGACATAGGGACATCTCAAAAGGAGCCTAGCTCTAAAGTTGATTCATAAGGTTTCTTATTCTTAAGTCGATCAATTTCTTTGAAGAGGAGGAAATGACATTCAAAGGGAGTCAAATTCAGAGAATTCAAGGCACGAGTTGAGAGCTTGTCCAGGAAAAGGATTAAGGTTCTGAGATAGGTCAATGGAGGGGAGTTCACTTCCAAAGGATTTCTTTGAAATCTGTGAGGCAGGGATCAAGAGGGAGTTTTGTGACTCACTAAGAAGTGAAGGTTGCAGTGTTGCAAGGCCAAGTGCAAAATCCTTGGAAGACCTCTTTAGTAGCGGAGAACAAAATTGCACAAGGCAGTTAATCTGGATTTGACATTGGTAGCTCCGCAAACCTATTTAGAATAGGGTGATTTGGTATGAGGTCAGGAGGACAGTCCTGGACTCGAGCAAGTCAATAGTGTCGAAAGTGTGCATTGGAAACCGCTCCTCTAAGGCAAGCATTGCAGACAATCTTGGACGAGGAGGTCAGGAGGTTGATGCAAGTACTTGGAGCTCCAGAGGGAGTCACATCATCATGAAGATTCATTGTAATGTATATTTCTTTGAGACAGAGAAATATGAGGTGAAAGCCCTTGTAGTGTATATTTCTCTGAGACGGAGAAATATGAGGTGAAAGCCCTTGTAGTGTATATTTCTCTAAGACGGAGAAATATGGGGTGAAAGCCCTTGTAGTGTATATTTCTCTGGGACGGAGAAATATGAGGTGAAAGCCCTTGTAGTGTATATTTCTCTGAGATGGAGAAATATGACGTGCGAGCCCTTGTTCATCTCTATTACTGAGATGAGACGCCATGTTGAGAGACTCCCTGACGACATCACGTTGAGAGACTCTGTGATGAACCCTTGTACTTGTGTTTCTTTCCACACATGGGAGTAGCCATGGTGGACGTCATGTTGAGAGACTCCATGACGACATCACGTTGAGAGACTCCGTGATGAACCTTTGAGTTTTCCACAAATGGGTGTAGCCATTGTGGGCGTCATGTTGAGAGACTCCATGATGTGGATATCTGAAAAGATACCTCCCTAGCTAAGAGGGAGTGTTGATGTTATTGCAGTGGGAGATATCTTTCTCTCAAATTTAAAAATGATGGATAAATAATACCAAGGCAAGTCAGACTTGCTATATATAATAATTTTATGAAGAGTCACCTTGTTTCTTAAAAGAGGCCAACCCAAATGAAGAGTCACCTAGTTTTGTATAAATACAAGGTGATGATCATTCATTTGATCATCAAGTTCATTCATCATAATTCACATTCCTAGAAGAAGTTCATACTTGAGCAGCAGATCATCATCTTGTAGCAGCAGATCATCATTTTGTAGTAGCAGACCGATTTCAAGGAGAAACATATTCATTTGTATCTTTGCATCTAGGAGAGGTGCTATTATTCATTGTATCAAATTCAGCATTGTGTTGGGCCTGAGCTGTAAGCAGATTTTTGCTCTTATTCCTTCAATATATAAGAGATATATTTGCTGGGGTTTTCTCCCTCAAGTAGGAGGGTTTTCCCAGGGTATCTTGTTGTGTTCATTGTCTTATGTGTTGCATTTTCTGATTGCTTTCATTTCTGATCCTAAATCTAACAAGTAACATTAAATAATTAAAATAATGATTATTCCTTGAGAGGGCCGGAAAACGGGGACATTACAGTCTGCCCTTCCCAAAGATTGCTTGTCCTCAAGCAATGCTGATACACCCTCTGATCAACAGAACTGATCCAAACTAGAATCAAGAATGATCCCAGGGTCCCAAGTCAACCTAGGAGATCTGTAGTACCATCCCCTCAAGGCATTGACCTGCAAGGTACCAACACAAGTGACCTCTTGGAAACCACCGATAAGAAGAGTGATAACAAACCACCAAAACTCAATCCACTCCTCAACATTATGTCCCTCAAGAGAAGCAAACTGATGTGCCACTAGAGCAAGCTCAAGTAAATCCATACTGGCTCTCTCATCCCAAACAAAAGCTGCTCTAAAAACCAATGTGAATCCCATGTTCCATGTGAATCTCAAAAAGGAATTGCCATGTTGACGTTGCACCATTCTGATCACAAATAGCAAACCAACATGCGCAAACCACACCCTCCCAGAAAAGTAATCATCATCAACACCCATATTGAAAACTCTGAGAGGGCTGAACTCATTGCCATGTAATATATCTTGCCAAGGCATCTCAGTGAAAACCACATCGACTAGCTCATTGTCAATCACGATCTTGGGCAATAGAGAAAAGAATCTAGTTTGCCATAGAGAACGAAATCCAAGATATCCCTTAATGACATCCCAAAAATGAAGCAAATCAATCATTACAACTCTACAATCTGCCAACCAGGGAATCCCTCTATGGTTGCCAACTGAAACCATAACATTGACTCTTGACCTCCAAGTGCCAAAGGAAGAGTTCCAAACACAACAACACACCCAAACTATTGCAATCAATGAGACAACATCCAAAACAATGCACACTATCTCCATGTAGCGTTTGTAGTGACCGCCACTTACCAAAGTGGAGGCAACAAATAAATAAATTGTGTTCGGAAGAACACTCACAACCAACTGCCCTATAGCTTGCCAACGCTTAACAACCATCTGCTTATGAAAAGATGTCTCCATAACCAACACGAAAAATGTAAGGGCAGCAATAATTAATCTGAAAACCTATTGAAAATATAAGAGATATGAATATGGTAGTAACTAAAGAGACATCTCCTATGATCAAATCATCTTTACCAACCCACCACAACCATAAAGTACTCAACTGCTTGTCTGATGAAGTCATCCAACTCATAATTAGCCAAAGAACTAAAGTCATCCATAGGCAGATCAAAAGTGGATAGTAGTACTAACACTGGGATTTTGCCCACAACTGGAATCCTCAACATATCTCCTCAATGTGTCACATAGAATCATACCAGCAAATGCAAATTCCTCCACTCTTCTTGCTAAAGGGGAAACAATCCTTTGCAAGAGTTCAACAAGCTCATCACCAAAGGACCTCAAAGATCCAACATGCCTCCATTGTACTATTCTGATACAATCATCAAGACTTGCGAAACCTCTCGCTGTTCCAAGTCCAAGGATTTCTAAAAGATGAGCCAAAGGATGTAGAAGTTCACTGTCCTGAATGATCACTGAGAGTAGGCTACCAAAGTTCACAACACAAACCCTCATAAGATGAACTCTTTCAGTTTTGAAGATCTGAAGTAAACAAAAAAAACTGCTGCTCAAAACTGAAATTAGTGAAGTACAATTTGATTTTGTTGCTCTACGCAAAGAACAACAGCAGTACCAATGAATTTTCCAAGTAGAAGAATGTGTGATAAACATTATGTTGTACCAAATCCACTCAAAAGTGCTATTAAAATACCTCCAAGAAAACACCAATTGGAAATCCTCACTACCTTGACAAAGAATAGTGTGCCAACTCCCCTGATTGAGAGCAACCCATGAAATGATGTGACTGACCTGAAACCAAACAGCAAGCTCCAAACTGAAAAACTGATCTATTATTTTCCAAGGAATACTCCTAAGAGTGGCCATACTATCAATGCTCCAATCTCTGCTTAAATTCTCTCTCCGATCCATTTGTAAATAAACAAATGGATTAGCAAAATGGCTGGTAAGAAATGGATTACCATTATCAATTCTGAAATTTAGTTCATCAATCCTCCAACATTCACTCCAACCATACACAATGAGCTCCATCATTTCTTGTTGAGAATCCAAGGCATGGATACCCAGCCAAGAATGATTTCTAACATTCCTCGAAAGGTGCACAACATAACTCCAAGTGCCTTCCAAAACAAAATACACATCATGGAATTTTGTGACTCGTTTGTTAATCCCTTGTAGCCTATCCATGAAAGCATCCAAAACTGAAGTGCAAGGAGCGATAGTAGTCTTCAAATCCAATCCCAAAGAAAGATTAGTATGATATGTAACATCACTCAATGCAAAGGATGAATTGCCAAGTATGTAGATGCCATATTTATGTCCTTTCCCAAAATGCACATAAGAAACAAGCTGGAAACTACCTTTACTTAGTATTGTTATGAAATTTTCAGCAAGCTCAAGAACAAATTTTGGAATCCTTTCAAAATCTAAAATGTTGAAGTCTTTAAGAGTCAATACAACCCATGAATTTACGTATCCTAATGTCATCACACTCCTTACGAACTCCCCATCTGTCTCCTCATTTGCATATCTCATATCCGGTGGTCTCCCAGGAGAGTAACCAATCATCTCATCATGTGAACTCAAATCATTAGCAGGCTGAAAATCATACTCCAACTCAGGTTCTGAGTCTTCTCCTCGATCCCATACCTTACTATTTCCACCAAGTGTAGCACTACAACCAAGAGTTGTTCCATCATCGAACTCAAAAAGTTGATTTTCATATGTCTTCTCTACACCCACCTCAAACAATGGGTTATCATTGAACACCGCAAATTGATTCTTCCAATCATGTTTATGCAAATCAAGAGAACTGGTGCTACGATGAAAATCAAAATCAGAACTGTTATATCTTTCATCAGTGACTCCAAGGCTGTCCCAAGTCTCTTATGCATCCTCATTATCATTTTCAGTAGTATGTTGTGGATCCAAATCATCCAAGTTCCTAACCTTCTGCTCAAAGTCAGTCTCGTGCAAAGATAAATCATATTTTGTTTCAAGATCTTCATCACAATCGTCAATACTATCCTCCATATTTGTATTATGGTCATCATCGCAATCAAAATGAAATTCATCTTGTGTAGGATCTCCATCATACTTAGGTGCCAACACACCCAGATCCCCTGTGACAAAAGGTTGATTGCTTTGTTCAGAAATAAAGTGCTTGTTGTCCTCTTCATGAGTGGTTACCTCTGTGAGAGTCACTCCCAGACTCACTAGTATTGATGTCTTCATAAACACTCCTTTCCAAAGGTTGTGTATGATCATCCAGCCTATATCTATTTGAACCATCATCACTGGAAATATTTGAACTCAATTTCACGGTTGCTATTTTGTCTTTCCCTTCATGCACAAACTCATCAACAGTAATTGCATGCATGTCCAAACAGTCTTTCTGAAACTTTGTCACATAGTCTTTATCTACCAAGGCACTATCTCCATACAAATGATCTGCTATTAAACTCTTTTCATTTTCTTCTCATTGTTTCTTGCACTAGAAGAATCTTTTTCAGATTTATTCTTAACACCAAATAGAGACTTTACTCGCTTAGGATGCTCACGCACTTCCTTATGCAATTGTTTTAAAGTCTTGTCATAATTTTGTCAAATCTCAGTATAGCTTTGACAACTTTGCTTCAATTCTATCAGTCCTAGTAGTTGCTCCTCAAAAGTCTTCATCTTCTGAATGGCACCTTCAGGATGGCAGGATACACTGCTCTGATACCACTATAGTATGCCATCCGGTTTGCACTTGATTTTTTTGTGTTTTTTATGAGCGTTTTGAGATGTTTTAACAATGATTCATACAACAACAATATATTGCAGCAAAAATAGAAGATATTGCAATTAAACTTTCAACTCAAAGTGAACATTACATAGAGGGTTTACAGCTGAAAATTCCAGATTTTTCTACAAGTTTAAATACTTAGTTTTTTACCAAAATAATGATAACCCAGTTCATAAAATATCCCCTAATATCTAAATCAACAATACCTAGAAAATCTGGGAGTTACAATTTTGGAATTCACAGGAGAAATGTGCCTGAAGAACCCTCTAAAATGGATGCCAATTGCAAGAATCACCTTCAATGGCAGAAAAGTTGCATGCACGAAGCTCTCCAACTTTGGACAAACCCAAATGAAACATTACAACCTCCAAAAACCCTAGTTGCCCTTGCAAACGATCAACCCTCTCTCCAAGATGTATGGCTAGCCTAAGAAGATGGTACGACTAGCAATAAAGGCATTGAAACTTCTTAATTCTGCTGCTAGTGTATTCAAATCTGTCCTACAATACAAACCCTCTAATCTGAAATATAACTTTGATGCCCAAACTGTAAGTCTCAATCTGTAATGAAGCTCATCTGTGATTTTTGAAGTGAAATCACCAAAAATTCTCCAAACTGTATCTTTCAACAGCGTAGAGAATGCTGCTTGCAAGGGTTTCTGTCCTCACAAACTCTGAGAAAATAACTCTCCTCCAAAACCAAAACCAATTTCAATATCTTCATCCAGCTTGTCAAATGAGCTCTCAACTCCCCCTTTATAAAGAACTCCTTGATCTTCTAGAAAGACCCAAGAAGAGTGTTCAACAAGCTTTTAGAATAATATTTTAATACTCTTTGATGTGACTCCTTGATGTGACCCCTTGATGTGGCCATTTGATGTGACTCCTTGATGTGACTCCTTGACGTGACCTCTTGATGTGACCCCTTGACGTGGCCCTTTGATGTGACCCCTTGATGTGATTTTCTAATACTTAAGTCACTTTTTGAAGATATATTAATAAAGTGACTTTATTAATTTATCATTAAAGTATGTCATTTTATAACCTTTTAATAGAATTATCTTATATTACCCTTTTGACTTTGGACTTTTTTGCCTAGTAACATTAAATAATTAAAATAATGATTATTCCTTAAGAGGGCCGGAAAACGGGGACATTATAGATTGCAAGTTAAGGTAGAAGGATTGTCACTATTAGAACATAACAAAAACATAAAAATAAAAAGGAATTTCTGTGGCATTTCACTGTGGGGGCGTAATGCATGGGTAAACAATTTTTTAGGCTGAACAAGTCACTAAATTTTTAATGATTTTGAAAGCAAATGCCGACTATGGGTAGCATTTTACAAATGCAGATTGTCATTTTGCTATCTTTTCTCTGATTTTCACCTATGGTTAAGAGTAAAACTCTTCTTTCACTAATACACCATATAATTAATTGGTGGCTCTTATTGAAAACTATTCCTTTTGTTATATGAAGGATTTTTTCATTTATTATTTTGACATTTTGTCTCTTTGATAACCTTATTTTTTTGCCCCAAAACTTTAAAAGCCCTTATTGTGTTATGGGGTGCAAAGTGGATTCAGTTAAATTTATCTTTTTTGCTAATTGTGTTTTTAAGATGGCTTTAGTGAGTAGAATGCAAGAGAGGCTGAGGCAGAGGTAGAGGCAATTGCATAGGAAAATAGAGTCTTATGCACCTACAATTATTCTGAGAACATATTCGAGGTTGTGTAAGGGTTGGTTGAGTATTGTTGCATCTAATGGCTCAACTCCTACGAATTGAGTTTCTTTGTAATGTCCCCTATGTGATCTGACCATTTGGATTTGTAGATTAGCCTATGACATGAGCTTTCGTAGGCTAATGAAGTGTTTAGGGAGCTCAATTGGTGGTATTTGCAGGACTTACTATTTTTAGTAAGTCAGTCAGGGTGATCTTTGGAGTTGATTTTCATGGGTTCCAGCTTTCATCTAGTTCATGTTCTTCTCTGTGGTCTCCTGTACTTCCTTTGTGGCAGTATTTTGGGCCTCTGGCCAAACTTACTATATTTAGTAAGTCGGTGGGGATTAGGTGTTATGAGGATTCTCAGTATGGAACTTGCCGCGTCTAGGCGAGAGCATTCCAACGAGCTATCATATTTATGGTTTTCCGAGTCCGACTCATATTATTTTAATACCTGAAGATAATTTATTTTATTATAAAGTGACAATTAAATAAAAGATTCATTAATAAAGTCACTTTATTATTTATTAAAGTTGTTTTGAAAAGTGGGCTTCCTATGCATTGGACGCCTCATGTAAGTACATGGGCCTTAAAATGTTTAATATTAAAATGTCTTTTGGACTCTTTAGTCCCACATTGCTTGCACAAGTGAGTTCGACCCATGAAGGAGAGATTAAATCAGCATGTTGGGACACTATGAGGGTATGCTTGGATGAAGATACTTTGTGATGCTTGCAAATTGCAGGGTTTTCTTGGCCTTTGAGGATGTCTACCCTCAAGTGGTAACAATCTTCATGCCATTGGAAGACATGGTTTGGAGACTAATAAATATTCAGGTCTGAAAGTTGAATTTCTAGCTACAGGCAAGAGCTACATCAGTACTTATTCACAGATTTGAAGGGGTAATCACAGGTTTTTGCATGAACCAGCTTTGGGGCAGCAATTAGAGAGAATCTACTACAGATTACAGGTGAAGTACTGCCGTGCATATTTCCAGCAAGCTGTACAGACTGGCCGTATCATGCTACCTTGACTTGGGATTGATGGGAAACTAGTTTGGACGCCTGAGAGTGCCATTGTTGCTGATAAGGAAGAGGGAATCAGACATTATTTTGATAAACACTTCATTGCTGGAGTAAACCAGTGAGTTAATTTGTACTGAGATTTGTTATTAATAAACAAGTTATTCCTCTCAATGAAATTCGAATTTCAGTACCGTTAATGTGTTATGTTGCTGTTTATTTCCATTTAATTTCTGTTTGCTATAAGTGCCTCATTAAACTCAAATACCATATCAAAATCATAAGGGGTTGGAATTAAAACACCAAACGGAGGTATAAGGAGGTGTATGACAACTGTTTGACAAATTACCTACAGCTGTGAGTAAAAAAAACCAGGGGCAGATTAGGGGGATCCATTACATTTTTTTTTTTTTTACATTTTATGTACCATCAATGTTATAGTCTATGGAATTAATACAATGTATTATGTAATTTGAACATTCAATACAAACAATCCATTTTCTTTGTGTGTGATAGTGTAATTGAATCACATTTTGATATTTACTACATATGTTAACATGAATTTCTTTATATCTGGATGCCTCCACAATTAAGTTCTTGTGGAGCCCTAAATAATTCCTCTTTTTTTTAGGGGGTGGTTGAATTTCACAAATTTTTATTGTTTTTGAATTGGGCAAGTCATGCTAACTCTTGATGTTGAGCTTGATTCGAGCCTAGCTAAATTTTGTCACTGATTCCCAATTTTGAGTCTGACTGCTATGTCAAATGCTTCACTCTCTCAACTTCATTCGTTACCTTGTTTGGTACCAATATCTCATTCTAAAAAATGATCAATACATTTCACTCGCACCCTTAATCCTAGTAGCTTGTACCTGTTATTTACTTTTACTCTCTGACCCCCTCTGCTCCTCCTCCTTCCCACCCCCACTTCGCCCCCCTTTTTTTTATATATATATATATTTTTAACTTCTGAAAGACTAAAACAACACAACTAATTTGTATCCAACTGTGTCTGACTATGTCTTGCACATTTTTCTCTCTGCAATCAATAGAATGCTATCAAATTTTCTATGACACTGTATTTTCTCCTCGAGATGTTCTTCACTTTGTACGGTATAGTATGATATGAATTGTAATTGAAAATATTTGGGGTTGTCAGTGGTGTAGCACCAGGCATGTTTTTGTCTGTTCTAGTTGTATGGCACAATAGGGAAACTAAGACATTATTCATACAGTAATACTTAAGTTGCTTGTCAGTTGACTGGTATTCTATATGTCCTATTATAACAATTTGAATGTCAAGTCTGTTGTGCATACTTTGAAGAATTACCTTTCTGTCAGGAGATGTATATATGGCATATTGACATGCAACCATAAAAAAAGAGTGGTTCTAAATATTGAAAAATATTCTTCTATATTTTTGGTGCAGGCAAGTTCCATGTTCCTGCTAATTATTCCGTTCGGTGTACCAGTCAATGAACAGACAAGTCATTTTCTTTCAATTTTTGGAACTCTCATGTAAGTGGTACATATATATTCTGTTTTTTGCAATCTCTCTCTCTCTCTCTCTCTCTCTCTCCTGCATATATCTAGATTGATATATGAAATAAGAAATCTGCAACTTAATTGTGTGGTTATTAACAAATTTTGAAAAAAACATGGAATTATAACGTTTCACGGACATTTTGGTTGTACTCGACACATAGACTACTTTTATAAATGTGCTTGAAAAATGTTAACATCTGATACATTTATTAGAGCAATGTTTTGGGCTATGTATTTAGTAAAATTGCTAACCTTGTCATATTCTACACCAATAATGAGAAAGTATTTAGGGTATTGCAATTTAATTAACAACAAGACAATGGTTTTATGCAGAAATCTTGACGTAGATTTATGGTTGTTAGTGAATTAAATAGATGACCATAATCTTATTCTTATTGATATTGTAATTAGTCTCTTCTAGGTTGAAATTTGAGTTACAGTGCTCTCTGAAAGTTGCAAAAGATTCTCTTGAAAATTTCAGGAACTTGTTGGAAGTTTAAAGAAAATAATCCTCAATGGTTGTTAGAATTTTCCAATAGCAATTCAAAGAGTCAAGAAGTCGTAATTTCTGAAGAACTGTTTGAGTGAAGATTGGAAATTGAGGGCAGAATGATTTTGCCATGTCTCCGAGCTTATTCATCTTTTTTGTTTATGTTGGTGATATTTCACTTATGCTGTGGTCCCTAGTTGATTGTTGGTATCTTGTTTTAGTCAGTGACGATGTTTGTAGACTTTTGGAGAAGTAAATGCCATAAATAATTTATGTGTGCTTATTTTAGAAGTACAATTTTCAAGTAAAAGAATCAGAAATACCTTTGCACAATACCTTCAGACATCACAATTGTTATCGACTACTAAATATTCTTGAGCTCTTGGTGTAGGTATGTCTTCATGTTTGCCATTGGTGCTGGGCCAATAACTGGTCTTATTATACCAGAGTTGAGTAGCACTCAAACCCGTGCAAAGACCATGGGATTTAGTTTATGTGTTCATTGGGTAAGTGCACAACCTAAAATTTAAATGCATGGGATTTGTTTATAGTATGAAATGTTCAGTAAATTGGATATTCAAAAAATAGACATTTTCCGTAGTTTATCTGTTATGCAGAAAAAAAAGGACTTGTTAGAGTAGAATATCAGTTAAATGATAATCATGTGGATTTGGAATGTACAGAATTCCACAATTTTTCATGCTGGGTGGCTGTCACATTTTTCTAAATTTTAGAGTCAGTTGTTCTACTTTCATTTATAGTTGTTGTAATAAGTAGAAACTTGTAGGGAATTACAAATAAAAATATCTTTCCCGCTACAGCATTGATTGTAGATCTTCTTAAATAGCCTGGGTAAAAGTCTCTTCACTGATTGTTACTAGATTTGCAAATAATTGTCTAGATTATTGTTGCCAGGTTGAAAGTAATTGTTGGATGGCCTTTGGGAAAGTAATATGCACTTAGAAAAGCATTTATGAACTACTAGGAGTCAAATCTGAGTGCAGGTATTGTTTGAACATGTAATTTCAAAGTAAAAGTCTTGTCCTGCATTCTGGCTCTATCGATGCCTGTAGGATTGCATCATCTTTATCTAGGATAAAATTTTCTTGAATCATTCCTTAATGTTGTGCTAATTGAAATTGCATTTTTGTTTGTTGAAAATTCTCAATTGAGATAAAGATATTCTGATATGGTCTTTCTCTTCACAAGAAACAAATGCTTTGGTGGGTGGAAATCAAGTTAAACCAATACTTTGATATAATGGGAATGAGAAATGGCATATCATGATATTTAAATACTCATCACACAGATAAATATAGAATACGCTTCCGGTGAATATTTTTAATATTTTGTGAAGTAGTACATGCAACGTGATTGTCTAGTAAGAATTGTTTTGCACACTACATGAGTTTTTTAGAGTATTTGTTACAACTCTCTTATCTGTCCAAACCCAACCTACCATAAAAAATGAATCAGGGGTAGGTCTCAAATTTAAATCAAAGGTTTTTCATCAAAGAAGACGATAGTTAGATATATCCACACACAGCATTCTAATTAACAAATTCTATCAGTAATGCACAATTAATTCAACTCATATTTCATATGTTTATTGGCAGTGTGAAGTGTGTACAAACTTAACTTGTGGTCTGTATTTTCCATTGGGTGCAGTTATGGGTGGAATAATTCATAATAGGTGAAATTGTTTTCTGATAACATGTATAGAGTTGATATTCAGCTTATTATTTTTGTTTGGCTACCACTAATTATATTTGGAGGACAATTCTCATGAGTATGCATGATAGGTTATTTCTGCTTTGGTGTCTTGTCACCTTCATTGATTCTGCTAAGCATCTAAAAAGAATAGACAACAAGATAGGGTATAGGGTAATTACCTTGGACTTATTATCACTCAAAACTGGAGTTGTAACAATCTCTAACAAAGGTTTGCTTCTACACACCACAATTGAAAGTATTTTATGCTTATGTAAATAGACCAGAACAGCAAAATGAATGGTTTCTCATTTCCTGAGTTGCAATTCAGAAGTGCATACCACATACAAAAACACAATTATCTACATAAGCAAACAAGTGGAACTGCAGTGTATATGTAGTTTATGTTATTGATTTTGGACTCACATGTACATGGTTGATCATTCTTTGCCCCAGTACAGTCTCTTCACTCTACATAGAATGATTATCTATCATATTGTTGGAAAGCAATGTATAGGAGCAATTTAAGAGAGAGGTTGTGATAGTTGACAACTACTTTCCCCACAACTTTCCCCACAACCACTTCAAAGAGAAATCTGAAACAGTTCTTTTGTATTTCATAGATCATGTGTTGCCTTTATTACATTCCAATAGTATAATCGAGAAACGTTATTTCCAAACTTGCTAATCAAAATATACTCAGGGAAAGTCTCATCATATTCTATTAGTGGCAATAGCAGTAATGGTTGCTAAGAGTGAGTAAGTAGGAATTTGTTAATGTTTATCATCATAACTTATGGTGAGGCACTATTGCCAGCTATTAGAGTTTCTTTGTGTTTGCAAAAGTTCAAAATGCATTATATTAAAAGGAAAAGAGAACAAATTCATCACCCGTCCACCACAAAGGTGAAAGGACAGGCTGGCAACTAGCTAGTTACCATGGAAATAGAATAGGAATCTTACAAATAGGTCTAGCCACTTTTGGAACAAGACTAAGAACTTGTATACTTCATTCTTTTAATTCACACCTTTTAGTGTAACACAAAATAAAACATGTATAGTAAAACTCTTTCTCGAATCATGAGGGTAAGCACCCTTTTTAGAAGAGTGAAGGAAATGATATACTTCCTAACACTGCAATTTGTAAACCTAGCAGCTATGAGATCTTAAGCATGCAATACAAGCAAACTTAAAAGAAAACAAATATTTTTTTTCTCAAGCTAGGGCACAAGGCAATTCAACACTTTTGAACTAGACAAGATTTTATGTTTTAAATCTATCTATTGTAGAAAAAATTCTAACACAACTAATGAATGCTTGCAATTTTTAGTTAAGCTGTAAGCACAAAGATTAGAAATCAAAGATAAAATTCAATTAGATTGAAATAAACACAGTGTTCCATAGGGACACGTCCCCCCAAAAAAACCTCGCATTTGCTAGAGGGGGACGTCTTGGAGACTTGGGGACTTGGGTGAGACATCCCCCCACCAGGCCACCACCAGCGACACCATCCCACCACCAGTGTCGCTGTCTCCAAGATGCTGCTAGGACTTTGAGGACATTGGGGTATCCTCAAGACATCTAGGGGAATCCTAGTTGTCTCCAAGATGTATACTTCTTATACTTATACATCTTTTTATCACTTTTTTTTCAAGTACTATATGTATTTCAGCACTCTACTGCCCCCTCGCTGCTGTCCCCCCGCCGTCCCCAAACTTAGGCCCCCTGTCCCCACATCTCGGAAACGCGTCCCCTGTCGTCCCCCTATCCCCATCCCCAAAACCCCATGGAACACTGAATAAACACAAATACGAAGGATTGTGAATTAAGTACGAAGAACCACATACAAAGCTAGTACAGCAATATCAACAAGAAGTAGGCATGAACATTATTGTTGAAAAATTAAGTGCAAATGATATGATAAGGATTACACAATATTGCATGAGAAGTAAAATAAACGCTAACTACATCTTCTAAACTAAGACTTGCAAATATGTTAGTAGACATTTATAAATAAGGGCAACATCATTTTATAAGTATATTGAATCCTCTTTAGATTTTCCTAGTTCATTCTTCCTTGAACATAATGGCCTGATAGGGTGCCCAAGAAACCCTCTACCCTAGGCCCAAGAGCAGTATACCCCTCTTGGCCCCATGTGGCTCCTTGCCATCCATATGGGGTGGTGTGCCTAGTGAGGCGTCCTATTGCTGTTCCCCTGTATCAGAACCATTATTGCTTAATCATGTTGGGAGATTGAGGGTGCAGCTACAGTAGGGTGTCCTGGGCAGTCACTCCCTCTAAAGCCCAAGAGCAGTATACCCCTCTTGGCCCCATGTGGCTCCTTGCCATCCATATGGGGTGGTGTACTTAGAGGATGACCCCAATGTTGTTTCCCCTCCTCGTAGGCCCTTAACTCCCTTCATCATGGATGTTTGTTACAGTCAGAAAACATGAACATTATTCCATAATTATTATTTATATTCAGCAATAATTGATAACTCAGATTTATGCAGATATACAGACTGCTATTATCATGACCAATAAACATTGGATTCTCTGCAAACATACTGTGTATACAATAATTAAGTACATAACCTACTCATCTACAGATTGTATTATATTTACAAAATACTATATGAAGAGCATACCTCTGTTCGGCTGATGCTGGAGTCTATTCTTCTTCCTTTTTCCTCCTCCTCCCATGGTTGTTTGATGAGTAAGTGTAAATAAACATATCATAATTATGATAGAGTTTATCACAAGAATACATATGAATAATACATATCTAATAACTATGATGGGGATAATGAATATCAATAATAAAGTATACAATTGCATTAAATAATCATGATGAAGCTTATTAAGAGAGCAATAAATATAAATAACGAAATATATATACATTTATATTTGCTGATAGTAATCCATAATAGAGCATACTACAGAAAAAATTTAACTTAGATGATAAAATATATATATACATACATAATTGCAGACCCTAGTTATGTTAGAGCCTATCACAGAAATAACAAATATAAACATTAAACATACAACAGCATGCAATAACTATAATGAACTTACACTGTTGCTGCTTATTCCTTGTGATCAGATTTTGACAGAATCTTTTATTAGAACGATTCCCTTTTTCCTAGAATATATTCCTCCTTACCTTCCAGGCCTTACGTATATAAAGCTTTAATTATTTCTTATTTTTAATGAGAGACACTTACCTTTGGTTCGATCTGCTGAAGCCTGAAATCCTCTTAACTCTCCCAGCCACGATGCTCTGATTTTTAGAGAACATTTGTTTATAAATGATTTGTTGTGTAGAATATGTTCTTCTATCCTTATCCAATAATATATGCATGTTAAATGGCTTTATATTCAGTCACAGATTGTATTGCTGCTGCTGCTGCTGTTCTGAATGTCCTCTCTCCCTGAATGTTTTGCCCTATATGATCCACGTCCTTCCATACATCCCATTTATATGATGGGGATAAGACATGACTCTTAACCCCAATCGATGTCTCACTTGGTAATTGCCTTGGTTGCTGCCTTCACAACTTTAGTCAACTGTTCTTTAATTTAAGAATCGCTGCTCCTTTCAAAAGCATTTGTTATTACCTCACGCCTTTTCATTAATTGCTGCCTTAAGTTGCTGACTGTGTTTTTTTATACTTATTTTATTATTATATTCTCTTTTAATTATTTTATATATCTTATTTTCAGAGTAGCTGGATACGCCCCTGCCCCTCTTCGGGCGTGTATATCCCCGGATACGAATACTATACTCCACAGATACATGTTGGATACTGTACCCATACGTGCCCAAAAACTCTTGATTTTCCAGCCGTGCTGGATGCCTTGTGATTTGATTTTCAAAATATTTGACATGAATCTTTCCTAAACTTAATCTTAAAAAACTTCAATTGTGCAATTTTCTTTTTGTTTTGTATAAACAAAACCTACACCAAATGAGGAAGACAACCGAAATGTTTTTCTATTTCAGCGACCCATTTTTCTAGGTCTTCTTCCCTTGCAACTCTACTATTTTTTTGGCGTTTTAATTTCTATAGATTTAAAGAAGTTAATTGTTTATAGTTTTATATTTATATTATGTTGTTTAAACATTAGAAATAAATTACAACTTATTAATATAAATTTAATTGTTTATTCTTTACTAAATTATTAATGTTTAAATTTTATTATTTGATTTATATTTACTTATTTTCTTCTAAAGTAATGAAAATCTCCTCTAATAACTTAGAATTATGTGTATGTGTTTTTTATGAATGTCGTATTCAGCCATATCCATATTGGGGGTCTTAAAAAATGGCAGTATCTGTGTCCAATACCGTATCCGTATCCGTGTCCATGCAACTTTGCTTATTTTTCTATTCTATATATATATATATATATAATGTTTATTTTAATAATGATGATTATAATTGTATTAACATTATAATGTTTATTTTAATATCATATATATATATGTATTTTGATATTTATTTGGTGTGGTTATTTGTATTTCAATATCTCGGATTTAGCTTTACAATTTTGGGGACATGACATTTTATGCCCTTGCAAGGTTGGATTGCATTGAATTCTGACATGTTAATGTTAGTCTAGCATGGCATTTCACATTCTTAATCACAAGTTCCCAACATAAAATGCTAAAAAAAAAGCTATCTCTTAAGGTTCAAAGTATAGGCTTAAGTAATGATGGCTATAAGCCTGATGAATTAATCTCTTGCCCTTCTATAGTGTTTTTCTCTATCTCTAAAGTAAGGTGACTCTCTAGCTATATGTAATGAGGAATGAATAATACAAATGAAACAAAATGGTTGAAACTATAAAGAAAATCCTTCCTAAGGGATACTAATTTAGAAATTACGTAAAAATTCACAATTCTTCAAGAAGAAGTTTCATGTTTGATGCACTAACATCATTATGGTCGAATGCAACATTTTTCAAGTTGGCCTAAAGTGGGATTTTCATGTTTATTAAAGAGCTACATGACTGAAGTTTGTTTGTGCCCTTTATCAAGGAAAGGGAAAGTGAAATAGAAGTTAAAAATGAATAAGAGGGGTGCTAATTTTTTAATTGCTCAACTGTTGTTCTTTTCTAGCTGGCACACCAACCATTAGGCTTAAAGTTTAGCAAATTAAACTGCTATAGTTGAATGCCTTTATCAAGTGCTAGCTTTCCTAAATTCAGACATAAGAACAGTTTTTCGTACTGTTTTTGAGTGATTCTAAGTGATGGAAAATGTGATAAAGCTACAACTTAAATTAGCACTTTAGTTTTGTTTTTGTGTGCCCAAGTTAGCAGGTCTAGACTAATGACCTTGGGCACTCACTTTTGTGACAAAGAAGATTTAGAATAAGAAGAATATTCAGACAAGAAATATAATTCTGATTTCATCTTATTCATTGGTTTTTATACCTTTGACATGTTTATTTTGCAGGTTAACGTACTCACTTCAATTTGCTGTTTATTTTCAAAGTGCAAAATCTGCTTACTATAGTTTGCAATTTAACATGGTATCATAGCACAATAACTGAAACCTTCTACTCTGTGAATAGAATATGCTGCTACCTATGAGAAGGAGTTGCTGGAAGATTTTAATTATTTTACTTCAATGGTTGAAGTAATCTAGATCTGTGAGAGCTTGTAGGGTGTAATGCCCTAATTGCTCTAGTGATTCAAGTGTTGATCTAGACTTGTGATAGGCTGCTGATTTGATTTATTTTCAGCAGGGTTGATTAGTTTAAGTGTATTTTAACAATTACAAACATGACTAGGATTGGTCCTAGAGAGCATCATTGCTTAGACAACACTTTCAACTTTACACCTACAAGGCCATCCTCCACATCCTTTCATTTTCACACCATATTCCCAAGAAGTCGATAGTGTAATCGGGAGAGTAAGATTAAAATCCCATTCTTTGACCAAGAAAGGATCATGCAAACCACCTACAAAGCCATCCTCTACATCTTTTCACTCTCACACCATCTTCCCAAGAAGATGATAGCCCCTTTCTTTCTTGCAAATGAATGATGTAGGATGTAGGGGCATCAGAAAGGGCATTTTAGATTTGAGGTGAGGGACATTGCAAATGAACACATTGTATGTTGTGTTTATGCAAATGGGCTTCCTTTCACCCTTGACAGATCACAATATTGGTGGGAAACGCTGATGACAAATAGTTAGACACCCACAAGCCCTAGCTATGGAAAGGTGATGACCGCCTTATTATCAAAAGATTTTTATTTTTTGGTAGATGTCACTATAGCCAACTATGGGTTCATGGGCAGAAATAGGAGCATCCATTGCTTTTGATCTAAGTTACCAGGTTCTTCTATTTTACACCCGGTTTTGGTCCTGGTTCGCTCCTGGTTCGGGTACTGGTTCAGTTCGTCTGTGGGTTCGACCAGGGTCCTTCATTTTTGGGTCTGGTTCGCCTAGGCAGAACCCAAGAGAACCCGGGCAAAACCCAAACAGAACCCAGGCGAACCAAGACAAAACCCACATGCCTAGGCATCCAAAAAGTGATTTTTTGAGCATTTTTTTAATATTTTATGGAGTTTGACTTTGACCCACGCCCAAGAGAACCCCAAAAGTGACCTCTAAATCACTCTAAACACCTTAACTACCTCATTCTTATTCATTTGTTTTGCAAACAAGCATTTTCATTTCAAGAGACTGAGCTTTCATTTTTGCTTGTTGGATTGAAAGCGGACTGTGACACAACTTTCTTTTTTCAAAAATTGTTCTACATCATTGTGGACCTATATTAAGCGACCACTCTCAAGACCAATGTAACAATGATACAAAATAATGTTTGAGACTGCAAGAAGACATCAAAATGGCTAGTGTACTAAACAAATTCTTATGATTTTTGAAGAATGCTGATAACTCTACTTAGTTGGCTTCGTTTTTCAAAATCATACAAATTGAACCCTTTTATCAATAGACTTTGTATATCAAGCTACCACAATTCAAGTTTCAATGATGAATATTTATCATGCATGTTTTAAATGACATTCAAGTTTATGGTGGTTTTGTTGTTTATATGATGTTATGTGATATTCTAATCCTAATTCATGCTTCTAGGCATATATATATATATATATATATATATTTTTACGTGTTTTTTGTACTAACGAACCCAAAACAAATCGAATCCAACCCCCAAAAAATTTAGCCGAACCGGCGAATCGAACCCCCGAACCCAAACCCGAACTGGTAACTTAGCTTTTGATGAATGTTCCTATTTCAAATGAAAGCAAACCCTAATTAATGCCATTGTAGTGTGTCATAAAGGGAATGTTTTTTTAAGGCATTTGATTGTGAGGGCCAAGTGAAGGATGCAAATTTCATTGCTAACATCTTTATAGAGTTGATTGAGATGTTGGGGTCTTAAAGCGCTATTCAAGTCATAATAGACAATGCTAAAAATTGTAGGGCAATGGGTTTATTGGTGGAGGCAAGATATAATCACATGTTTTGGGCACCACGTGCCATCCACTTTCTCAACTTGGTGATGCAGAAGCTTGACACACATATTGAGTGGATCAAAGAAATTTACATAGAGGTTGAGGAGATTGAGATGTTTGTGACTAATCATTATATGTCACAAGCCATCATTAGGTCCTTAGAGTTAGAGTTGTTAAAAGCAAGTTTATGAAACTTCAATATTTAATTTTTTGTTTTACCTTAAATTTGCTAATTTTTTTTAATTATATTTACTTTTAAATTTTCTTTTAACTTTTTTACACCATATTAGGTTGTTGAGAGTTGATTCACATCACACAATTGTTTTCAACTGACTTGTGGGGTTGTTGGAGGCATTGAGTGACATGGTCATCAACAACCTTTGGAGTGTATGGAAGCAATTTAATACAAAGAAGACCCAAAAGGTCAAAGTATCAGTTCTAGATGATAATGAGTGGACTAGTCTAGATTATCTCTTGAGTTTCATTGAGCCCATCATGAGTATGATTCAGTTTGTTGATACTAATTAATTGTGTTTGAGCAAGATATATGATGACATTGATTCCATGAAAAAATTAAGGGCCATGATAGTAGGTAAGGAGAATGACCACTTAGAAATATTTTTTAAACAAGTGCAAACAATTAGAGTTGAATAGTAGAACAAGATGACCAAACCCTTGTAACTCCTAGCATTCGGTTTGACCTCTACATATTACAAAAAAAACTTCTTAGGAGGGTGCCATTATATAGAGACGTTGAAGCTATAGTGATGGGTACAAGACAACATTCACTAATTGTCATCCAAGATCCCAATGTGTAGGACACAATCGTAGGTAAATTTGTTAATTTTATAGCTTAAATGAATCATAGCCTTAGCACTTCTTTAGACAAGTACGGGGACAGTCATACATGGTGGTACCTCAATGACCAAGGCTTTGTTTATCTACAACCTCTTGCAATCAAGTTATATCACATATACACATTTTTAATTTTTAAGCTCTATTGCTTTGCTTTGGCATCTATGCATTATATTTTATAATTGTAAATTTATTGTCTTTCTCCAATCTAAAAAATTTGTGTTCTTTTTTAGTTGGGTAGAATTGAAGTATATCCACTCATTTAAGTGCAACCAGTTGGCTGCAAACAAAGGCAAGGGAGGTGCATTCGAACTTGTGCCTCCTCTCACATAAGCAAGTTGAGTACAAGGAGGGGGTGATGAGGAATTGGGATGTAGTCTTTGAGTGTGCTGACTTGGATATTTTTATTGCATAGATTTTCATTCTTTGTAGAGGATGAAGATAATTTTATGGGGGACGACTTGCATTGTGCAGCTAGGAGTGGTGCTAGGGTTGCTTGTAGTTCAAATGAACCAAGTGATGACATGATGCTCTTGATGAATAGCAATATGAAAATGATTGATGGCACATTTGTATTGATTTGATATTTGAAATTGAATTATCAAATTATTTTCATTTCTATTAGTTATGCTTTAATTTTTGTTTTACAAATTTGGGTATTATATTAGGTTGAGCCCAACTATACTAACATAGGAAAATAAATCATTGTATTCGTGGAACCCAAAATTGAACCATCAACTTTACTTTTTCTTAATCCTCTATTTTAATGAGTCCAATGGGCTCTATTCAAGTTTAAGATAGAGCAATTGCCATGAAGATGACTTGGGTTCAAGCTAGCTATGTATATACCCTATGTTAATACAATTGTGATATGATGGGACATATGGAAGAGGTTGGGTGTTGTTGATGCGTGTTTTGTGACACATCAAACACTCTAGAATAAAGTATCCATAGACACTCTGTCCTCTCTTGAAAAACTACCTCGTGTGCTAAGATTGCGAGAAAGGTCACATGGTAATTCCAATGTTTCATAAGTTGGGGTGTGGATAAGCTCCGTGGTCGTTGTGATTTGCTGGTAATCACAAGGGGACTTATGCTAGGCTTTGTTTAATTCACAATGAAGGTCTAGACAATAAAGCTCTATTGTTTGGGTCTTGGATCAAACAAACTAAAAAAAGGAGATAAGGGTTTAGAATTTTTAATCTACTTCCTAAGAATCCAAGAGACAATATTAACTTGGTGAAACCAATAACCACGCTTTGCTTCGCCACGCTCAACGACAACTACACAAAGTGGGTGCAATCTTCAAGGGAGTGTGCTTAAGATTTCTTTACTACAAACAACACCATCAATAGAACAACATTATTCGAAGTAAACATTGAAGCATACACATCAAAAGCTCAGTCTAACTTTATGCATTGAATGAAAAACATCCATCCAAAGAAAGTATGAGCCAAGTTTACACCATAAATCAATACTTATCAAATCTTGCATTCGTCTAACATACATGAAATAAAATCTAAACTATGATGAGGGATAAGAACCATGCCAACTCTAAAATAAGAGAAATAATCACCATCAATTTGAACAATGCATTACTTATTACTTTGGCAGTCGTATGCAACAATTTACTTATCTCAACATGTTTTGCAACATGCTCCCATGCTTTACAAATGAGGGATGAGCTCAATTTATAGGCTCCCCAATTACAATTCAATGGCCAAGATTGATTTAGAATCAACGACCAAGATTACAAAATAAAACCCTAATTAGGGCTTATCATAACTAACTACCTCTCGACCAATGAGGAAATTATATTTTGGGACACTCGTCCTTCTTGCTAAATATGAACCAACAATAAAATAGAAAGTTGTTGCATGGTGGAGTGCCAGGTTCATTGAATTTGGACGTGCCGACTTGGAACAATTTGATTGGTCGAGGCGCCACTTCAGCAGGTTGGATTTCCTCCTTGGTCTCCATGTTCGTTTTTTCATGTTCTTGCCTTATAATATTTTCTTTGCCGATGGCTTTGTCCTAGGTGCTTGTTCCTTCCTAGCCTTTGATCTTGGATTCCTTTTGAGACTTTGATTTCTTCTTCTCACCTGTATTGGAAGTCTTGCCTTGGAGCACATGCTTAGACTTGAAGTCGTTAAGGTTTTCTTTCCTGATTGCTTTGAAATTCCTACAAGCGCCTTGAATTTGGAGAAAAACTCCCCTGTGCTTTCACCATAATGGAGGAAATTGGAACTTTCTCTGCGAAGTATTTCCCATACTTAGCCAAATTTTGGCTATTCAATTTCATTTTGCAACACCTTCACGTAGACCATTCAACACTTAGCTAAGATTTTAGCCATCTCTATGCTCAAATGAACTTTGCCTGTGGATTTGCCTTCAATTCTGAGCTTGGCTTGTGCTGAGTAGGGCGGACTCCATCCTTGGACAAGGATTTTATACATTTCATCTTTATTTTCCTCTTGTTTTCTTTCCAACACTTAGTCAATTTTCTAAATTTCCCTCCCCAAGGTATCAACACTTAGTCAATTTTCTAAGTTTTCTTTGGCAGACTTCATCTTCTCTTGGGCAAGGCGGACCTTGAAGCTGCTTTGGACATGCTTTCTAGTCACGTCGGACTTTCTTGGTTCTTGGACATTGCTTTGATGAGGGAGGTCGGACTTCACTTGAGTTTTTCCAACCCTGTTTTTTTACTTAGCTAAATTTTCAAATTTCCTTGGCTAGGCGTACTTGACCTTGTGGCTAGACATCTTCATGGCGGACTTGGAGCTTGCTTGACATTCTCCTTTGGAGTGCGAACTTTACCAACTTCATGCCAACTTTACCTTGGGCGAACTTCACCTTGTCTTGGACATGCTTGAGCGGACTTGGCACTTGGCTTGCCATCTCCTTAGGCAGACTTCTTGCTTTTCACGCCTTAGAAAATTTTCTTGCCATCCAAGGGCGGACTTCCCTATGGCTTTTGCCATTTTTCCACATGTGTTGGGCGGACCTGTTGAATGCCTCTGCCATTGCCATGTTGCCTTTATGCCTGGGCGGACTTCAAGTTAGCCGGACATTTTTCTTTGGTGAGCGGACTTTCTCATTGTCCATGCCATGTTCTTTCTTCTTTTGGCGAATTCCTCATTGTCAGACATGCCATTTGATTTTTTTAATTTTTTCAATGTCTGGACTTAGGCAAAATTTAAAATTTTCTTTCTCAAATTTTCACATTTAGGCAAAAAGATCAATTTTTACTTCTCCAAGTATTTTTCATGCCATTCAAGGCCTAAGCGAATTTGCCTTGTGATTTTTCATACTTACCAAGCTTGGGGTGGACTTTCACTAGCAATTTGCCATTTAATTTGACATATGGCGGACTTTCTCTTGTAATTTACCACTTCCAAACACCTTGGAGCGGATCTCTTCACATTCCCACCCATCTCCAACCTTCTTGGGGCGGACTTTACCATGTCTTTGCCATTTTCTCTTTGGGGCGGACTTCATCTTGTCTCTACCATTTGACATATGGCGGACTTGCTTGTGCCTTAGCCACTTTTGGTTTAGGTTGGGCGGACTTGCTTGCACCTTGTGCCACTTGACATATGGCGGACTTCAAGGTTGGTTAACCATCTTTCCATCTTGCTGGGTGGACTTTGCCTATGTCCATGCCATTTTTGACATGGCGGACTTGCTTGCCCATTCGCCATTTCTTCCTTCCTAGGGCGGACTTGTCACCTCTCTGTGCCATCTCCCAACATCTTGGAGTGGACTTTGCTAGTCTCCATGCCATTTCTGACATGGCGGACTTGCTTGTCCATTCGCCATTTCTTTTTTCCAATGGCGGACTTTACCAATGTCCATGCCATTTTCCTTACTTCATGCTTGGGTGAATTTAGCATATGCATGTCCATGCCTTAGGCAAGTTTTTAGATTTTTCAAATTTTTTCCATTTCAGAGGTTTTTGGAGTTGATCTCGACGAAGCCATGACCTCCACATTTTCCAAAAATAGAAACCCTGCCAAAAATAGTTTTTTTTTTCCAAAAATAGAAACTTTCTAAAAATAGCCCCTAAAAAATAGGGAGTCCAGAATGGGCTAAAAATGCCAAAAAATAGTTCCTAAAAAATAGGGGGTCGGGGTGAAAACTCTAAAATTTAGGAGGTGTCAGAATTGACTGAAATGACAGTCGATCTTCGTCTACAAGGCCTTCTAAACACTTTGATGACGTCTGTGCATTGATTTGGGCTCAAATTCATTACTTGGCTCGGGTGACCCTTCAAAAAAAACTCAAACTCCTCATTGTAAAAGAAACATGGTAATTAGCAGTTGTGACGCCAAGACAAAAACCCAAAAAAGCAAAAAAAACAAGAGGGTCCCCATTTGCAATGGGGCGATGTGTGAAAAGGTCACAACAGGTGTAAGCCTTAAAACTAGTGTTACAAGACTCCTCTAAACTCATCTAGACTCGGTGTAATTTCCCCCGAATTGTGACACTAAATTATATAAATAACCAAACATGGAAATGTAAATAAATGAGAAAATAAATAAAGAAATATATATATTAGTAATTTTATTGTAATTATAATTATTAAGATAGTATTATAATTATAATTATATAAAATAAAATAAAATAATTAATATTATCATAATAATAAAAATATATTCAAAAGAAACTAATATAAGAAATAATATTATCTAATATGGTTAAATGAGTTTATGTAAAAATAAAATTAATCCTATAAACAAAGCCAACCCTCATGTTTTAGCACCCAAGTACAGATTGCACATTATAGAATATATTTCAAAGACATAAATATTAATCGCCCAAGCTCACTATAGCAACGATTGTTGATGTTCTAAGCAACTTAGGGTTGTTTCTTCCAACACACTTATTCCAAGAAGACACATAAATTAAATGATAGCCTAATCGGCTATTTAATTTATATCCATTGAGATTATTACTAATTGCTTGTATTGGGCCGACCTCCTTGGCATTTATTGAAATTATTTGTATTCCTCAAGTGGGCCGACATGTTGAGATGTGACCTCATTTTGTATATATGCAAGGTTGAATTTGTCATTTCATATATCAAGTTCAATCAGCATTTCCTACAGCAGTTCACACTTGAGCAGCAGAGCATCATCTTGTAGCAGCAGACATATTTCAAGGAGAAACATATTCGCACTTAGGAGAAGTGCTAATATTCATTGTATCAAATTAGCCCTTGTGCTGGGCCTGTTTTGTAAGCAGACTTCTGCTCTTGTTCCTATAATATATAAGAGAAATATTTGCTGGGTTTTTCTCCCTCAGGAGGAGGGTTTTCCTAGGGTATCTTGTTGTGTTCATTGTCTCATGTGTTGCATTTTCTGATTGCTTTTATTTCTGATCTGGAAATTAACATGGTATCAGAGCAGGTTAGAAAAGATCTGATCAGAAATTCATCAAGCAGAAATGCATTAAACAACATAAGGTAATCTTTGAGACTTGCTTCCGCATTAGTTGGAGATTCCGTGACTGTCTGTCATGCTTGGAGTATCCGGAAGTTGAAGTTGTCTTGAGCCTGTGAAAATGTTTCCGTGCGTGCAACATCACCCGTTGTCTGTAGCTTCACTTACGATTCTGTCTCTCTTCCACGGCCTTAGCATTCTCCTTTTGTCGGACCTTTGTGTTGTGTTATGGAATATTGAAGCTCAAAATTGTCTTGTGATGGGCTCCTCCAGGTTACTATCTCCATGCGGATATGCCTTAGGCGACGACGCCACTGTAAGGGCGACAAAGCCTTCATCGTGTATTCTCCAGGGCCGAGTGGAGCAACCCAGGAGACAATCTTCTCCTTATAGTCGCCTGGGCTCAGGCTATGCGTCATTGAGGATTGGTGACAAGAATGTTATCATCAAAAGTCATCATCCTGAATGTTGCCTGCGATCTTAGAGTATCGATGACCATTTGTCGAGATTCCAATATTGAGAATACGTGAAGTGTTCTTTTCATGAGACGCATGATTACTTTATGCCAGCACCAGAATTCCAATTATTCGCGACCTTGTATGGTGATATTATTGTTGATTGCCTTAGTGGTCGGGATTTTCGAAGGTAATGTGCAAATCTCTTATTTTCGTCAGATGGTAGATATTACTTAGCCAGAGATTTTCGCCACAGTCAATTATCAGGCCCTGCCAACATTCTCATGTCGCTATTGGTTTCTGGCACCATAATTCCTAAACACATCAGACGAACTCTTCTCATGTGCGGGCATTCTGTAGCCTATGATGTCGACAGTTTCTATGGTTGTCTTTGTTCTCTAGTTGGCCAATATTCATGATGTTGGTTGTTAACGCCTTGGAGTTGGGCTTATTTATAAGCATATGATTATTTAAGGTTCTGAAGTATTCATGTATTTTGAGAGGTGTGGTTCTCTACTGTTGCCACGTATTGGATCATTAAGGAAATAAATTATATTGTCTTGTTGAGTGTTGCCTGGGTGTTTGCTTCAAGTCGATAAATGAAGAACATGTTATCTGGCAAATTCAGACTTATTGACAGAGTTCAGTGATGACGTGGTTTGGCCTAATTTGGAGGACTATGTACGTCCTTACAGTCATGTTGGACATTAATGGTCTTTACGACATTACAGTCAAGAGCTTATTTACTGTCAGTTCGAGTTGCTAATGGATGATGTCTGAGTTTGATGGCTGCAACCATATGATTTCATCGAGGCGTGTTGCATCCGTTTCATAATTTGGTGGATTGCAGCTAAATACGGAGTGCATCGTAAATTTGAACATGGTTCGGTCAAAGACCATGCTCAAATTTAACCCTGCAAAGGGCCTGTGTTCGAGCATTGGAAATGGTGGACTGATCTGAGCGCAAGAGCAGCGTATCGTACTGTGTCCACCCTTCAGAATATTTAAAAGATAATTATTCTTTGTTTAGATTGTAATTACCATTCTAGGCTAAAATTCAGTTTGCTGAGTGGTGCAAATTTGACATTATTTACTTAGGATTATGTGTGACCAGTAAATAGTGATCACTGTGATAAGATTTTTTAGATTTATTCATTATAAGTTGTATCATGCTAATTTGTGAAGATTGTCTTTTGAGATTAGCTCTTCCAAAGAAAGACATGTCATGATTGATGAATTGATTATCTATTACTCAGGAGTTTTTTTGAATTCTATGAGATAAGTATTGCATGGTTGAATAATACTTATGAATTGTTTTGTAGTTACTAATTCATGCTATAACATTGAGATGGTCAATCATGTATGCTCCTAGTTATGGTACGTCTATTTGAGATAGTTGAGTCCCATGATCTATTAGTAATCTCTTCTTAATGCTTTTAGGATAAATCAAGAAGCGTAAGAGATTTCTTTCAAGAAGAGCTTGATGCATCCTATAGGTTGAAGAATGGAGACTCTACTTGTAGCTATGAGACTAAGTGAATGGCTGAAGACATCTTTTCGAAGAGGAAGAATTAACCTTAAGAGGGAGTTCTATGACTCACTGAGAATAAGTAAGGGTTGTGGTGTTGCAAGGCCAGATGCTAAATTATTGAAGTACCTCTTTAGAAGTTGGGTTCTGAATTGCTCAAGTCAGGTCAACCTAGATTTAACATTGGTAGCTCCGCAAACCTATTCAGAATAGAGTGATTTGGGATGCGGCCGAAGAGGACAACCCTGAATCTCTACAAAGGTGTGCGTGGGAAACTATTTCTCTAAGGCAAGCATTGCAGACAATCTTTGACAATGAAGTCAGGTGGTTGATGCAAGTGATTGAAGATTCAGAGGGAGCCTACTGAACCTAAAGAAGATGGTTGTGTTGCTTTGGAAAGATATTCAGTTGAGGTATATCAGCACTGATGAGAAGATGGCAGTCATTCTCATCAAGCATCTCTTCAGGATAATGTTTGTATACTTTCGAGACAAGCTTGATATGGTGGAGAATGAAGCCCTAGCTGAGAGGAAGTCTTAGTATCAATGTTCCTTCTTTTAATGAGATCTTCTTTGAGAGAAGTTCGAGGTGAAATCCCTTGTTAATGCATTATTCTCTTAGGAGAAGTTTGAGGTGAAAGCCCTTGTTCCACCCTCTAGGAGAGTCATGGTGGATGTCATGTGTGTGACTCCATGACAACATTTTGTACTTGTGTTTTCACCCTCTGGGAGAGCCATGGTGAAAGTCATGTTGAGGTGACAACATCACGCAAGTGATGAACACTTGTACACACCATAGCATGGTTGCAGCCATTATGGTTGATATCGTGTTGAGGTGATATCTAATATCACGATGAGGTGATATCTTTCTTTTCCACATATGGGTGTTGCCATTGTGGTAGCTTTCACGATGAGTGATAAGCTCCTTTCATGGATTGAGCCATGTTGATTAACATCACTATGAAGTGATACATTTTGTGCAACTGGAAGTATCATCCCTAGTTGAGAGGGAGTGTTGATGTTCTAAGCAGCTTAGGGCTGTTTCTTCTAGCGCACTTATTCCAAGAAGACACATAAATTAAATGATAGCCAAATCGGCTATTTAATTTATATCCATTGAGATTATTATTAATTGCTTGTATTGGGCTGACCTCCTTGGCATTTATTGAAATTATTTGTATTCCTCAAGTGGGCCGACCTGTTGAGATGTGACCTCATTTTGTATATATGAAAGGTCGAATTTGTCATTTCATATATCAAGTTCAATAAGCATTTCCTACAGCAGTTCACACTTGAGCAGCAGAGCATCATCTTGTAGCAGCAGACATATTTCAAGGAGAAACATATTCGCACTTAGGAGAAGTGCTCATATTCATTGTATCAAATTAGCCCTTGTGCTGGGCCTGTTTTGTAAGCAGACTTCTGCTCTTGTTCCTATAATATATAAGAGAAATATTTGCTGGGTTTTTCTCCCTCAGGAGGAAGGTTTTCCCAGGGTATCTTGCTGTGTTCATTGTCTCATGTGTTGCATTTTCTGATTGCTTTCATTTCTGATCTGGAAATTAACAACGATAACCTTTAGAAGAGAAGATACAACGATTATTCTCAAAGGAAAGTTAAAAGCATATTTTATTAAGGCAATTGACTTTTAGCACCCAAGATAATATTTAAAGTAAAGTAAACAAAGGCAGTGGTAAACTAAGCTACGATTAGTTTAAAGCAACGATCAACATTGATAACAAAAAGTCATGTCCATTTGAAAGATGTTCTCCTTTCAAAGAGCTACGTCTCTTTGTAGAAACATGGGAATATAAAAAGGAAATGAGGACTTTAAAAGATATATATGAAAGAAATCAGAAATATAGAGGAAAAGGGATAGGAATGGAATAAGGAAGAAATGACATATTCTGTCAGAAATCTGATCACCAGCAGAGAGCAGCAGACTAAGGTAAGGAAAGGTTGGTAATAGGCAAGAATAAAGGATATCAAATATATTATTAATTTAAATTTCAGTTGATACTTATAAATATATTTAAATTTATTATGATTTATGAATATATTTAAATATATTTTGATGGATAAATATATTGAGAAATTAATGACATGTTATTAATTGATAAATATATATTTAGACATATATATTGTGGTGATTGATAAATACAATGCATACATAATAGTGTATATATATATTATGATTATCCAATAATGATGTTTGTAGCAATTATTGAGTCTTATAAGTAGTCATGATGCTTAATATAATTACGGATAATAATGTATATATATATTATGATTATCTGTTGAGTTACACTAACGATATCTTTGAGTGTAAAGAAACAAGAAAAAATGCATCTCAGGAAGATACATCATCGCATCAAAGAGAGAAGATGGATCGGGCTCAGGGAAATAAATCTGGAAGAAGTCCGGTTAGTTCAATGATCGGGGGATAAGTGAATGCATAGAGTGATTAAATGACACGCTGCAATCAAAAGGTATATGTGTCTATAATTATATATTTGAGTTCATCTCTACAACGTAAGTGAATTTCACATATAGAAATAAATGGATGTTATTTGTCTAGCCACAATAACATTGCTTACAACAATTATTGTGTCTCATTGAGCTTTTATGACTTTACCCTGAAGAATAGACTTTGGGCCAAAATTCTCTTTCGCTAATGCTCACCAAGGAGAGGATGGTAGTGGAGGGGAAGGCTGGTAAATTCAGTCCCATGATGGATGTCCCAAGACGGGTGATAACCTTGAGGGAATCCACTTGGAGATTGGTCATGCGCCCTTGGCACTGTAAGTTCGTCCTTCTTCAATGAGTCTAGGCAAGAGGAAACAAGGCGAAGATCTATTCCAATCAAGAGTAATAAGTCATATCAGATTATGTTAGTTATGCACTAGTTGATAATAATGCATTTCATTTATCTTATTCCACTAATCTTTCATTACTCTTTTATTGAACAATTTTTAAAATCAAAAGATTAATCTGTGCATTTTATGTCTCTAATATGGGGACATTACACTCGGCGAGTCCCAAGCCGAGCCAAGCTCAATGAGTTTGGGAGACTCGGGCCTCGAGTACTCGCTAGACTCGCCGGTTCTAGGCAAGTCCCAAGCCAAAGACTCGGTCGCGATTGGGTAAACAACAAAACATTAAAAAAACACTTAAAAGCATTTTATGTAACACTTTTTGGTTTTATATTTGCCTCCTTCACTCTAAAAGGCACTTCATTTCATTTTCAAGCCAAGGAAGAAAGAAAAAAGAGAGATTTGAGCCAAAATTTATTTGCATTGAAGGAAAACCAGCAAGGAAATCAAACCAAAAAACAGTTGTTGAATCACATTTGAGCAGGTTTGGTACTCTTGGTGCATATAGAGGAGTCTACAAAGGATTGGAAAGAGCTCGCCATTGATTTCAAGGAAGATTTAAGAGGTAAGTTTGAATTTTGAAGGTTATTTTTGTTTTTTTTTCAAACTAAAATGTCATTTCTCTTCTACATTTCTTCCTTCTTTTTTGTATTTTGTTTTTTGTTGAACAAACCTTTAGGTGTTTTTGTAAAAAAAATAGTTTTATAGTTGCAAATCCTAGGTTTTTTAATATTAGTTTAATTATAAACTTTGAATGTTAATTTTTTTCTATTTATGTGTTATTGCAGCATTGTTTATATTTATAAATTGTCTCTATCACAATGTCTCAAACTCCAAATAGAAAGGACCCTTGTTGGAAATATACCCTTATTACCCTTGGGCAAAAGAAAGGAGAGGTAACATGTTTTCATTGCAAAACAACTATGCTTTGGGGAGGCATTAATAGATTGAAATACCACCTTGCACATATATGAGGTCGAGATGCTAATCCATGCCAAAAAGTCCCTCCCGAGGTTACGCGTGAAGTGCAAGTTCAATTGGAAACCTTTGAGCAGCAAAAGGAATTAAAAAAGAGGCAAAGAGAGGATGGAAGCCATTGGTGGAGTTGGAGATTCTTCTTCTTCCATGCCTCCATTTCGTCCATCTTCGGCTGCTAGTAGTGCTAGTGGCAACGACAGTGGCAATCTTAGCATTGGGCCTAGAGTTCGTGCATCTAGGTTGGATTCATATTTGCCACGCACTACTTCTGATTCCCAACCGCCACTTGAGAGTATGTGTTGGAACAAAGATAAAAATGATCAGCCAAAAGTGCAATTGGAGACTTTTGGTTCTATTGCGAGATTCCATTCCATGTAGCTAGGTAATTCTTCTTTTTGTTTTGTTTTAAAATATATAGCTTGATAGTTGATTCTTTGTCTCTTGAATTTTTATTTTTAGAGCTATGTAAAATTCAAATTTAAATTCTCCATTTTACAATAGTTATTTTATTTTATTTATTTGTGTTAGGTCTCCTTATTGGCAAAACATGGTTGATGCCATTACTATTTGTGGGGCGGGGTTCAAAGCCTTTAATGATGAGGAGATAAAAGGCCCCATTTTGTCACAAAAGGTGGCTGATGTGAAAGCCACAATAGAGGAGCAACGATAGATATGGAGGAAGAAGGGTTGCACCATCATGATCGATGGTTGGACTGATAGAAGAAACAAAACATTGCTCAATTTTCTTGTTTCTTCCCCAAGTGATTTTACTTCCTAAAATGCATTAATTTAGTGATTAACAATCAAGATTTTTAATTTATGTTTTATTGAATCATTGATTTTGTTTCTTTTTCAAGTCGCATTGTGTTCATCAAATCTATTGATGCATCCGGGAACACCAAAAATGCTGAATTCCTTTGTGAGGCTTTGGAGGGAGTCTTGGTTGATGTAGGGGAGGAGAATGTGGTGCAAGCAGTTACGGATAATGTGGAAAATTATGTTGTTGCAGGTAGACTATTGATGGATAGGAACCCATCATTGTTTTGGACTCCTTGTGTCGCTCATTGCCTTGACCTCATATTGGAGGATCATGACAAGATTGTGTTCATCAAATCTATTGATGCATCCGGGAACACCAAAAATGCTGAATTCCTTTGTGAGGCTTTGGAGGGAGTCTTGGTTGATGTAGGGGAGGAGAATGTGGTGCAAGCAGTTACGGATAATGTGGAAAATTATGTTGTTGCAGGTAGACTATTGATGGATAGGAACCCATCATTGTTTTGGACTCCTTGTGTCGCTCATTGCCTTGACCTCATATTGGAGGATCATGACAAGATTGCATGAATCAAAGCAATTGTGGAGACAACAAAAAATATTTATAAATTCATATATAATCACACATGGGTCCTCAACCTAATGAGGCAATACACAGGGCAAAAGGAGTTTGCTCGCTTTGGGATAACCCGGTTTGCTACTAATTTCATCACATTACAATCCTTGCTACAGTCAAAGGGAGCTTTGAGGCGCATGTTAGTTAGCAAGGAGTGGACTTCCTCATCATATGCTAAGACAAATGCAAGGGAAGATGTGTCAAATTGGATTTTTGATGAGCAAGGCTTTTGGGTACCTACTGTGGAGATCATAAAGGTAAATGCGATTAGTAATTAGTTTACTTATTCTACATTATATTTTCATTCTTATTTTTATTTTATTTGCTTATTTTTGTTAGACTCTTAGGCTAATGTATAATAATAATTTCGGTTCACATAGCTTTTAGTGGTTCTATTACGAGTTGCTAATGGGGAGAAACCCGTAATGGACTACATATATGAGGGCATGGATAGGGCCAAAGAGGCCATTAGATCCATTTATGGGGGAGTTGATGATAAGTATCGCCCCATTTGGGAGATCATTGATAGACGATGACACCTCCAACTTCACAAGCCCCTACACACAACTGCATATTTTCTCAATCCAGCATTCCAATTCTGCCTTGATTTCAAGGCGGATGAGGAGGTTTTGAGTGGGCTCTACACAATCATCGAGCGGATGTTTGATTCTCGTGTTGGAGCACAAATAGTCATCCAAATTGAGATTTTCAGACTTGCACAAGGAGATCTCTTTTCACTAGATATATGCAAGGCTACTTTGTTGACATTGCAGCCAAGTAAAAATTTATCAAGGGCATAATAGTAGGTTAAAAATGAACACTTTACCTTTTTTATATTACTATTAAATATTGAAACTTAAATATTGAAACTTAAGTTGGACAATGAGATTGATTTTTTTCTTTTTCTCATCTTAGATGCATGGTGGGAGAGATTTGGTTCTAAAGTACTAAATCTTCAGAGGATTGTGGTTCGACTGTTGAGCCAACCATGCATTGCTTCAGGTTGTGAGTGCAATTGGAGTATGTTTGAGCACATACACTCCAAGAAGCACAATAGATTGTCAGTGTAGAGGTTGAATGATTTGGTTTATGTTCATTACAACCTTTGCCTTCACCATATACAAATATTGGGCGCTAACTTATCACCCATCACATTTAAGGAGGTTGATCCATAACTAAATTGGATCATTGAAGTTGAGGATCTTGTCTTTAGTGATGAGGACCTTGATTGGGTCAACCAGGTGGATAGAGATGTAGAGGTAGTAGTGATGACAGAGGAGGATAGAGCACGAGCAAACACCTTAGATGTTAGTTTGGGTGCCACTGAGTTTGAGACATAGGCAGAGATGATGGTTACATCATCATCTAGGACCTATCTTTGATGCCTATGCAGGAGGACTGAGTGATGCAGGCTCCTCTGAGCCATAGACTTGTAGCTTTTGTTTTGATATTTGTTTGGAACTTTTGATGCCATGGATTTCATATTCCATGAGTGTTGTATACATTTGACAACATTTATATATCTAATGGTCTTACTACTATGATTTCCTTCAACTAAAATTTGTGTTTATACTTATGTGATCGATGTATGTTTGTGTATGGGATCAAAGTAGTTTCTATTTGACAAAGTTATTGTGTCTTTGAGGTTTATTTATTAGAGGGTGCATGAAACAAGTTTTAAATCCTTAAAAATCTATGAATTTCTTGGGTTTTTTAATTTGCCGAGTCTGTGCCAAGTCTGGGCTGCGAGTCTGAGTCCGAGTCAAAATCAGCTTGCTGAGTCCAAGGCAAGTCCGAGTCTTGTAACTCTGCTTAAAACCTTAGACAAATTTATCTTGATGGTGCACTCTTCCTATCAATTTGATGGTTGGTGAGTGTTGCAATTTACCTATGATATCATCTATTTCAATGAGTTTTAACCACTGGTTCACCAAGATTCTGAGACAGGGTGATGTGGGAGGACAGTTTTGTCCCAAGTTTGGGAATGGTGGGGGCATGGCATTTAATATAATTAATAAAATTTAATTCTTGAAAAATTAATTACAAAAAACATTCAAAGAAGTTGTAAATCTATCATTTATGTAAGCAATATGAGAAAACCTAGCTCGAATTTATAGGTAGTTGTACTCCACTATGACATTTTGCATTAGAGAAGAAAAATTAAATGTCTTCATCTGAAACAAGATTAATATGCTTGCTCCAGCATTATTCATCAAATGAATAGAAGTAAATACAGCAATGCCATTTAAATTTTGACTGGGCTGTTTTATTATAACAGTCAGGAGCTTTAACATGTTCTCATGTAAGGGATTTACTAGAGAACAGAACTTGACAAAGAGGTCCACAAGAAGATGCACTGCCAATGTACATGTTTCAGAAATCCAAACATCTTCACAATGATCATTGCATTTACTTTTTAAATCATTTGTCTGTAACCATAGTAGCATTAAATAGAACTGAGTTGAATTGACAAGCCAAAAGTAAAAATGGATTTTAATAATTAGGATTTAATCTGCTGCAGTGCAAAATGATTTTTATATTTTGCTTTTGTAAACCAGAGCCACCAACAATGTTGAGGGGCATCGCCCTCACCACCAAGCCAAATTAAAAGCCTTCTATGCCTCAGGGACCACCTTTTTTTCCCAATTCTTGTAAATGTTAAATGACTGCTTTTTTGTCTAGAGGAGACTTTCTCCTCCTCTTTTTGCAATTGCAATATAGCATGGGCTAATACTATTTGTTGAAATTTGCAAATAAATTCGTGTCAAAAAAGGTGTATATATTTTTTCTTGCTGTTGAGGACCGATTTTCTCCTTCTAGTGGCTGGTGCAGGGTTATTCAGTGGAAGCTTTCACAAGGAGAAAATTAATGTGGAACTGTTGTGTTCTCTTAGAGTAATTTTTGTAGCTAATACTTGTTATTGTATTGTTAATCTAGCGATGGGCTGTAAGTTGTAACAAGATTTTACGCCTTGCAAACTTTGTATTCTTTAGATTAGTTGTAGTGCTTTCATTTTTACAATTAGAAAAAATGAGCAAGCAGAGAGAGATATTACGGCTGCTAAAGGTGATTTCTATTTTATTAATTTCTTGTTCGAGGAGTTTTTAATGTGTAATACACAGTTGCTTATGGTATTATGCTTTTTGCAGGTTTGCAATTTTGTTGTAGGATTGCTCTTTCTTGATACAATGGAAAAGTTTGGGCTATCCGTTGTCTATTCAAGCTTTGGCATAGTCTCCTTGTTGGCGGCTGCATTTACTTATTATTATGTAATTGAAACTAAAGGGCGTAGTCTGGAGGAGATAGAGTTTCTGTTGAACCCTGACTTGGAGCGGAGGGACTAAGATAATCAAATGTAAATGTCCAGAGTTTGTGTCAAATTTAAATATCCAGAGTTTGTAGAGGGTAAAGCAACCTACAAGATTAGGAAGCATCAAATGTAAATGGTGGTTAAGGATTTATGTTGTTATGTCTGGTGTATCGAATATGAAAAATTCAGCGTGTTTCAAGTTTAGTACAGGTTATCTTGAAATTTTGACTGGGCCGGATTGGAATTCCAATAAATAAAAATTGTATAAATGTCCCTTGCTGAACTTCAAACTCTATGGGATGTATCAAAATGCACAATGAATATTTTCAACGTCAGTTACGGGCATCAAGCCCACAATTACCAATTGTTTATAGCACCTATCACGAAAGAAAAATATCAAGAAGTTTACAAAATTAGGATTATAGATCGCTTTTTATGATTATTACTCCAAAATTCGAGATTGGAATGAAAACTCAAATTAGACTCGATTCTCTTTCATTGTAATTTCCCTCAAATTGTTTGGAGCTCAGGCTCTCTGAAATGGTGTATCGATCAACTTACTTAGCCCAACTAACTATTGTACAAATCACACTAAATAGAAATTTGATGTATAACGTATTGTAGAGGTTATTCATTACACTAATGAAAAATAAGTGCTCCCACTACAATTTACATAGAGTAAACAATTGAGCAATAATTAATGTTAAGATTTTATGAGATGTGACTGATATGAAACAATTAATTAATATTGCGTAGTGAAATAAATTGCATAAAGAGAAAATATGCTGCAAATGTTTGATAATACTTAGAATAATAAGTCATTTCAAGGAAGCAAATTTTCAAAAGTTTTCAAGAATAAAAATTGTGATATGATGATAATAAAATAACTATTAGTTCTTATATATACCCCATTTATCTCATGGATGTCACCTAGGCCCACTTAGATGTTTAAAGATAGCATTTATGACACCTAAAAAATTTAAATAAGAATATAATAATAATCAGATAATTTAATTGAGAGTTAAGGTAGCTGCAAGCTGACTACTCATAATCTTATGCAAACCACTAGATTTAAAGGGTAGCATACCCCTCTCCTATTTTGTAGAGAAACATTGTTCTCAATGTTGATGAATTGTGAATGCTTTTGCACAAAACCTTTATCTTCCCATGTGACATCTTCAACTAACAAATTCTTCTATTGAATGAGACACTTGGTGATTGTTCTAGTCTTCAATTGTGCATTTGAAAAATTGAATTTGGATCCAAAATGATTCTTCCTTTCATCTAGCTTTGATAATATTGTTTGTGTAAGGATTTGTCAACTAGTTACTTTATTTAAACATGAAATATAAAAAAAAGTATGTATCTTTGTTATTGGAAGTAGCTCAAGCTTGTAGGCTACATTACTTATCTTCAGTAGAATTTGGTATGGAATATAATTTTTGGTGATAATTTGACTCTTCTTGACAATGGATCCTTGATTGTGATATAAACTTCAATATCAAAAAATTCCAAAAGAAATCTCTTGTAGACAATTTGTTAGCTTTTTGTTTATTAGTTAACATACATTGTTTTTTAGTTGCGGATATCACAATTTCTTGTATGTTTGCTCCTGCACCTGCTTGCTATTCGAATGTCGTTTCCGCCCGCGTGTCCCCTGCTCTCTCTGGCACCTCCTTGCCGGCTGCGGGTGTTGTTAGCGCCTCTGTTGGGTGGCATTTTGTGTTCGTTCCTGGTTCTCTTGGACATCTGTTTCTGCAGGATGTGCCTATGATGTCTGTTGTGGCAATGGCTTCTCCCATCCCTGCTTCCGCGTGTGCCCTGTTGTCGGCTTCGTCTATTGCGTTTGGTTATTCGTGGGTTCCTTTGGTCTCGCTGGCTGAGGTGGGTGTTGCCGCCTACGCTTCCTCTGTTGCTGTCAGTGTCGCTTCTCTTCTTGCCTTCATGCCTTTTGCGGGGGCTCCGGTGAAGGGTTTGGGTGTTGGGCGTTTGCCTCTTGCTGGGTGTGTGGCTAGTTCTCCTGTTGTGGATTTGGTTGCTGGTTCGCTTGAGAGTGTGGATGTTGTGCCTATTTCCTCTGTGGAGCCTCGTAGCTTTGTTGCGGCGGCTAGGTCTGGGTCTGCTCGCCCTCTGTGAGCGCTCACCCCTCTTCTTAGTGCTTATCCTTCCCCATTGTGGTCTGTGGTGAGGATGTGATTGAAAATGAGTATTTCTACCAGCAGAGGGGTTTGTGTCAATTTTCCATCTCTTGGCCTTCTTTGTCCGACTTGCACAGTTGGGTTTTGAACTCTTGGAGGCCCCTCTTCTTAGTGCTTATCCTTCCCCATTGTGGTCTGTGGTGAGGATGCGATTGAAAATGAGTATTTCTACCAGCAGAGGGGTTTGTGTCACTTTTCCATCTTTTGGCCTTTTTTGTCCGACTTGCACAGTTCGGTTTTGAACTCTTGGAGGCCCCTCGTGGCTGGTAAGATTGAGTTCTTCCCTTGTGCAAAAGGTTTTTTTCTTGTTTCCTTTGCTTCTTTGAGGACAAACATTTGGTGTTGGGTCGTCTTTGGGTTTGGGGTGAGGACACTCTCGCTTAAGCCTCAGACAACCTCCTTCAACCCTCTTATTGAACCACTTAATGTGTGTCTGGTGTGGGTTAGGCTTCTGAATTTTCTCCTTCAGTTTTGGGAGGATTCTTGTTTCGAGGCCATTGCCAACTCTATTGATCGATTCTTGAAAGTTGATGATTCAACTTCTTATATGGGACACTCTACCTTCACTCATATTCTGGTGGATATTGATATCTCCATGCCTCTTCATGGAGACATGGTTATGATGGTTGGGGATAGGCCTTGGACTCAATTGCTTGAGTATGAGGGCCTCCCTTTTCATTGTCATCATTGCTTTGTTTTTGGCCACTTGGCCTCAACCTGTTGTCTCTTGTGTCGAAAATGTTTTGCTACTTGGTGGAATAATGCTTTTGGAGACCATTTGATTGTTGAAGCTTCTAAAGTTCTTGCTTCTTCATGTGATCCTACTCCGCCGACTTCTTTTGCTCAACTTCAGACCTTAGTTGAGGTTGTGGTTGAGGTTCAGTGTTCACCTCCTACTCTGCTGATTGCTCTTGTTAAGTTCCAAACATCTTCTCTGATTGAGGACAATGCTATGCCTTGTCATTCTGACCCTCCTTTATGTATTGAGGGTCATCCCGTAGGGGTATCTCCTCTTGTTTCCTCTTCTTGTGTGAAGTTGGAGGATTCTATTGCTTGGATTGTTGTTTGTTGCAAGCGAAAAGGTCCTTGTATTTTGAGGGACAAGCTTTTTGTGTAAGGTTTGGACCCTTGTTCTCGATTCTTGCTATGTTGGTCTTTGTTCTTGTTTTCTAGTCTCACTCTTCATGAGACTTGTACTGCTTGCCTCTATGATTTTTTTGTATTGGATAGAAGCCCTTTCGCATTTTAATTTAATCAAAACATACAATTTTTTTGTCGCATCCCATTTTTAATCATTTATTTTAGATATTTTTTTAATGTTTAAATAATTGTTTAGGGTGAGCAAAATTAATATTTTAAATACTGCATGATATTACAACAATGGATATTTCATTGTTTTTGTAGAATTTTGATTTGTTTGATTTGGGATTATGGCATTAATAAAAGATTAACTATTGTTGTATTTTTTGATGTGGATGCATGATAGAATTCTCCACCTCTAGTGTGTTAAGGGAGAGTATTGTCTAGGAGAGGATGATAGGCATCGTCGATGTGGTTAGATGAACTATAACTCCAAGAACCCACACATTGCAAAAATTTGTAATTAATTGGATAAATGATACATTCTAGGCATAAAGGGAAATGCTTGAATGTTGTCATGAAGTTTAATATTTTTGTGACACTTTGTGACAATTAGATTAATGTCCGATTCTTCTTTATTAATGCTCATTTTCATCTAAAAAAATTCTCATTATATAAAGAATAAAAAATATTCTTGAATTAGTTTTAATAAACTTAACTAAGAAGAGGTAGTGGAAGTAGTGGGTCAAACAAATAGGGGTTGTGCAGCCATTATGTTGCATTCCCTATGGTGAAGGCTAAAAATAACCAATAGTACTAGGGGAGTTAAAAAGAGGAGATGTGAATTCAAAAGAAGACTATTCTATTCTTCATATGGGTTGGAAAGGAAACACTTTGACATTCAAGGAGACTTTCCATGAGTTTTAGCCATTATTTTTTGGGAGAGTTTGTATTGGAGAGGTTTCTATTTGAATGCTATTGCAAAAGGTTCCACTTTTGGTAATCATGGGTAGGGAGGATGCTAGTGAAGGGATGTGGAAATTATACTTACACCTACCAACTACATTTGCATAGAGAATGTTTTTGAAAAGATAAGCAACATTTTTAGGGTGTCGTACCCTTCACAAAGAGCCCAAGGGGCCAAAGAAAAAGATAGTTCAAAACAGAGATTGAACTATAGGAACAACTAGAAACAGTTGACTGACAGTTGTGGAAAACAAAGAGATTAAGCAACCCCAAAAACAGAGGGTTCAGAGCTGGCTCCACGAGCCTGAGACCGAGAAGCAGACACATATTTCTTCTTCCGAAGAACAACCGACCGGGGGGGCTCGGAAACAGGAAACAAGGAGAATGGTGAGAGGAGCGACCTCACCACAGCCACCACATGACCACCAAGCAGCGAGGGACTCGACAGCAAGGCAGCCGCGAAAGGATCAACAAGCGGAACAGAAGAGGCACCCAACAAAGGGCGAACAGGGTCTAACAGGGCAGTGACAACAGATGCAGGGACAGGCCCAACAATGTCAGCAGAAGGGTCTGGCACAATAGTGTTAGCAGAACTGTTCAAAGATGGAACCAAAGAAGAGGGCTCCGAGAGAGCAGCAACATCAAGGTCAACCAACATAGAAGGAGCCTCCGAAGAAGAACTCACCATGAGGTGATCAAGGAGAGCATCAATCCACCAAGTCGTGATGCCCTTGCGATGGGCATGAGGGCAAGCAGAGGCCAAGTGACCCATTGAAAAACATCTCCTGCACTAAAAGGGGAGACCTTCGTAGTCTAAGAGCTACTTCAAAGGTTTGTCCTCCACCAACAAAACAACATCCCCATGAAGAGGTTTAGAGATATCCAGATCAACTAGCAATCGAGCAACCGTGGTGTGCCCAAACTCCCTAGTTGTAGAATCCACCATCAAGAAACGACCAATGGTATTGACAATGGCTTCGAAGCATGATTCCTCCCATAACTAGAGAGGAAGGTTTGGCAATCGGACCCAAACAGGTCTAGTATTCAACGGCTCCGTAAGGGGGTTGAAAGAATGAGCCCAAGGTCTGATGGATAGAGAATGAATACCCCACATCCATCCTTTATCCAGAACACAGCTTCGCTCACGAGGGGAGCCAAAAGTAGCAATAAAGAAGCCCCTAGCGCTAGGGTAGAGCTCGATTTCCCTAGCAACCAAAGGCTTCCAGGAAGCCTTCACCCAACCATGGAGGTCTGGGAGGGATGGCCACAGACCATTGAATCTACAGACCACACCCGTTTTCAGGTAATACTCCTCATTCTCAACTATCTCAGGCCCACAAACCACCACTGGGGAGTCCCGGGCACAAGGAATAGACCTCTGGGGAGGCCGAGCACAAACTCTAGCACCTTCAGACAAAGATTTTGCCTTCCCTGAAAACACCCAGCAGCAGGAGGACGAGCAAAAAACCCACCCACAGGAGCATTCACAGGCACTGAGGCAAGGGAGGGCTGGGAGAAGACCGTCTCAGAGAAAGACCTCCAACCAGAAGGAGCACAAGAGACAGGAGCAACCGACACTAAAGGGATACCAGAATCAACACCCACACCATGCATTGTTGCATCCACACCATTTACCAACCCAGCAGAGCCAGGCATGGGTGGAGCCCCATGAACACAACCCCCAACACCAATCATGGGAGCAGTAGCGTCCCCAGTAGCAAACGCAGCCCGAAGGGAAGCAACTTGCAAGCTCCCGCACAACCCACCAGAAAGCCCGTCACTAGTTGCTAAACCAGAGCTCCCGCACCGAGTACCCCCATTCTTCACCACCACCACAGGCGTAGTGGCGACAACAAAGCCCGCAGGTGACCGTTGGAAAGTGACATTCCCGTTTGGAGAGGAAATCCCGCCCAGAGAATGTTGTCAAAGTATGGAATCAAGTTTTACACCACAAACAAAAATATACAAAGATATATATATCCACATTTTCTACGAAAAGACAAAATGAGAAAAGAAATCTCAGGACACGAAACAAGATTAAAAAATAAAAATAGGAATGTAAGTTACTAATAAATACACCTTAATAAACATATGACAATGTATGAATATAATTTCACACCAACAAATCAATCTCCCAAAAACAAGAAAATGAAAAGCCAATCAACATGACAAAAGCTAAATTGTATAAAACTTTAAAAATCCATAAAAAACTCTTCATTTTCCAACTCTTGGCTTGTAAACAAGTGCATTGAATCCTCTTATAAGTGATTTGTTCACTATAGGTGAATTCATGATTCACCCAATTTTGCCTATGCCTTTTGGATGCCATAACTTTTTTCATATAGACTCAAAATTAGGTGTATTTTATAAAAAATTACACTATTTTTCAAGAACTATTTAAGTATGAAACATAATTCTACTTTTTATTCCATCTTCACATTAGTTTTAGAGTTGAAACTTAGTTGCATCTTTGACATCTCAAATGAGCTAGATCAACTATGAAAGTTGTCTCATCTACCAAAAAAGATTTTGATGTCTCATACCATCAAAAAACATCCATAAGCATCAAATGAATTGGCTAGATGTCTAAAAACATCCCTACATACTGATTTGATGATGAAATTTTCCATTTTCCTCCTTGTCAATATGCTATAAGTTGTCTAGTGACATGTCTAAAATTCATCTAAATTTTTTTATCACATTTTCTAGAATTTTTGAAACTAGAAGACTAGAATTCTTTTTTGACACCCCACTATTATAGCAAGAAATATTTTAAGCCCATTATTTTAGTTTTTCTTATGGTTTCCAATTTCCTTCAATCCTTCCCATTTTCTTTCAAGGGTGTCACTTGTATATTTGGGCCCAAGCTTGGCTCTAAATGTATTAAGGGGACACTCTTTGATCTTGTGCTCAGAAGATTGATAACTATAATAAGTGTTTTATAGGTTTAGATAAATTATTCCCGTGGGGTGGCATACTTAGGCAATTGAAATGTCAAACAACTCATTTAGATCTTTAGAAACATCTATCTCAACACAAACATGCTTCTTTCTGCCAAGAATTTTTTTTTGATCAATAAAAAATCCATTTTTCAAGGAGGCAAAAATATATTCTATAAAGGGCCAATAAGGCAAGGGAACACTAGGGAACTAAACCCAAACAAGGATTTGGAGAGATTTCTCCTTGGAGGCAAAAAAGTCTTGGGTCTAGGGGTAAAAGATAACAAATAACTATGTACATATCAAGGGTTTTGTTTGAGAATGTCATTAGCATTGCTTACTTTTGAAAACCTAAAGAGGAAATAAAATAAAATTAGTGAGGGTATGGATGACATCAATTTGGGCTCCAAGATTTGTAAACACCCATTCTTAGAGCACGGTTTCAAAGGGGATTCTCCCAACAAACTAACCAAAAATTTCAAGTCATTTATAGGTGTTATCAAAGTTTGGAATAAGAAAAACCACATCACATAGGGTTTAAGAAGACATACCTCATGAAGCACATTCAACATGAATTTTTAAGGTCATTTTTGAGGTTGAGCCATTTTCATGCACTTTCAAACCAACAAATCTAGTATAAAATTTGAAGTTATTTTAAAGAAAAAATGCCTAAAGGTGAAAAAAGGCCTACAATAAATGTGGATGGGCTAATAGATCTCCTACCCATCTAACTAGAAATATGACAAATAATTGATAGGAAAGATTAGACACATGCTAGTCAAGGCAAGCACAAAACCCTAGTAGACTTCAGCTCTAATTTTATCACTCTTCCACCTATATGTCATTTAATACTCTTATTTTATTTTTGAAAAGATAAGAAGCATTTTCAGGGTGCCGTACCCTTCACAAAGAGCCCAAGGGGCCAAAGAAAAACATAGTTCAAAACAGAGATTGAACTATAGGAACAACCAGAAATAGCTGACTGACAGCTATGGAAAACAAAGAGATTAAGCAACCTCAGAAACAGAGGGTTCAGAGTTGGCAACACGAGCCCAAGACTGAGAAGCAGACACAAACTTCTTCTTTCGAAGAACAACTGACTAAGGAGGCTCAAAAACAAGAAACAAGGAGAATAGTGAGAGGAGCGACCCCACCTTAGCCACCACAGGACCACCAAGTAGCGAGGGATTCAACAACAAGGCATCTGAGGACAGATCAACAAGAAGAACAAAAGAGGCACCCAACAAAGGGCAAACAGGGTCAGTCAGGGCAGCGACAGCAGGTGCAGGGTCAGGCCCAACAGTGATAGCAGAAGGGTCTGGCACAACAGTGTCAGCAGAGCGGTCCAATGGAGGATCCAAAGAAGAGAGCTCCGAGTGAGCAACAACAAGAGGGTCAACCAACGAAACCTCTGAAGAAGAACCCACCGTGAGGTGATCAAGGAGAGCATCAGTCCACCAAGTCACAACGCCCTTGCGATGGGCATGAGGGCAAGTAGAGGCCAAGTGACCCATTGAAAAGCATCTCCTACATCGAAAGGGGAGACCCTTGTAGTCTAAGACCTGCTTCCAAGGTCTGTCCTCCACCAACAAAACAACATCCCCATGGAGAGGTTTAGATATATCTAGATAAACTAGCAACCGAGCAATTGTGGTGTGCCCAAACTCCCTAGTTGTAGAATCCACCATCAAGAAACGACCAATGGTATTGCCAATGGCCTCAAAGCATGATTCCTCTTAGAACTGGAGAGGAAGGTTTGGCAAACGGACCCAAACAAGTCTGGTATTCAATAGCTCCATAAGGGGGTTGAAAGAACGAGCCCAGGGCCTGATGGACAAAGAATGAATACCCCACATCCATCCTCTATCCAGAACACTACTTCGCTCATGAGGGGAGCTAAAGGTAGCAATAAAGAAGCCCCTAGCGCTAGGGTAGAGATCGATTTCTCCAGCAACCAAAGGCTTCCAGGAAGTCTTCACCCAATCATGGAGGTCTGGAAGGGATGGCCACAATCCATTAAATCTGTAGACCACATCCATTTTCAGGTAATACTCCTCATTCTCTACTATCTCAGGCTCACAAACCACCACCGAGGAGTCCCGGGCACAAGGAATAGACCTCTGGGGAGGCTGAGCACAAACTCTAGCAGCTTCAAAAAAATATTTTGCCTTCCCCGCAGAACACCCAGTAGTAGGAGGACGAGTAGTCACAAGCACTGAGGCAGGGGAGGGCCAGGAGAAGACTGTCTCAGAGAAGGACCTCCGGCCAGAGGGAGCACAAGAGACAGGAGCAACCGACATAGAAGGAACAAATCCCATAGAGCCCACTCCATGCAACGCTGCAACCACACCATTAGCAGAGCCAGGGATTGGGGGAGCCCCATCAACATCGACCCCAACACCAAACACGGGAGCAACAGCGTCCACAGGAGAATATGTTGTCCGAAGGGAATCGTCATGGAGCAAGCTCCCGCACTGCCCAACAGAAAACCCGTCACCAGCCGCTAGAGAGCTTCCACTCAGAACACCCCCCAAGCTTCGCCAAAGATTTTATTTATTATTGCCAAAGATTTTATTTTATGTTTTATGATTTTGAGTTAATATTATTTAGTTTATTTATGATTCTATTTGAATGTTATCTTGTTTTAGATATTGCACAATGTTCAATGAAGGTGGCCATAGCAAAATATTAAAGTTATGGTTTTATGCGTAGATGATTTATTATTCATTGCTATGAAAAAAATTAGTAAGAAATCGATACAGGTGGCTAGATTTCTTTATAGAGGATGCACTAATATTTATGAGAGAATGTTAAATTTTTTTTAAGAGTTTTACTATAATATTTCACCCATGTTGGCATCTATTCCTTTATGGAGGTAACCATTTGTGACTATGAAAATACTGAAGGCAATAAAATCTATGCCTTCTAATTGTATATTTGTTTGGGATTACAACTTTAGCAATCATTCTTGTATAAATTTCAAGAGTTTAAGTGACACTATATGTAAAGGATATTTTGAATACCGCTAATCCTATACAAACACAATGCAAATTGATTGTTGTCTTCACCTTTCAAAATATATAGAAAAAATCATGTCATATTATGTCAAAATAGTTAATGGAAATGATACTTTTGACTATAAAAAATAATGGCAACTTAAGTTGATTATTAAAACCACATTCTCAAGTTTGAGTAAATGATGTTATTACATTAAATTAAAAAATGTATAATTAAAAATATCTATTTAATTTTATTTATCTTGGTCATTTAGCATGCTTTTGGATTAAACTATGTTTTTCACATCAATATTTTGATTCAAAATGCACATAGTTTTAATCCAAAAAATCAACAATTCATTATCATGGACTATGGAAATTTGATGTTGTTAATTCACACTTAGTGATCCACCATTAGAATAAGAGAGGAAAATAACATCATGGATAAAACTCAATAAAATATCATCAATTGAATCAAACTAATATTTTTAAAAAATATATAAATGAAATTTACTAAGATATTGCTATATTACAATGCAACAACATTTATTATATTTAATAACCAACTTAGCGATGGCGGCCATGGTTGGAAACCCTACCCAGGTCACGAATAGTTCCTAGGCGCTCATGGGTGCAAGTGTTGACAGGAGTGGCAGCGTCTTGGAGGGGGCTGCTCCTCAAAGCATACTGAAATATAGGCGATAAAGTCCAAAACCTCCTACGCGACGGGGCCTGGTGGTAGGCGTGTTAAGGGAAACGACCCTGGGGCTAAGGCTCGAGTGTTGGGTGCGAGATTCTTGCATGGGAGGCCGCCGATTGGCAGGTTTATCCCTGTGGCTAACACCATCTCAGTGAATCTGAAGGCTGAGACTATTGAGGAAATAGATGAGAATGTAACGGAGCTCTCCGAGCGTGGGGTGATTTGTCGGTTTAGGGTTTTTTGGCCCAACCTCCCTTAGCTACATTCTTGGATCTCCACTGAGTGGGAGCCTCTAATTTTGGGTAAAGTTCATATTTTCCCCTTAGCAAAGGGGTTTTTTGTTGCCAAGTTTGACAAAGCTCAGGATAGGAATACAATTTTATGTGACAATTTTTTTAGCTAGGAAAACAAATATTTGTTGATGATTAAGCCTTGGCATGCTGACTTCAACCTTGCTTTTGAAACTTTCAATAAGTTCCTGATTTGGTTTCGGTTGCCTAATCTTCCCCTCCACTTATGGACTGACCCTCTTCTAGAGGAACTGGGGGATGCCCTTGGTGATTTATTGTTGGTGGATGGAGAATCCTCTAACATTTTTCATTCCACCTTTGCTCACATATTGGTTGAAATGGATGTTTCTGTAGACATGCAAAACTAACATCATGCATCCCGCTCTAATTAACATTCAATTCTTCTATTAATCAATTATAACAATTTATTGATTAATTTCCTAAGGTTCATTAAATAAATCAAATTATTTAATCCTTATGTTCTTGTAATAAATCAAACCGATTTAATCAAATGTCACCTCCTAATATCATCCAAGTTAATTAATCTACATTAATTAACTTCTAATCATGATTATCATTCTCTAGCTTTTGACTCAACTAGAGTCAAACCCAAACTCTTAACTAACCCACCCACTTGCACCAATAAATCATTTATTTGATTTATTATTTCCTCTAATTACATTCAAAATGGAATCAAAATGGAATATTCTTCCAATTTGAATCTTCCCCCCAAAAGGGACTTGTCCCTTCCAACAAGGTTTTAAATGCTATTTGCACAAGTCAAACATGGCATTTATTGCACCTTTCATCCCCCCTAAACATGTCATTTCATCCAAATTTGAATTTCAAATTGGCACATTGGCCAAGACTTGCACATTCCTTACCCTCTCACACTTTGACAAGTGGCATCTTGTCATTGGCTCATGAATGATCCCACATTCATCCAAATCTATCACTCTTCCTAATCTTGAATCTATAAAATGCAAAGCATTTCAACACAAATGATACATCCACAACAACATAAAACATTCTCACTTGCAAGGTTATTCTCTTCACTTGAGAATCAATCTTGCTCATCACCACACCATTTGCTTAGCAACTACATCTTGAGGCAAGGTTGCTCTCTTCATTTGAGAGTCAATCTTGCTCTTCATCATCTATCATTTGGCATTTTGCTTATCAAGGGATTGGGAAAGGGCAGCTTCCTACAACACTAAGTTGCACCAATCCACTATGGAATAGATATATTTCATGTTTTATGTGCTTTTGATCATTATTGTCATTTGTTTGAATTTTTGAAACATGGAGTATTATTTCATATGTTTGTTTATTTCTATAATGTTAGTTTTGTCATGTTACTAATATTTGCAGATTTTAACATCCACAAAATGACGCTAGAAGGAGGGCATATTTGAAATTATTTAATAGAAATGATATGTCATTGTGTTATATGCATTTGAGATCTTTGTTGTTTCAATATGAAAGTAAAATCTTTGTTGCTTTTTTATTACATATTGGCTAAGACATATAGCAAAAATTGAATTGATAAAAATGCAATAGAGAGCATCATTCACATGTCATCTAGAAACTCTTTATTTGCTTGTCCAAATAAATTCTAAAGTGAATGCACACCGTAAAATTCTCCCTTTGTTATTTCAATGGATTTTTAGCACAGTAACTCTTTTTCCTACCTAAATGATCTATCAAATATCTAATGAAGGATAACTAGGTCAACATTTGTCTAGAAATGATGCATCCAGACTAGAGCTAAAGCTCAATCTGCTATGCTGTGCTGAATTTTACATTTGTTACAAAGCAAAACAAAAATAAATAAATTTAAAAACACTTTCTGTATAAGCTAACATGTTTACAGCAAGGAGACCATCTACGCGTCCAAACCAAATCCATTCCTAGCCAAGAAAGAGGCAAAAGCTGGATATCAAGGCACACAAATACAACAACAATGAACTAACATTTGTTTGGTCTCTCATCATCATCACTATCATCTGTTTGATCAGACTGATCTCTTTTTCTCTTTGATGTTGTTGCTTGTTTCTGCTCCTATTTATCATCGTCTTCCAAATCATCATCTTCATCTTCTCCATTTTTTCAAGGCCTGGTTCAAAGTCACTTGTTTCTTCTTCCTCTTCTGCTTGTATCACTGGCTAAACAAGATTCTCTGTGCCATAATCCTCTTCCTCTTTATCAACCCCCTCTTCATCGTACTCAACTTCCTCCTCTTCATCCTCAACATCCTCCTCTTCAGACAACATGTCTTCTTCATCATCTTCGTCATGGGAATCAATCCTAGAAACTCCAAAACCAAACCCATTAGTGCTCGCATGACTAAGATTATCATATAAAGGGATTCTGATAGTTTCTTCTTCGTCCCCATTGCTCTCTTCACTATCATGAGGAAGGCGTATTTCATTTTATTTATTTTTTGATAAAGAGATTGCCAAAGAAAGGGGCGACCAAAGTTGAGGCATTGAACTTGTATGGATGGCATTGATCGAGGTTTATACACTGTCAAATCAATGAGATTTTATTTTATTTTTAGCTGTAAAGTTTGGAACATGATCTCTGTAACACCGAACCACAAAGTCAAGTGTGTATCTGCACCAAGAACTTTTATGGCATGCAGGTAATGGGATTGGCGTGTGTTGTCTGGTAAACCCCACTCAAAAAGGCTGTTGTCCAGATTCATCCATCTCTTCCACGATCGGCTCTTATTTATCATATGACAATATAGGTTTGAGAAGTAAATTTCCCTGCTATCACGAGCTGCTTGCCTTAATGTTTTGTCTGACGTCCTAATCTGGTAAAGTGGTGTGATGTCGCGTAACTCCCTGGAACTATGAGTACATAATTTTCGCTGAAGCCTTGCCCCGCAGTCATCGTACTCCTCAAGACAACCCTTTTTTTTTTTCGCTCATTTTGTCAAAAATCTGGCGCGCCATCTCTACACTGCCATAAGTATTTCAATGCGCCCTCTCTACACTGCCAAAAGATAAAGTAGTTGCTCCACTGTGAACGAGAAAACAACTGTAAGTAGGACACTTACCTATGTTCGTGCGATCATGGAGCTATTTTGCAGTAGCTTTCACCTGTCATTCATAGACTGATTTAGTGGTATAATCAATAGCTAAGATCTTCATTTAAAACTCATCTAAATCAGATCTTTATGATGGATACAGTTGTTCATTTTAGTGGGGCTTAAAAGAAATAAAAAATCATTGTTTGACATCTCTGATGTTTGGCGAATTAAGTTTTCCAACGACTCATTCCTACCATCCATCTCTCGAGCCATGAGCCCATGAAAGATTGGTTACCAGCTGCAGAAGAGTAGGTGGGCAAAGAAAAGGTTGCGCCATCATAAAACATCTATTCTGTTAGCTGGTAGCATTAAAGATGCGTCCATTTCAGGGGGACTCTTTTGTCAACATTCATTTTGAGCAGCTATAGTATGGAAACTTGGGGTTGTGATGCTTACAAGTAAATCTCGATGCAATCCAATCTCTGACATATTTGCTTCTTGCAGGTAACTCTGTAAATCATTGAGGCATATAACAGTATTATTTATTTCAGATTTTGATTTGATTTAAAATAATCTTTATTGGTCATGGAAAACTTTAGGTATGTATTATTCACAATCCAATGCCTTGATATATTTATTTTCTTGCAGGAAAATCTTTGATATATGGTTTTGAATGCCAAAGTCTTATTAACAGGTTTTGATTTGATTTAAAAATGGCGGCAACGTTGGGTCTGTGATTTGTAGTACTTATCTTTGAAGTGTTCACAGTATTAAGATCATAACAATTATCACTTTATAAGATTTATTTAAGGAATACCTTGAATTGAAGCATGTAATAGGGCTTCAATCAAGCAAACAAATACTAGATCTTGATCGCAATTTTATATTTCCATTTTATTGCCTTATATTGTCTCTTGAATGTGATTTCTTGGGGTTCCTCCAATTTGATTTTTGACCATAACCATCATTTGTTTTTGGAGACATTGCATGACAGGGGAAGGTTGACATTGGAATTGAGCAAAAGCAAGTAGATTTGAGTTGGAGAGTTGGAACTTGAAAAGAAAAAAGCATTTTTTAATGCTTGTTTTAACAATCTTAGAGCTTCCATTTACTACCCTTGTTTTTTGTTTTAAACCAACTCACATTTCTTTTTGGGTTTAAAATTAACCATTTGACTTGATCTTTTCAGCTTGGTTAAAAATTGAACTTAGAGACACTTACTAGATTTCAATTTGGGATTAAAATTGAACAAGGCAACCTTCACACTTGGATTTTGGTGCTTAAAACGAATTCATCACTGCTTTTTGGACTTAAAATGAACAACTGTTTGTCATATTTTGCAATCTTTTTCACAAAGTAATATCATCAAAAAGATGTATGCGCTTCTCTCGCGCCTCACGGCGATCTTGAGAATCAAAAGTTTTTTTTATGATATTAAGTTGTTAAAAATATTGCCTCCACACTTCAATTTGGGATCTAAAATTGAACAAAACATGCGAGTGTGAGCACGATATATTGCGGAGGTTCTCCCCTTTGTTTTTCAATGAAGGTTATGTGAACGACGGGATATGTTAGCTCGCTATTGTTTATCTTAGAGGGCCTGCCTTGTGGGAAAAAGTACTCACCCAAGGGAACGACCCAACCGGGAACACGCTAAAGCCAAGCGACTTCCAACCAGTATATAAGTGTGGATATTGGAACAAAGTCCAATATCATGAGGATTATTCCGACGAGATGGACAGCAATGGACTCTCGTCGACGTTGGATAATCCCCCACGAACGGAATGTCCAAATTAGAACCCTTTGTTTAGAAATTGGCCAAAACCTTGTCTATCTTGTTGGTGCAAGAGGTCATGTCCTCTGAAGCCACCCCATATAACATGTGGTCTTGTTGTGGAAATGGAAAGTATGCCATGGGAGATTCATGGGTACTAATGCTTGGCTGACCCGAATAAATGAGTGCCATGGAGGGGAGCCAGTGTGGTCAAGCATTTAGCCATTCGCACAAGATATGCGCAGCTGGATTTATCCAAGTGGGAACCCAACAAGATATTGCCTCATCATCCTAGGGTTGTAAAAAGTGCTTGGAATCAAAAACACTTTGCTTGGATTCAAAACATTGAAAAACGAACATTCACATGAGCCTCAAATTTCAAACACCTTGGAGGAAACAAATATCCTTGACGAATTTAAGCACTCTTGATTTCCCTAGGGATCACATCCTTAGAGGTTTCTAAGTGTTTGAATTCTATCGTCATTTTTTTTCACTAAGGATGAACATAGGAGACTTTTGCCCTAATTTCCTTGATTTCCACATAATGGACCTTGTGGGATGAAGAAGAAAGCAGGACATTAGACATTCAGTTTGAAAACATAATCAAGCAAGTGATTTTGGTAAAAAGGATTCACTAAGACAAGATAAAAGACAAATTTGATTACATATGTGTTTTCTAACATGATCAAAATCCCAAAACCGAAGTTCAAAAAGCTTAGTGTGAAAGCTAGTGAAGAGCATCTTGAGAGACTTTTCGAGTTCAGAATATAGTGTGCTCTTCAACACCGAGGTCTTGTAAGTAGAAGTGTCATCTAGGTCAAGTCTAATATCAAATTCAATCACTTTCATCCATCGCTCAACCATCAAAATCAGTCAAATTTCCATCTCATCAACAACTCTTGGAAACTTTGTAAACATCTTTTATGCTAAACCTTTAGGCAAAATCAAATCACTTTGTTTGACTTAACACATCTAGTCAAACCATCATCTTATACACGAGTTCTCTCTTGGATAAAACAACTTCCTAGGGTTTACGAGTTCATCTTGTTTGGCTTAACACAACTAGCCAAATTATCAAATCATCACCTTGTTTGACTTGACACACTTAGTCAAACTACCATCTTGTAGGAGTTCACTCTTGGATAAAACAACTTCCTAGAGTTTTACAATTACATTAATCACTCTTGGTTGACTTAACACACCTAGTCAAACCATCAATCCAATCACAAATCAATCAAATCAAGTCCTAAAAGTTTAGCATTTCCTTCAAAGTTTCTTTAAGAGTTCCATTCACCCATATCACTCATCTTTCATTTATCCCATCCTCATTATCACTTTGATCCTTCAATTATCCTAGTTCTTCGCTTCTTTGAACCTAAGGTTTAGACTGATCTAAAGGATTAGAGGTTCACCTCTTACATTCTTGAAAAATTGATCTTCATTTTATGGTTCAAACTCGATCTCAACACAAGAGGGACATGGAATATAAATTTGATCCATCCATCATGAGCAATTCAAGTCAACCAAACTATCCAAGCCTTGCAATACCATTTGATTATCAAAGCTTGTACAATGCATACATGGGAGCATTATCTCATACAAACATCAATGGTACAACGAATGTGAGTATGCCCGATCCAAAGTTTGGAACACCTTTCCCAATGATAGATTTAAATCCAAGTCCAAATCTGCAAATCTATCAACCAAATGCTCAATGCATGAGTTTTCCAAACAACATTATCCCACCAAATCCACACATACCAAGTGCAACTTTACCAAACATGACCATTTCAAATCCACACTTGGTAAACTTTGGGGTCGACATGTTTACAAATCCCCCTAATGTTGTTCAAAATCCTAGCAATATGTTGACGACTCCATATGTTGATTCAAGCCAAGGTAACAACATGCAAAATCAAAGTTACCTAAATCCAAGCAATATGATTCCCAACCACAACAATGTTCAATTTCAATCTATCATGCCAAATCAAAACATCATACCAAATCATCCCATTTTTCCATCGATATCGCAACAACAGATGGAAACCATCCAAGCAACCCAAACAATCAACACCATTCCCATTCCACCACCACCACCACCATCGCCAAAATACAACACGACCAATTCATTCTCCATCATGTTGCAAGCCGCTCAAGAAGCTTCCCGCAAAAAGGCACTCCAAGCCCAACAAGCTACACAGCTAGTTGCTCAGCAAGCACAAGCGGCTCAAGTAGCCCAACAAGCGCAAGCGCAAGCAAAATTCTACGCACTATTGCAATCAATCGAAGAAGAAGTAGCACAACAAAGAGCCCAACAAAAATCCTGGTTGGCACAAAAACAACATGACAAACAACAAGCGTTGTTGGCTCAACAGCAAACGCAGGCCTTACTCGCCCAACAAAGCTTGCAATGGATTCCCACCGCAATTGTTGAGAACAATGATCAAGAGCTATCCATCAATGAACACATTGAAGATGTTCCCATCTCATTCAATGATCAAATCATCACACACCAAAAGCCACTTTTCAATCATGATCAAAACTCACCAACGATGTCTAACAATGATCCATTCAAAGGAGGGTTAACATTATTTGATCCTATAATTTGCGATCCTTCAACTAATGACAATGTTGAAAATGTCTCTACATCACCTAATGAGCTAGAAGACATATCTCAAGAATTTATTCCAAAGCATGATCAAAATATTCCATCAAGGCCTAGCAATGGTCCCTCCCAAGGCATATTGACATCCTTCGACCTTATGATTGAGAATAGTGAAAGAATCTTTGACACTACACTTGATCCAAATCCATTCAAAGAACAAGTAGATATTAATCCACTTCCCATGCCTAAGGACGATGTCCAAGAACCCCTTGAAAGAAATCCATTCTTTGAAATTGACCCATGTCAAGAACTTGATCCAAAGCATGTTGAAAGTAATTCCGAAATCACTCAAGATCAAGAATTTGTATCTCCAAGCTACTACAACGATATAATGGACACTCTCTTATCCATACAAGGTGACCACATCCACATAGGACATACTCCTCCATCTACCCATGAGATGCTTTCTTTGGATGGACACGTGGATGATCTTCAAAAACAAGAGTCTCATACTCTTCAAATCATTACCAACAAACAAGAGTCTCCTACTCTTAAAATTTGTACACATGATCAAGATGTAGAGAAATGCAGAGACATATCAGAAATGGATCATGAAGAAGGCTTGTACATAAGTCATGAATCAGAAACATCCTATGAAGTGAGTCATGAGGAAGACTTTTGTGTAGACAGCGAAGCATCAACACTTCTTGAAGAAGCACTACAATCTGATATCTCACAAGATCAAACCAAAGATATCAATCAGAAAGTCATCCCACATGTGGAGGATCATATCACTTATAAAGTTGGATCACTTACCTTTGTAAGGGAAAATCATCTTATCAATAAAGAAGCTGACACTTTTGAAGGTCCACGACAGAGCAGAGAAGGAGCAACACCTTGTTTCCAAGGGAAATCATATCCTTTTGCAAATAAAATGTTTCAACAAATGAATTATCAAGGCAGAGGATTAGGCCTACATGAACAGGGTATCCTAGAACCAGTGCAAATTTTTGGCAATCCTAAGCATCAAGGCCTTGGTTACTCAACAATCAAGGGATCTCAACATATCAGTAATACTATCACCATACTGGGGGCAACTTCGTCTCGAGCAAACATCAACATAGGGAGCACGAAGAATCCTTATGATGAAACCAATGCCAATACTACAACCCGCCATGTCACGAATCTTCATCCACCCATCACCCCATCCACGAATTGGGACCAACATCAAAAGAAAGACTTGAATCGAAGCATGAAGAACGTTATCAAAGAAAAAGAAGCTAAGAAGCATATTGGACAAATCAAGTACATATGGATACCAAAAAATACAAAGAAAGATTATCCCTATCAAACTCCATCAGTCAAAGAAACTATGGGGCAAAATAAAAATGGGGCAAGTATCCATCAAAGATTTCCACAAAGGAAAAAGCAGGCTTCTCAAGCAACATACAAAGTGTATCAAGCAGTTGGTCCAAATTCCATGCACACTTCCATATCCACCCATTATTGCTCATCTTCCCAAGTTTGGAGAGTCAAAGGTTCCAAACCATCGACCAATCCATCTTTTACTCCTAAACACACTCCATCCACGCCTCCACGCATGATATCCAATTCTCACATTGACCATGTGTTGGCAATGACCCTTCATCATAAGGATTCAGAAGGCACCCTATCGCGATGTGTGCACAAAGACAGAGTTAAGTCCATTATCAGCAAAGCAGAACAGATTTCTCAAAAGTTGCATTCAAGTGCACGTATCTTGGCAAAGCAACTTCTTCAAACAGGATACCGATGGCACATTATGACAGAAGCATCAACATCAGCACCACCAGGTGGTTCAGCATCAGCTTAAAATCTCTCAGAAAATACAAAAAAATCAAAAAATGTCCTGAAAAAATGGTCACCTTGATGAAAACCTGGCAAACAGGCGTCTTGGCGACAACAAAAAAATCATAAAAATACAAAAATCCAAAAAAATCAGAAAAAGGATTGAAAACAGTAAAGAAAAAAATCGTCCTCTAGCGAAAACCATTTCGGTGGCGCTTTGGACAGGTACCATGATGAAAACCTGGCAAACAGGCGTCATGTGTAGAATCGAGCATCTACGTGCGCCAGTTCAAGAGAAAGCATCTTATCACATCCATTATTAGGCCATCATTTGAGCCGTATCATTTATTCACCCATGAACTGTTTATCCAACCCATTTTTATCCATCTGCATCCAAGGTCCAAGTTACCTTGATCTTGATAAAATTTTGGAGCACACTTTACACTTGTTTATGGTAAACATCTTGACATGGGTCATTTTCATTGATCCCATCATATCCAACGCTATCTGAGCCTTGAAGCATTATCCAAATGAGCGTTCCTCTATTCGAACAACTTATCTTATCGCAAGATAATCCATATCCATTCGTATCCAAGAATCTACCCATGGTCGTTCAAACATTGCTAGACACTGGGGGCAGATATTTACATCTTGCTTCGAGAATAAATCTTGATCTATATCTTCCCACTTATGTGGTGATCCGAGCATTGGAAAGCGTGAAATCAAATTGATCAAAGAATTTGTGAACCAAAATCTAAGTCACTAGCCCATGGCATATTTTGACAGGAAGACATTCCTTATCATGCTTTATCTTTCATCGAATATCAATCCAAGCAATTCATATCAATCAAATCTAATGCGCACATCTGTGTCACATCAAATCCGAATCCAATCAATCATCACCTTGTTTGGCTTAACACACCTAGCCAAATTATCCTTTTTGTACGAGTTTACTCTGGGATAACACAACTTCCTAGATTTTACAAGTGCATTATCACTTTCATTTGACTTAACACACTTAGTCAAACTATCAATCCATCAATCTGATCAATCAACCTTAAGCTTGGTTTTCAACAAAATCCCAAAACAGAGCACTGATATCATCACATATCCATATCTAAATTGTCAAAATCATGCGAAAAATCCAAAAACATTCAAAACTCATCAAAAAATCAAAAACATTCAAAAATCCATCAAAAATCCAAAAACATCCAAATCATTCAAAAATCCAAAAACATGTAAAAATATTAGAAAATCTTCAAAAAATAAAATAAAAAATTCATCATTGAGTCTTGTCAGTTTTTCCACCTTGTCGAACTACGTCGTCTCTGAGCTTGAACGTAGGCAAGGTTGATCTTTGATCATCCCCCGAGACGGTTAGGTCAGTCCTTTAGGCGTCCGTCGCAATGGCATTCATTTGCTTATCTTTTTTACATTTAGGTCATTCTTTATGCGTCCGTCGCATTGGCATCCGTTTGCACATCTAGTTAGGCGTCCGTCGCATTGGCATTCGTTTGCTTATCTTTTTCACATTTAGGTCATTCTTTATGCGTCCGTCACATTGGAATCCGTTTGCCCATCTAGTTAGGCGTCCGTCGCATTGGCATTCATTTGCTTATCTTTTTTACATTTAGGTCATTCTTTATGCGTTCGTCGCATTAGCATCCATTTGCCCATCCTTTAGGCATCCGTCGCAATGGCATTTATTTGCTTATCTTTTTTACATTTAGGTCATTCTTTTTGCGTCCGTCGCATTGGCATCCATTTGCCCATCCTTTAGGCATCTGTCGCAATGGCATTCGTTTGCTTATCTTTGTTACATTTAGGTAAGTCTTTCAGGCGTCCGTCGCATTGGCAATCCGTTTGCCCGTCTATCTTTTCATTGAGTCAAGTTTGTCGTCCGAACTACATCATCTCTGAGCTTAAAATTAGGCAAGGCCATCCTTGATCGGCCCCCGAGACACAAAATTCAAAAACATTCATAAATCTTGAAAATACCAAAAACATTGAAAAATGTGAAAATACAAAAAACAGCCTCAAAACATTTGAAAAATCCAAAATGGTGCATCCATTCCATCTCGCTTTCACCCATGATTTTCATCACTCATAATAAAATCAATCATCACTCTCACCCTTTGGCGAGTCAGTCATAAGCAAGTTTAGCAGGTTCTAAAGTGAACACCTAATCGTCAGAGTCTTCAGCCTAAGTCAGTAAGTCAGCAAGTTGGTCAACTCGGAGTATCAATAGCTTATCACCCAAATCAGTCTCACCAAAACCCTGATCATTACATGTCCTAGGATGAAGCTTTCCCACGATGGACATAAGCATCAGGTACCTTGCAGTAGTTTAGCCTTGGCTAGCGGTACGAAGAACATCAACTTGTTTGTTTACTTTATTTTGGTCTTTTTAGACTTATCTTATTTTGCGCTCATTCCAAGGACCTCTCGATGATGCCTAAACAAAATAGGTTTAGAGAGAAAGGAATGGGGCAATGATCATTATCTTTTTGTCTGTTGTGCTTGTTGAATGTTCTTGTAAAATAACTTGGCGAATACTTGCTTTGTTGGGTCCGTCCTAGCAGGGTTTCCGTATGTCAAGTGTGAACAAGACCACTTCTCTCTGATTGTCGTGTCAGAGTCCATCACACTAGGCGCCACGCCATCCTGGTTCTTAATACCTTGATGCATCGCACCTACGTGTGTTATCAAATATAAGGAAAGTTATGCTCTTTATATCTCCCATCCCTGGATAAGCAATAGATCATCATCATTCATCATCATCTCTAATAAAGTTGGCTTGTTGAAATTCCGCATCTTCTTGGATTCAAGGGTTGATCCCTCTCATTCTTCTATCCTATCTCATTCTTCTATCCTCTTTCATGCTAACAATGCATCCATCTTGCATCCATCTTGCATCCATCCTGCATCCATCCCGCATCCTGCATAATCACGTCATCTCATTTTCATAATCATTCAAGTTGTTCAGGATAATCTAAATTTGTTATTCTAAGCATCTTCCAAACATCTCATTTACATCATCATTATCATCCATACATCCATTTTGAACCTCTCTGTCGTGAGATCGACCTCAAATCAAATCTTTCGCTCGATCTCTCGAGGGGGCAATGTACTAACGTACTTCTTTTCGCCGGGGCATCTGAAAAATCAGAAATTTTTAATTTCGATGTCAGCGGCATCATTCTTTGAACCAATGCAATGAGTACATTGCTTCAAAGAGGGGAAAAATGTAGACATGCAAAACTAACATCATGCATCCCGCTCTAATTAACATTCAATTCTTCTATTAATCAATTATAACAATTTATTGATTAATTTCCTAAGGTTCATTAAATAAATCAAATTATTTAATCCTTATGTTCTTCTCATTTGATTTAATAAATCAAACTGATTTAATCAAATGTCACCTCCTAATATCATCCAAGTTAATTAATCTACATTAATTAACTTCTAATCATGATTATCATTCTCTAGCTTTTGACTCAACTAGAGTCAAATCCAAACTCTTAACTAACCCACCCACTTGCACCAATAAATCATTTATTTGATTTATTATTTCCTCTAATTACATTCAAAATGGAATCAAAATGGAATATTCTTCCAATTTGAATCTTCCCCCCAAAAGGGACTTGTCCCTTCCAACAAGGTTTTAAATGCTATTTGCACAAGTCAAACATGGCATTTATTGCACCTTTCATCCCCCCTAAACATGTCATTTCATCCAAATTTGAATTTCAAATTGGCACATTGGCCAAGACTTGCACATTCCTCACCCTCTCACACTTTGACAAGTGGCATCTTGTCATTGGCTCATGAATGATCCCACATTCATCCAAATCTATCACTCTTCCTAATCTTGAATCTATAAAATGCAAAGCATTTCAACACAAATCATCTACAACACACAACACTTTCTCATTGCAAGGTTACTCTCTTCATTTGAGAATCAATCTTGCTCTTCATCATGCACATTTTGAATGCATCTACACTATAGGCAACTTGAGTTCAAGCATCTCATTGTCTATCTCATCATCTTGGCAATCTAAGCTTATCAAGGATTGGGAAAGGGCTCTTTCACATACTCAAAGAGCACCAATCCACTATGGGATAGGAAGGATTCATGTTTTTTGCATTGTTCTTATTAGTTGCATTGTTTAACATGATTCTATATTTCATAGGGATGTTTAAGTTTGTTGATTTAAACTAACTTTTGTGCTAACAACATGGAATTGTTTAAGTCTATCTTGCAGATTTTCATGTCCACAGTTTCAAAAGGGTTGCCTGTTGAGATTGTACTCAAATCTGCTAATGGATCTTGGGTCCAATCTCTGGACTATGAGGGGATTCCCTTCCACTGTAGAAGATTTTTTAAAATAGGTCATGTTACTACACAATGTGGTTTTGAGATAAAAGCCACATAGGCTACTTGGTGGAATGGTGCTTCTCCGCAACATTATATGGTTGAGAAGAAATCTAAACAAAATAGGAGTTTTTCAGAGGTGGTTGCGTCTGAATCACATGGTGTTGAGGTATCCCCTTGGGATGTCTCAAAAGATGAGGTTGCTGATGTTGCACATGATTATCAGATTGTAACCTCGAAAGAGCGAGTTTGGGTCTATGGAGGCCACTTCTAGTGATAGCGCTTTGGCTATCACTTCTAGTGGCCTATCTGATAAGTCTTTGCTTGCACAAAGGAATAATGATGAAATTTTTGAGACAATGGCTGCAGACAAACTTCAGGAAAATTGTGAGCTGACTTGGCATGATATGGCATCACAAGTGGAAGAAGGCTAGATTACTATTAAGGGAAAATAAACAAAATTCTCTCGGCCTTCTTTTGATATGACTCTCCGTTCCCACAAGAGTAGTTCTAAATGTAAACTTGATGGGTCTTGTTTGGGGGTTGGCTTTTGGCTGGCTATAAGCTGTTCTTTTTGTAGCCTTGTTCGTGATTGTAAAGGGTCTCGGGTCCCTTCAAAACCTGTTTTTACATGAATCATTTGAAAACAATTATTATATTTAAGAATAAAGGAATTTCAAATAACATCTATTATATTGAACAAATTTTGACCTATAGTACAAGACAATTATGTTTATGTTTAGGATTGGGTAAGATTTGATTAATGATATTTCCTTTTTAAGATCATCTATTATTTTGTAGGGATTGATATTTTTACATTGTAGGATTGTTCACTATATTATTCAATCATGGAAAATACATAGATGTTGTGATTTGAGACATGATTTTTTTTATCTTTTAAAGGAAGTTATACATTTAATATCTATTATATTTTTTGACACCTACACTTATCATTCTTATTAAAAACGTTGTTACAATAGTCCAAAAATAGTTATAGAACAACTACAATAGAAATTATTTCCTAGTTGGTATTTCTTGTTTGCAAAGTTGACTAGAAACCAAACCAAAATTTATTCCAACAAAAGAAGATCCTCTTCCCTTTCAAGGATTAGGTTTCCATTGCATGATTTTTTTTTCCAACAACTTATTGCTCTATTTTTTTTTGCAAGTCATTTTGTTTAGTGACGAACTATCTCATTACTATTCAGTTTCACTTTATTAAAAAGATTCCTCATTGATATCCAATTATACAAGATTAGGCCATTTTCTACTAAGATTACAAGAAGAACTAATATTCATACTTTCTAAAAGCTTTGAAAAGGAAAAATTCATTTACTTAAGAATTTACACACTTTCTAACTCAAAAGTTTCAACTTGACCATATAAAAACATAAGCCTTGTCCCCCTTTTAAAACCTAGATGTATGATACTTTAAATATGAAGAAAAGAAACATATCCTACCCCAATATCTTTCAGAGACATTAAAAAAAGAAAAGAAGACAAACACATTTTGTGTTTGCAAGTATAACAATTATATGTCATGTTGCACACTCACATAAACAAGGTTTCATGGAAAAGCATAATGAAACATAATATGAAATCACCAATACACCAAACATGGTCACACATAGTCGAAGGCTAAGACTACTAATTATGTGACGAAGTCAACAAAATGATCATGTGAGACAATCAAGCACTAGCCTGTGACCTCATTCTCTTGCAAACACATGGATTAGGATGTGAGTGACATCTTCCCCCTCCTTCCATAATATCAAAAAAAAAGGGGCAACCAATAAAAGAGGTGGATAAACTAGGAGGTACAAGGCCTCAAGCAATTAGAACATAAATCAATCAATTTTGTGCAAAAAAACCACTTCTTGATGACTTTGATTAAAAACCAAATCAACACTATCTTTAAATTGTTCTATTCCAATCTGCAAACTGTGACCAACCAGATGTCAATTTGGGAATGAAAAAAAAAAAAACTTCCAAACAACAATCTATTCAGAATAGTCATAAAATTAAGTTCCAATGATATGCTGAAGCACAAAGCCCATGTTTAAGCACAACAATTACTTATATATGCCACAAACAACATTTATTCGCAAAAGAAATCGGCTTCTTTACAATCAACACTTTGGTACTTACTCAGCAATCGCATCACCACGTGGGACTTGGACAGAGGAAGCAATACAAATAAAAAGACAACAAAGTTTTAAAACTGCGCAATTCATAAGATTTGGGCACTCATCTGAATGCATAATCTTTTTCTTTTTTAATGAAAATGCTTATACAAAGTTTGCACAACAGAAACAAAAGCTCATGAATAGCACCACGTTTCTATTGAAGATCAGAAAATTCAGGAACACAGAAAATTTTCCACGCCAAGCAAGAGATAAATCTTAGTTGTGGAGGTCGCCTCTCTTTCCTAGCAATTATCTCTTATTCCTACGCCTTGTTAACGACATTCTTCATGGACTGTGATTGTCTATTTTACCCCTGCACACCATCGACCCCCACTGTCTTCTGCTTCTTTTTCCTTCCACATGAAAAAAGCTCTCTTCCCACTCCTCACGCCAGCCTTAGTTTGTCGATGCAATCATATTTTAGAAGTTATATTGATGTAGAGCATCTGGGTTCATAGGCAATCAGCATCAACAAAACAATTCAGTTTAGTTTTGTTGTGTTGTTTTGCCTTTTCTTTGACAACTCAATTGTGGTTTGGCGCATTTACTTCATTGATATATGGATAAAATTGATAGTGGCAATGTTCAAGTAAAATTTTCACATTATTGTTGTCTCTCCAATTTGAAATGATATATACACCATCACATTATCTGCTTACTTCATGACCACCAAAGATATTATTGATATTAATAGTTTTATTAAAAACAAGAAAGATAAAATTAGGAAAAGCAATTGCAAGAGGTATATGAATGGACAGGGGAAGTTGAAGAGTCGATTGAGCCTGCGTAGGGGAAGGCTGCATGGGTGAGAAGAAGCCACGCGAGGGAAAGTCCCTGCGCAGCCAAAGGGAGATGGAGGGTCACAACATAACACAAGGAAATATATTATTGATGCCCAAGTAATAATGTTAATGTAGGTCAAATAAGGGTGTGGGATACGCAATATCAAGGGAGTTGATTTGAAATCAAACATGGCAGAGTCACGAATTATAAACTGCAAAGAGTTATTGTTGGGGTTTAAAGGGAGCAATATGGCTACATATGAGTCAAAGACAATATAACTTGAATTAAATGCACATAATGAGGATGGAGCCGCGACTCTTGGGAAGAAATAATAATTGCAGGAAAAGCATAGTGGATGGCAGAAGATGTTCACGCAGGAAAAAGATGATGGGAGCATCTGACAGAAGCAAAATGAGATTAGATATTCCTTTAGATGAGTCTTAGTCTGCCAAACAAGAGAAAGTTCCTTCCTCTATGAAAGGGAGGCTGCAAGCATTAAGGGAAAATGAAAGTAGTTAGTTAAATCAATGCCTAAAAGCTTGGAGAGATCATGTAAGGTTCCCTAGGATGATAAAGCGCGTAGAGAGGAACATGGAATTCAGGTGCTGTCATGTTGGAATATGGAGTGGTGAAAAGATGGTCAAGGCTGCGCAGTGAAGCTTGAGAAGAGGAGAAACACAGGAGGTCACGCGGGAAGGGAAGAGTTAATGGAAACAAAGCAGAAGAGAATGGTGTCGAGCCATGTTGCAAAAAAGAAAAATAGAGGAATAGAGTTGTATGTAAATGTTTATTGTTTTTTTATGAAATCAAAATAAATGATTGTATTTGTTTTGCTTATCAAATTTGAGTAACTTTTTGGTGTTATTGTGAATCGATTAAAATCGACAAAAGTAATTGTCGATTTGAGGGTTAATTGTTTATTGCATCATTTGTAATATGAGTTTTGTGGAATTGGGTTGAAAGTGGTTTTCTCGTTTCATCAAATGATATTAGAGTCAAAGGTTCTTAGCATGGGACAAAGCATCGATTGAAAGGCAGTTCACATCATGACTTGCAGGTGGAGAGGGAAGTGAGAAGAGGTTTGGGGGCATAAGAAGATCGTTGACCATGAGGGAGCTTATGGCAAAACTTGTGTATTGAAGAAGAGTAGCTCAAAAGTATCATGGCAGGTGTAAAGTCCTTAGTAGTTGAGGGCTGATAAAGAATTGTTGTAGTGTCAGATTACATCAAAAGAAGTGGAATCTTCATGAGGATCAAGATATGATTGCAATGTGGAGGTTGCAAGAGTGAGTTGTAGTGAAGACATGCCAAAGGAGGGCATGGAGAGAAGAGGAAGTATTTGGTGGAGGAGGTCAGGCTATTTTGCAAAGGAGGTTGGGCTACTAGTGATGGAGTACATTGGAGATTTTTTGCAGTCTTGAAGGGTGATTCTATCACTCAACTCCAACTTTTTGAGCCCATGCTCACAAATTTTGTGCCTAGTGTGTCTGGTGCAAGAGCATTCAGGTCCATAAGCAATCAACATCAACAAAAAAATTTGGTTTGGTTTTGTTGTGTTTTTTTTGCTTTTCTCTCTTGAACAACTTAGTTTTGGTTTCCTGCATTCACTTTATTATCGACATTGGCAATGTTCTTAAGGTTTGCACATTATCTTTGTCTCTATCCAATTCGAAATGATATATACACCATCACATTATCTACTTACTTCATGACCACCAATAAAGTTGACACTGACAATGTTCTTAAGGTTTGCACATTATCTTTGTTTCTCTCTAATTCAAAATGATATATACACCATCACATTATTTGCTTACTACATGACCACCAAAGGTATTATCGACATTAATGGTTTTATAAAAAAAAAAGAAAATAAAATTAGGAAAAAGAAACGCAAGAGGTATATGAATGGGCATGTGAAGTTGAATTTTGACAAGAGAATTTGAAATGAAAGTTGAAACCATTAAATTTGGTGCTATGAAGAGCAAATTGAGCCTGCATAGGGTAAGGCTACATGGGTGAGAAGAAGCCATGCCAGAGAAAGTCCCTACGTAGCCAAAGGGAGATGGAGGGCCACGACATAACATAGGGAAATATATTGTTGATGCCCAAGTAATAATGTTAATTCGGGTCAAATAAGGGTATGGGATACACGATGCTAAGAGAGTTGATTCAAAATCAAACATGAGAGAGTCACAAATTATGAACCACAAAGAGTTATTGTTGGGGTTTAAAGGGAGCAATATGGCTACATATGAGTTGAAGACAATATAACTTGAACTAAATTTGCATAAGGAGGATGAAGCTGTGAGTGACTCTTGGGAGGAAAGAATAATTGCAGGAAAAGAATAGTGGATGGCAGAAGATGTTCATGCAAGAAGAATATGATGGGAGTATTTGACAGAAGCAACATGAGATTAGAGATGCCTTTAAACACGTCATAGTTTGCCAAACAAGAGGAGAAAGTTAACACCTCTATGAAAGGGAGGTTGTAAGCATTAAGGGAAAACAAAAGTAGTTAGTTCAATCAATGCCTAAAATCTTGGAGAGACCATGCAAGGTTCCTGTGAAAGGAAGCTACGTGAGAAAAAACAACTTCCTACAGTAACCTAAGTAGGGTAGAGTCACAAAATTTTCTTTTATCACCTTATTTAGTTACAAAAATAGAAACACATATAGAGAATAGAAGGTAAAAATAACAAGAACACATAAAACAATGACACCAGATATACATGGGGAAAACCCTTTCAGGTAAAAGACCCCACCCTCCAAAAGCACAGTACTACTATATTATTTGAAATAAAGATTACAATGTGGCCCCAAGTACAAAGTTTCTTCAACAAGTGTTTTGAAACAAACACCTATTGTGGAGTGAATTCAGCAACACTTCGTTACTTGCAAGAAAATTATGCTTTCTACAATGCAAGGCATCCAATACATAAAAAGATGCAAGAAAGAAGAAGCATCTAGAAGAGGATGTGCATCCAAATCCACCTGGCACAATATTCCATGCCATACCATGTATTTAGATACATGTAACATATTCCCTTACACCACTTATAGTTGTCATAACATGCAAATATTCCTTCCTCAAGCTTGGGCATCTAAAATGTGCTAAAAGTAGGCTATAACTGATACGTTACACATCTTACAACTATCATATAATCTATCATAATGGACAACACTTATAGTTGTAAGAGAATCTATCATAATCGACCAAGAATACTCGATTCTCTTACAACCTGTCATAACCCAAATTGGGCACCAAATTTCTCCATGCAAAAAGATACCTTATCATGCATCATAGAATCTATCATAAGTTGTCATAATTTTTCATAGGTCCAAGATTCCAAAGTGGGAAGCCTACCTCCACTTGGGATGATGATGTGTCACCCAGTCACCTCCAACGGGGATGCCACCCAACCAATGGGTCCCAATTGATGACAAGACAAAGTAGGAAATTAAATAATACATAAAAATATAATAATACATTAAATTAATCAATATTAGGACTCTAAGGTTGACAAACCTTAACCCCAATATTCTCCCACTTGTTAAAGAACTACCAAGGTTCATATGGAATCATCTACTTAGGGCCCCAAGGCCCATGGAATCAGAACACCATCTGAAATTCTCTATGCTTACTAGTTTTGTTAGTGCATCTACAACATTTGCTAAAGTCTCAAGCTTTTCCAAGTTCACCTTTCCATCTTCTACCATATCATGAACAAAATGATACTGAACATCAATGTGCTTTGTTCTACAATTGAAGGTAGGTTTCTTTGCTAGAAAAATCACACTTTGACAGTCACAACAAACAATAATCTATCCTACATCTAAACCAATATCAAAACATAATCTCTTAAGCCAAATGGCTTCCTTACAAGCATGAGTAGCTAACATATACTCTACCTCTATCGTGGACAAGGCGACTACAACATGTTGCTTACTCATCCAACTGATAGCACCACCAAACATCTATCTCCATCAATATTTTGTTCATCCTCTCTGCAACTCCATTTTTTGTGGAGTGTAGGGAGTTGTCTAATATCTCTCAATCTTGTGCTCTTTATCGACCTTGTCAAACTTTGTAGAGCAAAAATCACCACCATTGTCAGTCCTCAAAAAATTAATCTTTCTGCTAGTATGATTTTCTACCAAGGCCTTAAACTCCCTAAACTAATTAAAGACTTCAACTTTACTTCCGAGGAAATAAACAAATGTCCTTCTAATGTAATCATATATGAAAGAAAAAAATATAAATATTTTGATAATGAAGGAACATTCACGAGACCAAACATATCTAAATGAACATAGTCCAAAACCCTAGAAGACTTATGAGAACTAGAGTAAAAAGAAACACGATGTTGTTTTCCATAAACATAATATTCACAAAAGGGCGGGTGCATGGAAATGGGTAGCAATTTCGTGGGCACCTTTCAAAAACCTTTTGAAAAGAAATAACGTGCGAGCGTATTATTGGTTTGGTATGCCGAGCCTGAGGCTCGGCAACAACAAACCAATAACGCGCTCGCGTTATTGCTTGTTAAAAGGAAAAAAAGAAAGTGAAAACCTGTCATTGTTATTTCGACTATTTTTTTCTTGTAGCTGCGGCCAAAACCCCCATACTTACATGCTCGCGTTCTAGGAGGAGCAATTCAACAAATTTTTTCACCAACAATTTCTATTTCTTCGCAACGATGGCACCATGAGGAGGAGGAGATGTGAGAGGTAAGGATTTTGTGGCTTTTGTTTTGAATTAGTTAGTTTTAGGTTGAATTTGATATATATTTTTTTGATTTTTTAGGAGATGCAAATCAACCTGAAAACCCTTAAGATCCTCAACAGGAAGACCAAACAAATCCTTAAGATCAAAATCAACCACAAGAACAACCTCCTCCACCAATCACTCAACCCCCTCCTGGCACTCAACAAAATTTAATGAGTGAAATTGAGAACAACAAAAAACAAATTGAAGATTTGATCAGTAGGTTGAGTGATCGAAATGGTTCAACCACATAAAGAATGACCCTAGCAAATTCATTGAAAGATATGGTAAAAAATGTAGATTCAATTAGTAAACAAATAACTGGATGGCAAGATAGGAGGCAAGCGACTAGGGATTATTATGCAAATAAACTATCATACAAAGATGTAAAGGATTTAAAAATTACAAAAGGTGATTTGTGCTCATTATTCACCGACCTACGCACAAATCAAAATCTTACCCTCATTGCGAAGAGGTTTCCTATCCATTGGTGCCACCACTAATAGATTAGGGACCAGTTTTATGATAGGTGGTACATGGTCTTCGATTACCTACCGTGCAAAAATTGCGAGGTCCTGCAATATTTCCTTAGGAAACTATACAGTGAGTTCATATTGAACAAAATGCCAAATTATTTTGATATGAGGGATTTCCAAGGGAGAGGTGGGGGGTCAGCTCAGGATAGACCCGGTGCACAGCTGAATCCTACGCGGCAAGGTAGACGAGCTCTCGCTAGGCCACCTCATGAGCACATTGTTATGCCTTCCGTCACGAAGGAAAGTGCTGACGTAGAGACATTGCAGATGATCAACACTTTGACCCAGAGTGTCATCCATCGTACTATCCCAATTCTATAGCGCCATCCAGGGGAGTCTTCGAGTGGTGGTCGTCGAACACATGTGTGTCAATCTTGAGTGGCTACTTGTTCATATGACCCCACCGACACTCAAGAGAGTGGTACGTAGGATCTGTTTGCAGCTATGGAGATGGAGAGGGCAGCTGACATTTTGCATGAGGCATATGGCATTGATAGTCAGGTAAAAGTTAGTGCATGTTCATTGAATTTAATTTATTACATTGCAATTTTAAAATGTAAGATTAACTGAAAATGTTTTATGGTTTTAATAGAATTACAGGGTCACAGTGTTGAGACTAGATACACCACCCCCCCACCAACTTATTTCTGCAGTACACCTATCGCTGGGGTATGTAACTAGTAAACAATTATAAATTTATTGCATGTTAATAGCATTGTTTTACGAATGACAATTTAATATGCAATTTTGGATGTTGAACATACTAATATTGGAGGTTTTGATGGAACACTTCCCAGTGGTGGTGGATTTACTCAAACCTACACATAGGTAATAGAATAAAGAGTTTAACTAATGAATCAAGTACTTAATATATTTGTGTAGTTTATATGCACATCGTTGATTACGTTGAATAATTTGTTGTTTTATTTTTAGATGATGCAAACCAAAACACCTACGAATGTGATGAGGGCAATGGATATTGGTGTGTCATCTACTATACAATCCTTGATGGCTCTGACAAGAGAGGTATGAGGCAAATTAGTAAATTTCAATTTACATTTGTTGTTATAGATGTTAGTTAGTGAAAAATAAAACCATTATTGATTCATGTAGTTTAATTTCTATTTGTATGGTTTATACAGGGCTTGAGCACGCCTGAGCATGGGTGTGAGAATATTTCCCCCATGGAGAGAGATCATGAGATGGCGGTAAGTGATTATTTTGTCAAATATATCATTTTTTATAATGTAATTTCTATATATTCATGTCTTTACTTCTTATTGTAACAATTAAAACTTCACCATGAATTAAACATTAGGAGGAGTAGCAGGAGCACTCCTCGAGCGCAACAAAAATGAGTGACAGACCTATCGCCATCCGATCGAAAAGGAAAGGGAAAGAATTTATTTCCAGGGCATGGAGAGCAATGACTTTTGATTCTAGAGCCCTTTGTTGTATGCCTACATGGCAGTTTTGTACATATTTTTATTGGACATATTTGACATTGTATGCCTATATGGGATTCTCGTAAGCCTATATGGATATTTTGTACATATATTTCATGCTTATACCGACATATATTGATGTATGCCTACATGGCTATTTGGTTAATACAAATATCTTTTATCGATGCCTATCCATATTTGCATTCTAAATTGATGGTTCAATAGATATGAGTTATGTCTATTCAAGTGTATACTTTACAACTTACGTGCATACTTTGTGACTTACATGCGTTTAAATGTATACTTTGTGGCTTACGTGTTTTCATGCGTATAGCTTGTATTCGTACATATACTTTGTATTAATTTGTGTATACTATGTATTCGTGTGTATACTTTTTGAGGCTTACGTGTTTTTGAGTACTTTGGCTTCCCTTATTGACATGTACATGCTTGAATTATTTATGTGTATAATTATTAATTGGTTAGCCCTAGCATTGATCATTGTTGTCCTTCATGATTTGTCTTGAATATTAATTGATTGATGCTAAACAACTTTATCTAAGAGAAAAAAACACGTTTACAATTGGCATTCCATGAAATGATTCATAAAAAGATTCCAATATGTTCTTTATCTAAAAGCTGGAGGTCGTACCAAGTACGAGATCAACAAGTTTGTATCAAAAATCTAAAAAATAAAGAACAATGTGAATAATTCTTATTAGATCTTCTCCAAAAGTTAATCAACAACCTCCATTTGAGCCTCTCAAGGCTTTACATAGTGTTTTACACCCTTCTCTAACTGATCCACGCCCTCAACTAACTAAAAACCAACTTTCAAAACAAGTAACCATTGCATTTCAAATTTGTTGCTTTAAACAACTTACAAATTTGCAACTTTAGACTCCTCCAACCTAATGAGTACATCTAATGACCTCTAAACCCACAAAAATGAAGTACAAATAGCCTTATTACATTGAAAAAAATCCATTTTTTCACAATCATATACAAATTCACAAATTTTCCTTCAAAGGCTACAAAGACAACTTCTAGTGCAAGATTGAAATTTTCACATTTTTTATCACTAGAACCAAAAGTCACCCTAAAACATACCTAATGGTTTTAATTGACCTTATTCAAGACAAAGCATGCTCAAAATACCCACAACAACCTATTGACCAACCTACTCACCATCAGATAATCACTAAAAACAATGAACTAGACCTTCTTCATCAAATGGAGGAATAAGGTTCTTTGCACCAATGATCATATGTTTTTTGTGTGAAATACTCGAACTTCTCAACCGTCGTTTGTATGTTTCTCTTTTCTAGTGTTTTGCATGCCATCATAAGGGATCAAGCCGGTTGAACGCAAGTTAGATCAATTCCATGTGTTTAGGTGTGAAAGAGGACCATGCCTAGCATAAAAATACCTATTGGGATGCGTTGGAGTAGTTAGTTTGGTCACACGAATTGCAAAATGAAAGTTGCACCACTTTGCAACTTTGCATAGCTTGAATTTGACACTTTTTCCATCAAGTGAAAATCCATTGCCACGGGAAAACCACTCCGTGATAGCCAAAACTAAGAGAGGTTTTTGTAGAGGGGCCCAACATGATCCTGTAGGATTAGATGAGAAGTTTATGAGTATCACGGTATCTGAGTAATAACATGCTGAAGTTTGCAGCCATTTTGCACTTTGGACCCTTAAGGGATTGATCCAGTGGAACGTAGCTCATAGCGATTCTGCGTGTTTCGGTGCGAAACAAGATTTTTTCTAGTGTAAACATACTTATTAGGATGTGTTGGAACAATCATCTTGGTCACACGAGTTGCAGAGCGAAATTTGCACCACTTTGCAACTTTGCACAACTTGAATTTGAGACTTTTTCCATCAAATGAAAATTCGCCGCCTCGAAAAAACCATTCCGAGATAGCTAAAACAAAGAGAGGTTTTTGTAGATAGGCCCAAAATAATCATGTAGGATCAGATGAGAAGTTTGTAAGTGTCACAGTATCTGAGTAATAGCATGCTGAAGTTTGCAGCCATTTTGCACTTTGGACCCTTAAGGGATCGATCCAGTGGAACATAGCTCAGAGCGATTCCGTGTGTTTCGGTGCAAAAGAGGGGCATGCCTAGCGTAAAAATACCTATTCAGATGCGTTGGAATAGTCCTCTTGGTCACACGAGTTGGAGAGAAAAATTTGCACCACTTTGCAACTTTGCACTGCTTGCATTGGACGCTTTTTCCATCAAGTGAAAATCCGCCACCACGGGAAAACCAGTTCAAGATTGCCGAAACCGAGAGAGGTTTTTGTAGAGGGGCCCAATGCATTACTTTAGGGTTAGATGAGAAGTTTCTAAGAATCATAGTATTCGAGTAATAGCATGCTGAAGTTTGCAACCATTTTTGCACTTTGGACCCTTAAGGGATCGATCCGGTGGAATGTAGCTCAAAATGATTCTGCGTGTTTTAGAGTGAAAAAAGACCATGCCTAGCATAAGCATACCTATTTGGACGCGTTGGAGTGATTAGTTTGGTCACACAAGTTGTAGAGTGAAAGTTGCACCACTTTGCAACTTTGCACAACTTGAATTTGACACTTTTTCCATCAAGTGTAAATTCGCAGCCACGGGAAAACCATTATGTGATAGCCAAAACCGAGAGAGGTTTTTGTAGAGGGGCCCAACGCAATCCTGTAGGATTAAATGAAAAGTTTTTAAGCATCATGGTATCTGAGTAATAGCATGCTAAAGTTTGCAGCCATTTTACGCTTTGGACCCTTAAGGGATCGATCCAGTGGAACATAGCTCAGAGTGATTCCGCATGTTTCAGTGTGAAAGAGGACCATGCATAGCATAAAAATACCTATTTAGATGCGTTGGAATAGTCCGCTTGGTCACATGAGTTGCAGAGCGAAAGTTGCACCACTTTGCAACTTTGCACAACTGGAATTTGACACTTTTTCCATCAAGTGAAAATCTGCCGCCACGAGAAAACCACTCCAAGATAGCTGAAACCGAGAGAGGTTTTTGTAGAGGGGCCCAACACAATCTTGGAGGATTAGACAAGAAGTTTCTAAGCATCACTGTATTTGAGTAATAGCATGTTGAAGTTTGCAATCATTTTGCACTTTGGACCCTTAAGGGATCGATCCAATGGAACATAGCTCAGAGCGATTCCACGTGTTTCAGTGCAAAAGAGGACCACGCCTATCATAAAAATACCTATTCGGATGTGTTGGAACAGTCCGCTTGGTCACACGAGTTGCAGAGCGAAAGTTGCACCACTTTGCAACTTTGCACAACTTGAATTTGACACTTTTTCCATCAAGTGAAAATCCGCCTCCACAGGAAAACCACTCCAAGATAGCCGAAATTGAGAGAGGTTTTTGTAGAGGGACCCAACACAATCTTGTAGGATTAGACGAGAAATTTCTAAGGATCACGGTATCTGAGTAATAGCATGATGAAGTTTGCAGTCAGTTTGCCCTTAAGGGATCAATCCGGTGGAATGTAGCTCAGAGCGATTCCGTGTGTTTCGGTGCAAAAGAGGATCATGCCTAGCATTAAAATAAATATTTGGACATGTTGGAATAGTCTACTTGGTCACACAAGTTGCAGAATGAAAGTTGCACCACTTTGTAACTTTGCACTGCTTGCATTTGATGTTTTTTCCATCAAGTGAAAATCCGTTGCCATGGGAAAACCACTTCGAGATAGCCAAAACCGAGAGAGGTTTTTGTAGAGGGGCCCAACGCAATCTTGTAAGATCAGATGAGAAGTTTCTAAGGATAACGGTATCCGAGTAATAGCATTCTGAACTTTGCAGCCATTTTGCACTTTGGACCCTTAAGGGATCGATCTGGTGGAACATAGCTCAAAGCGATTCCACGTGTTTCAGTGCGAAAGAGGACCATTCCTAGAATAAAAATACCTATTCATACATGTTGGAGTAGTTAGTTTGGTCACATGATTTGTAGAACGAAAGTTGCACCACTTTGCAACTTTGCACAGCTTGAATTTGACACTTTTTCCATCAAGTGAAAATTCGCCGCTACGGGAAAACCACTCCAAGATAGCCAATACCAAGAGAGGTTTTCTAGAGGGGCCCAACACATCCTATTGGATCAAAAGAGAAATTTATAAGTGAAATGAAATAATTTTAATGGGGTTTGTGTTGCTGCCCCTATAGATTTTGATGGAAAAGGGCATGAAAAATGAGGTTTCACCCTAGGGTTTGATAAAATATTGCATGTAGAGGTTGGGTGATTGTCTTTTGAGTTTGTGTAGGTGATTTAAAGAAGATCTAAGATGATGGAATGTTCTGGTAAGGTGTGGAATCATTCCTTTCAATAAACCTCCTTATACTAGCATAAAATAAGGGTTTTGGTTTGGCATGGTGGAGTGAGTTTGTCCCGAGAAAAATTGCGGATTTGAGGGTTTGGATACATGATAATTTCTGCCTCAAAAATTTAAGGGGGTTCTTGAATGTTTAAAGGCATGCTCCTTTGTTTCTTGAATTCCCGTGCACAAATAAACACACACCTAAAACATCCTAATTCGACCTTACATGCTTTATATCACTTCTCTAATCACCTAATGACCTCTTTGAGACTTTGAATGCATTACATATGACCTTTACATGACCTTTTTCACATTTTTTACATTTCAAAATTCAAATTTTGCAAATTTTCCTATTGAAGGCATTTACAGAACAAGGTGCTACTGCACCAAACATGAACTCCAAAATTACAATATTTGAGTAAATCTCATTACAATGACTTAGGTACTTCATTCTCATAGATCTTTTACAATGTCACTCATACATTCAAGATTCTCGTTAAATGTCTACATCATAGGTGCTCATTATGAGGTTAACTTCAATTGAGTAACTTTAGATTCCCTCGCTAAGATTCACACACTCTTTTATAATGGCTTGAAATCAAAATTGAGATTTTTCAAGATCATCAAAATAAGGATGTTGCATTGCTTTTTTGGCTGAGATTCTCTTTGATGGCTCATAAATCAACATTTTCTACAACGAGAGATCAATCAATTTTTAGTACTTTACTTACAAATACGCAAAGTAAAAGAGAAAAAGAAAGAGCATCCAAAATGGAAATGAAATAAAAATAGATGGAAGACACTTACAGATAGGCATGCAAGTCTCACAACTCAGTCACTCCTGGTCATACATCTTAACTGGGAATTCCAACATACCTATTGCACACAACACCTCTCATGAATAGAGTAAGTTGAAATTTTAGATGCTCTTATAATATCTACATCATAGCTGCTCACGATAAGGTTAACTTCAAATGAATAACTTGAAAGTCCCTCACCAAGCTTTGCACACACTTTTGTAATGGCTTAAAATCATGATTGAGATTTTTCAAGATCATCAAAATAAGGATGTTGCATTGCTTTCCTGGCTAACATTCTCTTGGATGGCTCATATATCTACATTTTTTGCAAGGGGACACCAATCACTTTTTAGTATGTTACTTACAAATACGTAAAGTATAAATTAATGTGCATACAAGTATAAATTAATAAGAACCAATGTGCATAGACTTACAAATTAATCCAACGAACCATCCGGGTCTACTCTACTCTTTATTGTGTCCAGTATTGCATCATGGTTAGACTCACAGACCTTCCACAAGGTCTTCTTCAAAGGTCTACCCCCATATTTGGTCCAAAAAAAATTGGATGCCACGACAAGGTTTGAGTAATGAAGAATCTTACGATGCGTGTCAAATTGCTGAAATAGCCAATGTTTAACACTCAAATGTTGGTACCTTCTAAGCCATGTTCCAGTAACCACAACTGAGCCTATAGGGTATTCAATGTTTTCTCCATCTATTACTGGGGCCTCCAATTTCTTTTTGGCCTCAACATGACACAAGTAATAGTCTGTTCCCTCTTCATTGTCTTCATCTACAATAACTGCATAAACATGCCTTGCATTGATATGTGCATAAAATATCTTGAAATTTGTCAACATTATGAATACAGTACAAAGTAAGATAACGATATAGAATTTCAACAACTTAGCAAGTAGATATATCACCTGGTTGAACTAGATTTGATACATGGTCAAAGTCGACCGATGATTCCATCTGTGTTAGTTCCAATGCCGTTGGAGGGCGATACATGTGAAGTGGGATAAGATAACTTGTCAACCATATGTCAACCCACTCCCCTGACTCACAATCATTCCAGGCTTGCATTGTACATGAAGAAAAAAAGCATGCCATATTTCATGTATCGATACTCCATGAACCTGCATTTGAGCTAAGGAAAGAGTGTACCTCACTCGATCTTGTTAGTGTACAATAGTCCTCATATGGTGCAATGTTAGTATCATCCATCAACCAAAAAAATCTATGAACTGAAGGTGTGCCTTCATTACCTGGACCCATCGAAGTATTACACCACTCGATGATTGATTTTGCATCTGTCAACTTTGCATTGTCTTTATACTTTAACTCATCTCATGCTAATGCTCTTTTCACACATGCTCATGCACCATCATGCTCCCCCTTTCCATGTCCGACCTCACAAAATTTCCACATATGTTGAACACCTGCAATTACATGCATCCTGCACAACCAATAGGACATGCACGAGTTCTTGAACTGTGCTGCATAGTTATCAAACCATATTATATGTCAGTTGTATTTTATGCCCCTCTGAGCCAAACCATTGTAGAACATTTAGAAGCAACCTTGCACGAAATCTGGAGAATGTGTGCGATCATCACTAATGTAAAAGTGGAACTCCCTCAATACCTTCCTTTGGTAATCTGTACTATCAGATGCATGAATGAATGGGGTGATCCCACAATAGTGGTTCACAATTTTTGGCCAAACTGGACACTGAAATTATTATTTTTAACTAAATCTTCACATTTAGGCACTTATAGCGGTTAAACCATGAGGAATTTGAAGATGATGCAAACTAGAGTCTCATCAAATTTTGTCTGTAGATTCTAAAAATATTTTTTTCAAAATTTATGGAATCAGATTGCACTTCTTTTTCCATCTCCCATGAAAACCATTTTTTTTTTCAGAAAACAACATTTTTAAAAAGTGACGCTGACCGTATACAACATAATTTTTTTTGTATGAAGGATAAAATTCTATTTTTTTCGAATTTAGATTTGTAACTATGATATCTAGCACTTTCATTTGTAATCATAGTTTTTTATTGAATATTTTTTCCTTAATCAAGTTTCGAAGTCAAACCAATTGCAATTTAGACATAGGTGGACTGTATACAACATAAATTTTTTTGTATGTATTGAAATTCAATTTTTTTTTTTAATGGATCAAGGACATCAATACCCAGCATGAACATATTTTAAAAAATTTTATTTTGATAATCTGCTATTTTTCCACATGTGCAAAACAAAGAGCTTGATTTTCGGTGAAAAACCTATGTTTAATAAAACTAAAAAAACACATACATAATAAAACCAAAACATATTAAAATTTTATTCGTTGGATAGCTCGTTTTGAGGACTACCATCTTCCAGTTGGGTCTGTGAAGCCTCCTCCATTTTCATCCTCAACCCAAGCTTCGAAGGGCATAAATCTGCTAAAATTTTGTGGAAGAGGGGGGGAAGTGCAAAATGAATCCCCCTTCGAATGAACCCCCATTTTTTTTGAATTTTCCATTTGTTTCTATGAAGAAACGTGACATCATAGGGTTGAAGCGAATCCACCATGCAAAAGGGGGTTCACTCGAACTAGGTGTTCGACCGAACCCCTCTTTTGGGTTCGGGCGAACCCACTAGTTCGAATGAACCCTTTAAAACACAAAATTTTGAATGTGTGAGCATTTTTAAAATTTTCCTTCCTCATCAAAATTGTACACCACTATTATGGGTTTACCCAATGCTATGTGCACAAATATTGAAACTTGTGTAGAGTTGTAATACTGCGACTGCACCTCATGTTGTGGTTGTAGAGTGTAGTTCTCCACAAAATCAACCACTGATACTATGCTTCCAACTAGAAAGGTGTTCTTGCATAGCTTGAATTGCGTGTCCAACCATCAGGCTCTATGGGTATGCATTGCATACTCAGACAACATATTTTCATGAAACATGGACATAAACTGGTACACTAGAATCTTCTAAATAACCAAATCAAACTTTTTTTTTTGAGACCCATCTTTTGTAGCATATGCCACTGTTTTATACTTCCCGAACTCTACTAGTTTTTGTCCCACCTCATCTGTGCTTTCCATATGTTGACATATTGGCATACGCTGGAAGCCACCACAATGCTCACATGAACCATCCAAGCATGTTGTCCTGTAGAATATTCGTCCATCCTCTATTTCACATAAAAGTTTTGATAAGAACTCTCTTAAAGATTTTGGTGGGGCATCTATGCCACAACCCTGCAAAACATCGTTCGTATGCAAATCTACACATATAGAACGATAAAAATCATAATGGTTAGAAAATTCAATATGTAGTCTACAACAACAAGTAGTGCATGTGTGATTTATCTTGACATAAAAAGGTTTAAGAATTTCAAAAAATCTTTGAGAAATACTAATTTGAGGATAATCATTTTCAAATTTTTGAAAAAATTGGGTTTGAGTCATATCCAAAAAATGCTTTGGATGTGGCTCAGGATTCCGACTACCGATCCTCCTTCTTACCACATCCCTTTGATTCAGAGATGGCCTTGTGTTATTGTTCCAATAATCTTCAATTAGTGTTCTCAAGGCTTTGACAACTTCTTTATCTTTTCGTGACAGTATCCCCAAGAATGCCCATAATTCATTTGAATCATTGTCATAAATTCTTTGTCGCCTTTGAATGGCTCTTGATAAAGTTTTTCTACTAATTCTCATGTGCTCAATCATATTTTTAATGAGACGAGCTCCTTTTTTTGACAACTTACCGAAGTCGATGTAATGACACATCGGGTGACATTACTATCCTTTGAGCATGATGTCTTACCCACACTCTCATAAGCATCCATTAGATTATTCACAACAGTGTCTTCACTCGATGTATTCGATGTTCTCAACCCAAGAGTCTTCATGATGCTCCTATACTTTACACCCCACATCATTTCAACAAATAGTTGACATCTTGCAGTCTCATTTAGCCTTTCAAAGAATCATTCCCAAATCTTATCAGTATATCTTCTACAAGTGCGTGTTGAAATATTACCTTCCATGTGCTGCAAAATATCATCATCAATATTAATCAAATACTTTGGCTTTCTACGCAAAATTCTAGGTGGTGTTCTCCTAGGTACTTACATATCAACATTAGGAATTTCGTCAATATTTAATTGAGGTGGGATAGATTGTGTACCTTTGATCGAGGGTGGAGAAGAAGACATACCTTGAGGTTCACATGGGGATGATTGCATACCTTCTTCGTCAAATCCAAGTGATGATGTACTTTCAACTTGAGATGTGTCGGATGGTGTCCAACAATATTCACTTGAGGTAGATGGTGTCCCTCCATATTTGCTTGTTCTTAATGGTGTCCCTTCATATTCACTTGTCGTAGAGGGTGTGTCTCCACCTACGGTATCTGAATCTATCTTACGACGATTCTTTCACATTCATTCCTTTTGTGTTGCCAATTCATGTTCTTTTTTTGATGGTTGAGGTTCCTCTTCAATTGGCTTATTTTCGTCAATCGTTTCCAATTTCTTCTTTTCATGATATGCCACCACCCGAACTCTCTCCTTTTCTTTGAAGGTTTCATTCTCTTCATCTGTTAGTTTCCTCTTTTTATTTTTCTTGGACATGAAAAATAATTTTATCTGTACCATGGTAATGAGATGAATATTAGTTCCTAAAAAATGTATCCATTCAAGTTAATTGAAAAATATATGCCATTCAAGGCTTCATTTAAATAATACTTACAATCATCTTGTACAAACGTTAACCTAGCATAGACAAATGTGACATGATTTTTTTCAATCCAGAATTCCTTAAAGAAAAGTGGTAACATGGCATGCCATGATTGCAAGATAGGCTCAAAATGGAAACATGGACATTTGCAAAAAAATGCATTTTTTGGCAAAGTTGTGAAGAGATAAGTTAGTTAAGAAGTTAGAAAAATATTTAGATACGTTGGGGGATTTGAGTTTGAGGGGAAATAAGATAAATATCATGTAAGTTACAATCATAATGAGTGTAATGGCATTGTGAGTGTTTGATAAGTTTGTGGTGCAGGAGCACCTTGGCAATCTATGCTTCCATTTTGAAATTTGATTCAATTTTGGGTATCTCCATGTTATAAGAGGGTAATTAAAGATATTTTACATGTATGGGAATAATTAATAGGTTTAATGTTTAAGTCCTATGTGTATTTTGTAAAGTTGTCACTATTTGCAAAAGTTGCACAAATACAAAATTCTGAAAAGTTACAAAAACTGTGAAATAGGGAAGGTGAAAAGTCATATGGGATTATTTTCCTTGGAGGCACTTGGAAGTTGATAATACATGTATATAATGCATTTATAAGGCCTCATTTACATTTGGAAAGTTGTGGGTGACTAAATATCTGATTTTGAATGAATAAACACACTATTTTCCTGTATTTTCTTTAGAATTTCACTATTTCAAGCTCTTGTACGAATTTGTACGGGCAGTAATGCTTGGTTGGATGTTTGTAAGTGTTGTCACACTCAGTCACCTCCCACATACAATTTTTTTCATGCATTCTTCTTAACGTTTGAGTTAGATATTGTAATTTTCTCTAAAACTATCAAACCCTCTGTTAAGGTAAATAGTGAACTTGAGAAATTGTGTTTCTCCCATTCTACTAAGTGAAAGTTATCAATTTTCATGTAAAAACTCCTTGTGGAATATAATTTCATATTTCAAAGGTTACCAATCATATGGTGAGGACTAAGGTGTGAAGAATTTTTTTTTCTTGACTGTAAAATTGTGTTCAGACTTGTAAAACAGGGAATTGTGAAGCTTAGAGCTTAGGGTTTATGGAAATGTGTTTGGAAATGAACTTCTAATGGAATTATAAGCTTGGTGAGGTCAAATGAGAGTTATTTTATGTATTGGTTATGAGTTTTTGGTGTTGGGGGTAGCAAAACCAATAACCCCTGTTTGCACTAAGGCTTAGTTAGGCTTATTCGTAGAGTGAAACAACTAGTTTACAATAATTTTCTCTGAAGGACTTAATATCCATCTTGTAATATGTTTTGTATGAGGGAAATGGGTGTCCAAAATGAGTATCATAGTCTGAATTGTGTGCATGGTTTGGGAGATACATGTGACAGTTTACAGATGCTTGGCTACTAGTAATGTGGACAACCAACAAAGGAACCGAGTTTGTGTGTAAGGGCAGACTTCTGAAAGGTTTCATTTTTGTTATACTAACTCAAACAAAGATTTCTTAAGAAAATAATGGTTTGGTTGTGCCTTAATAATTATAGTTTGTGTTTGTAAACAATGGTGCCATTATGGAAGATTTAAGACAACTTGTGAATGACATAATCATTGGTTGATGTGTTGATTTTATGAACAAATTGAACAGTTATGAGTTTCTAATAAGATTTATGCTATGTTACAATCAATTTTATGATGGTTAATCTGCTTTTTGAGTTTGACAAAGAGTTTAAACCAAGTTATAATGTTTTGTGGAAATATGAAATCAAGTGAGATTGAAGGATTTTGATGAAAAGATGATTGAGGTTTGTTTGTTGATCTTCTTCAATTTAAGTTAGGGTCAAAAGTACCCTTGATGATTTGTGGATCCTGGTAGATGCTCTGCATCAAGTTTAAAATGGTAATTGGCAATTGTATATAATTGTGTAATTTAAAATGTGCATTGACAACGTAAGGTTATAATGACAAACAAAAATGAAAGCAAGCCATAATAGAATGAAAGAAAATGTGTAAAGACTTCACATACCTAAAAAACCAGACTTTCAAATGGAGGAGTTCAACCCAATTATGTAGGTTTAGCTTCTTCTTTCTTCAAACTCCACAACAATTTGACTTGTTCAAAAGCTTGTTCCCCTCCAAACTTCAATTGTATATAAGTTTTCAATGGAATTCAAACTTCAATTGATAGTATATGTCTTTCAATGTGGAAAATCTTCTATTTAATGCAAATGTGGTAGAAATATCATGGAAAAGGTGATGGAGTGTGAAAAACATGCTTGCACACTTCACAACATCATCAAAAAGCTACTTTTTGTTGGAGCACACACATAACCAGGAGAATATGCAAACTGTGGTCCTTGACATCATGAGTATATTCATTTTTTTTTACCATTTTTAGTGGAATACATAACGCGCTCATGTTATTTCTTCCTAAAATGGTAGCATCTCTACTTCTTCAAAACACGCACGTGTTATATGAAATATGGTTTTCTTAATATATTTCTTTTCTCCCTCTTTGTCTATACCCTCTATCCTAATTCTATATCTCTCCCCTGCACCCTTATAGTAGAGGAGATAGAGGTGAGTGTGTGTGTGTGAGAGAGAGAGAGAGAGAGAGAGAGAGAGAGAGGTAGAGGGAGAGTGGGAGAGAAAGAGAAAGTGGGAGAGAAAGAGGGAGAGAGAGGGAGGGAGAGGGAGAGGGGGAGAAAGAGATAATGGGAGAGATGGAGATAGATAGGGAGG